>JAJEKB010020933.1:533750-561058 GCA_022393335.1 Macrotrachela quadricornifera
TTCATTCGGTTCAATATGGACAGCAACACCATACAAAGATTGTGGGTCAAAATTGGGTACCATTCTATCATTTAATGTAACTAATTGTACAAAGACTCCATGTATATTTGTGGAAGGGCATAAATATCTAGCCAATGTAACATTTCAAGCAAAAGCTTCATCAAACTCTGCTTCAATTTCTCTCATTTGTAAAAGAATAATTATTAGTCTTATTTAAATTTTTTTCTATTGATAACAGCTAGTATTGATGGTGTTCCAATTCCACTTCCAATACCTGATCCAGATGCTTGTAAATTGGGTGTTCGATGTCCAGTAAAGCAAAATGATACTAATACAGTAACAATGTCATTTCCTGTGTTTGGAGGAAGTCCATCAACTTTATTGGATTTCAAAATTGAAATAAAAGCTGATGATCAAAATCAAGATTATGCTTGCGTACAATTTTCAGCAATACTAACAAGTAGTTCAGTTCGAGTCCGAAACCTTGTCGATTGGGAAAAAGGCAAATTATTCGAAAAACTTAATCAAAAAAAATTGATTTCTTAATTTTTTTTCTCTAAATTTCAAAATAAACAAAACAGATGTTTATATATTCGAGTAATTCTACTCACATATTTTTATATCATTTAACAAATATTTTAGATTATCAATTGTTTTCTTTTATATCAGTGATGAAATATTTATCTTTCAGTATTGTATTGATTGAATTGTGAGGGTGTCAAAGATACAACTTGCACATTCGAGTACCTATTGTCAAGTGAGTGTCACCTCAAAAGCGAGGAGACAGTTGGTGATCATTCCTCGTTAGTTCTAACAGATATTTTATATTTAAACAAACAATATAACAGAAAAAACTATTGCTAGATGACTCCAAAGCTGTTCATTATCATTTTTTTTTGACTAATTATTTCACTCCTGCCATAATTTATGCACAAGGTCTTGTTTAATTTGTTCTGCAGATCAATCATTAAAAGATATCTAGTTCGTTTCATAATCAATCTATATGAATCAGTGTTATCTATTGATACTATAGAAAAGGTGTACTCTTCTCTAACAAAAGAATATTTCTATGTTCCTTTCGATCAACACAATGAACGGGTTTTACGGGATTGGAACATGAAAAAGTTCGTCTCGCAGGACTCTAATTTTGACTAATCAGCTAGTTGAAATGAAACTAGAGAACGAAAAAAGATATGTATTCGTGGGATATTAATCATGTATCTTCTTCTATTTGGGCAGATGTAATGACCAGTTGGAACAGAAATGAGCACACCAGATGGCGTGTTACTAATTGTCTCAGAAGTTACAAAATGTATTTCAATAGAGAAAGCTTGCAGCGTAATTCCCATGGGATTAAAAGGCGAAATACGATGGAATAACTTATACCATGATTGAAAAACCTTAATATGTCTCTCATTATTTTAGGGGAAATCAAACACTAGTAAGAGTTCACTCCTCTCGCAGTATATTTCATGAGATACTACCGAATATCAGAAAAAAAAGTTCATGATTATCAAAAGCCTATAATTCACTAGTAGAAGGTAAAAAATAGCAATGAACAAAGCTACTTGTAGAGAATGCTCTTAGATATCTATAGCAAAAATTTCAGTCAACTCTGAGAAACTTAAATGAAATCTTAAGGTATCTTTCTCAAAAGCTAGACATAGTCTATAAAAAGTTTATTATGATACCATCGGATGTAGAATTTGATTCTGAACAAAATATTATACCCGTTAAATTAAACAGTAAAATGATTGAAATTATTTCGAATAAGAAACGTCTTTAGTTCAGAAATGTTTCTTAAAAATATTTCTAAAATTCTGAAACCTATATTCAAAGATGGAGAATTTTCTAATATATTCGGAATTACAATTGAATCTGTGTTTATAAAAAGTTTGAAGACATTTTTTGACCATCACAGTTGGAAAATTGTGTGGATATAAGTGTTAAACCTTAAAATTTTTCGCTGACAATGAAAATCAACTCGACAGTTTTATATGATAGTGAATTCTTTATTGGCCAAGCTCAAAGCTAAATTTAAGGCCAGTGGCGAATCCAGAGGAGAGACGAGAGTACAGTCGCCTCTCCTTTTGGGCTTAAATTTATGGTTTTCTAGTGAATTTTTTTGGGAGGTTTGCATTTTTGTCTTACCCACACCCTTTTTTCCGCTTATTCATTTCTTTCTTCATAAATTTATAAATCTGTCACCTTGTAAAACAACTTTAAAGCATCTCAAAAATCGTCAGTATTGACTAAACAACGATTTTATAACAAGAATTTTGCATCTTTCATGTGATTTTCAGTTGGAGAAAATGAAATAAATGAATACATTACTGTCGTTCATTATATTCATTGGATTTCTATATCATCATTGATCAGTGTTTATTTCCAATCTGAAATAATGTCGAAAGGCTGCTTCTGCATACAGCACAACAAGGGAACAGAACGTTCTCTCTGGGAGTAATTCATTATGAACATAACATTTCTCTAACCACACTATAATTCATGTATCAAATGATCTTTTTTTAGGTATTAACTAGAAGTTATTGCTGCTCTTTTCATATACACTTTGATCGTAACCATCGTTCGAGGGTAAAATTTTTGGGTTTCAAATAGACGATATAAATGGAATGCACTATTCTATGATTCATACAAATCGCAGATGATTTTTTTCTTAGTGCCATGATCAAAAGTCTTCCCTGTATGTAAATGAATCAAAATAAAGGAATAAATACTTTCTAAGTATGATTCATTTAACATGTGTTATTCGAATAGCTGAGTGATTTGAAACCTTCTTCTCATAATTAGCAAAATATTGTGAACAGAACAATGAACGTATAAAGAATTCTATACGCCCGTTAATTTCAACTATCTACAAAACTCAAGATCTGTCATTAAACGAGCGAAATTTTTGAAGAAAATATTCCTATTACAAGAACAAACTAAAATGACAACAAAATTAGCCCAAAGCAAATAATTGAATTTATCCTTTGCTCTCATGGATGCAGCGAAAATGAAGTTTTCCAACGAGTTTGATTATGTATGGATTATTGAGGCTACGTTCCATATGCCAAATAAAGAAATGTTCTTCGTTTATTTTTTGAAACAGTTTTTCTTGAATTCGATTAGTACAATAAAAATCAAGTATGCCGCTCAATTTTATTTCTAGCATGTACACAAAATGCGTCAAGCTGTATGAAACCTCTTTGATTTGTAGTATTTTCGATACTTGAATATTTTATCGAAAACCTCTAAAGACATCTTGAGGGTGAGAGTGAGAATTTGTATCAATTAAGTCGATTCTCCGTTGGAAATGAAAATTCTCATATTTCTCAACGCTAGTAACAATACAGCAGGTAAGTGTCGAACATATTCAATCTTCGTTTGCGTTGAACAAATCACCGAAGCAACCTTTTTTTTCAAGTAAATTTATTATTATCTGCATATTTGTGTTATATAAAATATCATTTATCATTTGAATCTCATTGCTTTGTTGCAAGTATCATGCGGAGGAGTTCTGTTCTTATCAGTAGTCAACACAAAGATTGTTGCCAGTATCACAGCACACATTGAAATAAGTAAGTAGAAAGAGAATCTTTGAGATACTCTTACTTTGGTATTATATTTTTGATAACGTCTATATTCAAAAAAAATCGAAGATTTTCACCATTTGAATGAGAAATTCTGTAGAAAAATTTTCAAATCTTAGTGATACATGATTGATCGATATATGAACGAAATATTGAGACCACTTTCTATTCAACGACATCTGTTGTTCTGTGTCGATCAACCAATGAGTCCAATCCTTTCCTTTTTGCGTTTTCTGTTAACGAATCTGTGGCAATACACTTTTATTTATTTTTTTCTTTTGCTAAAGCATTTATTGCTTCTTTGCATGTTTCAGATTTTTCATTTTCTCCATATTTATCATAAGTATCGATCGAAAACAACATCAATCATGGGCAACCAAGGCACGAAGAAGGGACAATCGAAGGGACTCACACACAAACGTTAGTTTATTTCATTCTTACTTTCATTAAATGTGATATGCTAATTTTCTCCTTTAGAAATTGCTATGCTCAGGGCAACTACCACATACACTGACAGGGGTAGGAAAACGCACACTATTGATCTGACTTAACTTTCTTACTTTTCATCTAGAGATTCAAGAGTGGCACACTGTAATTAATTGCATTGATGCTCGTACTCGTGAGTTTAATTTCATTTCTAGAGTTTTCTTCGTGACTCTCCAACGGGCAAGCTCAACAAAAAGCAATTTATTGATACATACAAAAAATTCTATCCACAGCAGGGCAATGCCGAAGGTTTCTGCAAGTAAGTCAGCAAATTTTTCTATTTCATCTTCTCTTACTCTCCCACTTAAGGCTGGCATTTTCTATGTTCGATGCCAATCATGATGGAGCGATTGACTTCAACGAGTTTATACTTGCTATTGCTGCTACAAGCCAAGGTGATTTAGATGATCGACTTGAAATTGCATTTGATATGTGAGTTCAGTCGAGTTATCGTTTGTATGCTTTTCTATCGTTTAGATGTGATACTTCGGATGATGGACAAATTGATCGAAAAGAATTGGCTACTATGATTTCGGCTATGGTGAGATTTGAATATTTCTCCTACTGTTCTCGTTTTTCAGAAAGAAAAATATGTTAATTTTAAGTATGATCTTTTGGGTGAAACCAATCGAAAAGGAGATAATGATCCGAAGACGCGTGCCTCAAAAATCATTAGCCAGCTTGATGTTAGTGGAGATAAAAAACTGAACAAATACGAGTTCATAGCTGGGTATGTAGATGAGAATGTAATCTGATGTCAAATGACCATATTTTGCTTTTAGATGCAAAAACGATCCAATCATCCGTCGTCTATTGGCACCCAATGCTTGATGGCCTACTTCATTGTCGATAGAACTTCTTTTTATTCTTGTTCTTTCTATTCCGTCAGTATTTTTTGGCTTAATACTTCTGTCAGAAAGATTTAATAATGATTCCAATACAAAACTACATATATAATTATCTGCTGATTCATAAACATTTTCGAAATGTTGACCTCTAAAAGAAAAGATGATTGTAGCGAAGAAAAATTTTCTCTAAATCGAGGCAATACTCAACGATAATAATCAGAAAAGCTTCATGAGTCGCACCGTGATTCATTATCAAGGATGCGCCCATAGGCGGCGGAGCCATTAGGCCTGGGTAGGCTCAAGCCTACCCTAGGCTGGCGAAGGGTAGGCTTGGGTAGGCTCAAACATGGACAGATCAAAGCTTTGGTAGGATTAGGCATGTTAAAAAACTTCAATGAAAAGTTTTGGGTTTTTTGAGTTTCTTGTCAACATGGACAATTTCAAGCGAAAGTTTACTAGCCCTCTTCTGAAGATGATATCAGATCGCATAAACATTACTCTTTAAAGTAGGATGTCGCTCAGATATGTGGCATCTTTCAATTATGTGATAAGCTCGTTGCATGAAGAGCATACCAAAAACTAGTTTTGGGTATGTTCTTCGTGTAAAGAGTCTAGTATGAGATCCAAAGATGCTACGGATCTCAATGATGTTTCCTTGCAAAGAAAAATATTTGCACTATCTCATGCAATTGTAAAAAAATTTTACTTGTTCACTACTCCTAAGTAGTTGATCAGTTTTATCAAAGGTAAAAACGGTTTAGGCGCATACTTAAAGAAAACATCTTACCGAAAAATATTCACAACAAAAAGTATTCGATATTTTTTTTCTCTACAATCGTAGAAAGATCTCGTATATATTGATAAGCCATATAATGTAGCAAGCCTGTCATAAAGACATTCTTTATGCTTCTCATGTTGTAATTTAGATATTTTTATGAGTTTATCGATATCAACTCGCATTTTTTATGATTTCTTCACTCAGAATCGAAACACATTTTATGTCTTTGATTACTCATGTCTTTGAAACTAAATTTAAAAAAAAATTTTTGCTCCCAGTTTCAAACTTCTAAATCGATATGATGCGAAAACATGATACAAAGCGTTCCCTCAAATTTTAGTAGCGTTTCATCGAAGAAGCATTTTGCTGGGCACACGTTCACATTTCCGTCAAGACGCAACTTTCTTCATTAACTGCTTATCTACACCGACTAGATTACCTTTTATACTCATGTCAATATTTTTTGAATATAAACATTTCCAGGCGCGATTCAAAATTGAGCTGTGTTTGAAAGCGACTTTAAAAAATTTTTAAATCGCGACTGAACGCGTTCGAAGAATGCCTTAAATCGAGTCTATATGTGTTTCCGCAAATGCAATACATTGGCAGACGTATTCCTGAAATACATTCATCAAGTGTGTCAATTAGAAGCGCGTACCCGAGAATACATATCTTCTTTTAATTATTACATATGATTCTGACGAATGAAGCGATGGGGATACATGCCAATGTATATTAAACATAAATTTAAACGCATGTGAATGCGTTTATTTATGTTAATGTCTTCAAACTGTAAACGTTCTCTAATTGCATTCAAGAAAAACAATAGTGAGTACGTTTACCTCTGTTTCCACCATGCTTCAATACAAAAATGTGCCAGAAAGCCGGCATTTGTAATAAAAACACATCTATCTGCATTTAAAATGCGTTTCGTGATTACATGGTGGCATAGCATTAAAAAATGGCCATCTCTATTTTTAACCTGTCAGCAAGGGTCTTATCAAAAATATTGAGCCTACCCTAGATTCAAAACGTTCCGCCGCCTTTGGATGCGCCGAAAGGGAAAAGCGTGGGGTGGTGCAATAGATAAAAATCAATAAGGCATGATTTTTTTTTCTAGCAGGCAGTTTTTCAAGAGTTCTTTGAAAAATGACAAATTTTAGCTGTTTTACTGTGACTGTACATATAATATTTTTCATATAATGTACTACGCGTATACAAAAGGATCATTTATTCGGATTCCAGTGTAAAATATTATAATATCATCAGGTAATCTCTAATTTTCAATATTTGCGTCTCGTTATTATTTGACTTCAAGATGATGAATAATCTTTAATTTATTTACATCATTAAACTATTTTGTGACACTCAGATATTTTTTCGAAGAAAAATAGTGAGTGCAAGTTTTGAATTGAAGTTTTTGTGGCTCCCCACCTTATGGGCATCCCCATTTACAGACACCTCTCCATCGTAGCAGACGCGACATGAAAGAGATTCCTGTAGCTTATCATCGTTCTCTTTCATCTTAAAACTTTGCTGCAAACATATATCTATCAAGGTAGAGTAATAATATTATAAAAAATTTACTGTGACACAGTTTCTAGCTCATATGAATATGTGAGTTTCACATTTTAACCCTAAAAGGGCTGCTCTAACAAGCTTTTTTCACAACGAATAATACTATTTGATGCAGTTGCAGAGTGACCACTATTATTTAATTTTTCTTAAGCAGAATTATAGTTCCATATTTGTACATTAGCATAAATATCAGCATATTCATTAACAGCACTACCAGAATAAATAGAAGACAAAAAGACAACGTTCTTCCGAAACTGTTGAATGTGTTGATTGATATAAACGATATACGACTAACTAATATAACTTTTTCTGCTGCTTCTTCATCTTGCTCTAAATTTAGATCTGAAGATGCTGTTGATGCATATTTGGATCTTTTGATAACAAATGAATCTAATGTTGGAGTTCGTTTAGGTTTATTCATAATGCATTCTTGTGTACTTAAATTCAATTTGAAGTGAAGAGAGTCTATAACATAAACAAATCATAATCTGTAAATCTGTAATCATGTGCACATAAGAGGAAATTTATCATTCGATTATTTGCGAACTCTATAATCAGATTAAGATTTACATTTTGCCGAGCTACGTCATTTTTCTTTGCTTTTACATGTCATATAATTATATCTTGAGACATTGTAACATTGAAATCTTATAAACAAAACTTCTACACCAAGCCTATTTAAAAACGTAGTGTGGTAAAGATGATGAAAAGAAGCTGATTTCATTGAAAAGTCGAATGCTTTTCATGGATATGAATAAAATGAATTTTTTAATATTTTTTGACGTTTTCCACATAGTTTTTTCAGTCTTCTATTTCAGAAAAATGCCTATACAGATTTTTGATATAGACAGTTTATTTTTTTACTCTGAAAAAGTGTCAATTTTCTGAAATTGCCGTGCTATTAAACACCAAGAAATCTCGTTTTTGCCGAACTTTCATTTGATATAAATTTCATTATCTATTTTGTTTGAAATAATGGCGTTACCCTTCTGGAATAACATTAGTTCTAACCTGCACATCAAATAGTTCTTATCTACAAAAGAACTATTTAGTAGAGGACTAGTATTTTTTTCGTATTCTTTTTCTTTTACGATAACACCAAAGATATAAACCTACTTCAAGTTTATTTTGTCATTCTTGCAAAAAAAACCATTGACTCGACAGAAGAATGAAATACTTACTAAGTAGTATGTTATATACCTTCCATAGTTCTCTTAATAAACATTATGCTAAAATTCTATTTCGAATATTATTTAATTATTTTATTTTAGATAGATCAGTCGATTATTGTTCGGAAATTTATATCATTTCATTGAATTATTTTTGACATCAAAATGAATCTGAAAGAAATTAATTTATGGATTTTAGGATTGACCGTTGCACTTGGTTTATTCCATCATTCAAGAACAAGAAAAATAATTCATATTATTTTTATATTATGTTTATATTATTTAATTGGTGTATTCGGTTTTCGAGAATATGCTATTCATATAATTGTCTCTTATTGTTTTATAATGATAATTTGGACTTTATATGAAAGACGTTTATTATTTCGAACAATTATCAATAGTCAATACGTTGAAAATGTGGATAAACTTGTTCTGAAACCATGGACACCAAAATGGAAAGAAGAATTTCTAAATGAAAAATTACGTTTAAATAATATTATTTTATCAAAATGGAAATATATTTTAGATAAAGAACTTTCACCAGATGGACCCGTTCATATTGGCTCAACTTCAATCACAAATATTGCATTAGCTAAACCGATTCATGATATGGCAATTGCTATTACGACAAAATATCTTCCCGATAATTTCCGTGATGATTTAGAAAAAGCTGGATATAAATACATTGGAGCTGCTCCACATACAATATCTTGTCAAGATCATTGGTTCTTTTATATGACACCGATCAATGAAATTGATTCAAAAGGTTATGGATTTGATCTTCATGTAGTATTACCATCGGTTCATCAATGGCTTCGAGATAGCATTAATTTTTCTCGATATTTATCAGAGAATGAAATAGATCGAGAAAGATATTCCAATTTGAAACGTCAAATTGCGGAAATTGAAACAGACGTACGCGAATATTCAATCAAAAAGCAGACTCTTATACCTATATTATTAGAAAGATCACGACAATGGGCAAAAACTAAATGAATAAGATGAATATTCAAATAAAATAACGAGTATACACTTTTTATTTTGATCACACTTCATTGCATTCAACGATAATGTTTACACAGAAAAGGTTGAACAATCTAAGGAAAATACTTATAGAGCTATTGATAAAATTAAGAAGGCACTAGTTGTCTAAATATACATTCTATAAAATACTCTCTAGAGTAGATTATATTTTTCGTATATGCCATGTTTGACTAGAAATATTGACCTTTCATATGTTTGTGTAAGGTGACTCTTTCGACAATGTTTCTTATGAATATAGCAATACCGCTAATCATTTTTTCTTTGACTCAATATCTTCCATCGTAGTTTCACTAGACACAGTTTGATTGAATCTCTAAAGTATGATAACTATTTCAATTAATCACCGATGTCTCTAAAATACATGCAATCGTAGAAATTTGGAAAAAACTCGTGTGTTCATACATAATATTTATGCTATTGCATTAGTGAAGACTGATTGTCGGATAGTTTTGCTTCAAATTTGACACATAGACATAAGAAAATTCTTCTGCTTGTATCCAATAATAGTCTACAAGGTTTTGTATGACAGATGTAGAGTCAATCGTGACAATCTACTTATCAGTGACATAAAATATTGGCTTAGGTAGATCAATCAAATACTTTTTAATGTGATTCAAATTCGCGATCAATTATAAAATGATCTTCTTCATCGGCAAAATTTGGATCAAGTAAGAGAGCGCCAATCATGTCAACAGTCAACTAAACAGAATTTGTTTGATTACCAGTGGTTACATTGTGTTTATTTAGTTTTCCATCAAGTAAAGCATGTTCCCGATTAATAAAATTATTGAATTTAACTGGTATTGTTTGCTCATAAAAATGTATATGATTCCAAACAGCAAAGGTGACCTTATAATGAACTACTAAAAATGCAAGTGCTTGCTATTATTTATTCATATTTGTTCCTTTATCAGATACAGATGTCTCAGACAAAATTAAACTTAGTTAGAATTCGTTTTCAATTAGGCGCAACTTTCTAAATAAATTCTAACTTTCACTATTAAAAAAAAACAATAATTATTTATTTAAATAAATTGATGGAATAATAATTTTTAATAATTCAATTAAATGTGTACACCAACGATAAACACGGTTTCGGGTTTCAAAATTTAAACTGAGTAGAGTCCAAGAAAAGTATTTTTTAAGATTCTACTAAAGACTAGTAAAATAATCTACTTTTTGTCAACTTACTCGTATGATTTGAAAAGATTATCTCTTAAACTTCATAAATCAAAAATACTCCACATCTGAAGACCTCTCCATAAGAGGGGCCTACCAAAGGAGTAACGTCATACATATAATGACAACTCTTCCGAAATTATTAAACTAATCGAGAGGTTGTAGTTTTGATCGATATATTTGATCGAAAGTATGTTGAATTTTTATGTGACACAGACATGAGAATTCAGTTGAGATGAAAATCCTCGAAATATTAAAAAAATATATTATAATATGAATACAATTCTGTAATCAATTTGAAATAATTCTTTTAGACAGAAATTCACAAAACATAGCTCAGTTAGACACAATAAATAAAACATCTCCATGTGTAAATTTTTTCGATATAGTTCAATAATAAACAATCTTTCACAAGCATTAAGTTTAGAGTCTAATTTAAAACTGATTGAAAGTACAGTAAAACCTCTCTAATGTGAACACCGTCGGGACCGAAGAAAAGCGTTCACTATAACAGGGTGATCACATTGGAGGGGTTCATTTACAGCAAAAAAGCATTTTTGGGACTTTTCAAAACCGTTCAGATTAGCAGGGTGATCATTTTAGAGGGGTGTTCACTAACAGAGGTTTTACTGTAATTATACAATTTCGCTTCCTCTTTTCCCAAGCCCTCTGCTCTAGCTGCATAATAGAAGCTCTGTTATAAATACTAGTTCGAATCAGATTGAAAACAGTTTCAACAGTACCTGCTCGCCTATCAACCACCCACTCTAGACAAATCATAAAGATTCAGTTATACAAGCTAGTCTGAAATAAACTGGGAATAAATCTACAAATTTTCATCCTTTTTCAACCACTTGCTCGAGATAAGTTGTAAAGATTAGGTTGTAACAATTATTTCGAAACAGAATAAAATAATTGTAGAATTTCTCTGTTCTTTCTAACCTACCATGTGATAAAAAAAATAAATTTGTACTAACATATAAAGCCATGTACGATGTGTATGAGCATATTTATATTGAACTCACTTTTGGAAGACATGATAAACGCTTATATAGTTTATCGTCCGATTATGATTGTTAAAATAAACAGCTATTACGACCAACCATAAAAATCCATCCTCTTTCTCCTTTCTTTTGGTCGGGAGTATTTTACTGACTAAGTAATTAAAGTAGTTATGCTTTGATCAACTGACCATTATCTATTTTTATTAGGTCAAGGTGAAATTTAACTATCATTTGAGTACATCAGATTAATTTCTTAATTAAATTCAAAATATACTGAAAACACGTGTATAGATCCTTTAAGTGTGAGAAATGTCGATTCAAAATGTTATTATAATAAAATCAATAATCCTAACTATAAAACTCTATCCTCCTTTTTTTTCTCTCTTATTGGTCGGATGCCTTTTTTCTCTCAGAATAATTTAAAAGGTGTATTTGGATTCCTCAAAATTTTAATAAAAAACGCTCGTGCATGCTGCATCTTCCTAAATATAAGTCAATTTTAATACAAGAAAGCTAGTGAACTCTACATCTTCCTAAATACAAATCAATATCTACTGAATAAAATCCACTTCGAATAATCATATATAAATTCCATTTTAAAATTTGTTAAATCTTAAACATAAACTAAAAATTTAAATAGCTCCTTGTTTTATTTTGATTCAAAACTAAACTGAACATAATACAAAATTTTAAATCAAAGTTTAATTCTGCCTAAATCCTAATTTTGCATGACACATATACATGAGTCGATGATCAACAATAATCAACCGTACCCATCGTTTGAACTGTTATTTTTATCGACTTCTTGAATCAAATTTGTTTCAAATAAGAGATAGAAATTTTTATCAATTTCTAGTGGATATGGATCTATTTTTGATAACGTAAAAATTTCGTGTTTTACAACGTGTATAGTAGACGGTATTTTGTGCGATTTGAAGTAGCAGTCATATATGGGATTTGACTAGCCATTGGAACAATTTGATTTATAAGCAAATCCTAGACGGATTGAATTTCAATTTCAGATCCTGTTTCAGCATAAACAACATCCCTAACGTGAGCAACGTATTCGATTATTTCATCTATTTTGATGATGAGATCGCTGATTATCACTTTTATTAGAGTATAAGCTGCAGTGGTCTAATGGTGAAGACTCAAGACTGTGACTCTTGCAATTCAGGTTCGATTCCTGGCTGTGGTATATATTTTTTGTTATAGTTTTTACAATTTTATGAAAAATTGTGCAATGTAGTTGATGTGTCATACTATTCACAATCGAAATTGTGTAATAACTACAACATAACATATTTTGAAGGTGTATGGGCTTCACTTTCTTGCAGAGTCTGTCCATATTAGATATGAACAAGTAAATTACGATGAATCTTTAGACTTTTACCATCAAGTTTTGAAAATGCAAATGAAGTATCATATATCTGATCATGTGAACATTGCTCTGATTTTCAATAATATTGGCTTCATACAGCTGGATTCCAAAGAGAACTGCAAGGAATCTCTTCATTTTCAGCAACAAGCTATTACCTTGTTAGAGACATATCCATCATATTATGCTCATATTTCTACAACTTTCAATCACGTTGGAAATACTTTAAGTAAACAAGAAAAATATAATGAAGCTCTTGATATATACCATCAAGCACTAAAAATACAAGAAGATTATTATTCATCCGATCATATCGAAATAACTTGGACTCTTGTCAATATTGGTCACATTATATTTAATCAAGAAAATTATGATGAAGCTCTTGTGTTCTATCAACGAACGTTAACAATACAACAGACTAATTATCCATTGAATCATATTAACATTAGTCATAGTTTCAATACTATTGGTAATTTATTACTTCAGAAAAAAGAATTTGATAAATCTATTCAAATGTATCAACAAGTATTAGAAATTCAATAGAAATATAATTCATCAAAATATGTTGATATTGTTTCTACTATTGATAGTATCGGCAATACTCTTCGAGACCAAAGTAAATATGATCAGGCACTTGAATATTATCAAAAAGTGTTACAAATGCTTGAAAATCTATATGCTATTGAACACATAAAGATTGCTAACAGTCTCAGTAATATTGGAAACATTCTTTATAAGCAAGAAAAATATGATGAAGGTCTTGATTATTATCAAAGAGTGATATTGATTAAAGAAAAAAATTATCCTACTGATCATGTTAACATTGCGCATAGTCTTAACAGCATTGGTCTTACTTTATCTGATCAACAAAAATACAATGAAGCTTTAAATTTTCATCAACGAGCAACTACAATTTATAAGAAATATTATACATTTGATCATATAAGCATTGTTATTTGTCTTAACAATGTAGGTGTTGTTCTCTATCAGTTAAAAAAGTATAACGAAGCTCTTAAATTTCATGAGGAAGCATTATTGATTCAAGAGAAACAAAATACAACAGATCTTGTTGATTTGGCGTCTAGTCTTCACCATATCAACAACATTATATATAGTCAAAATAGCTATGATAAAGGTCTTGACTACTAGAATGGATTATTAATGGTAAGAGAAAAATTTGATCCATCGAATTATGCATCTACTGCTGTAATTCTTTCTAATATTGGCAACGTTTTATATTATCAACAAAAATATAACGAAGCACTTGATTTTCAACAGCGAACATTGAACATTTGAGAAACGCATTGCTCTTCTAATTATTCAAACATAGCTGTTAGTTTAACTCATATGGGTAACATGCGAAAGGATCAAGGAAAATACAATGAAACTATTAATTTTTATCAAAAAGCATTGACTTTAAGAGAAATATTTTCCACCTTTTCATATAAATATTGTTAATTGTCTTAAGGATATTGGTTACGTTCTGTTTAAAGAAGGTAAATATGACAAAGCTCTTGATTATTATTGTCGAGTAATAGCTATACTCAATGAATTTTATCCTACTGGTTATACAGAAATAGCTATTTGTCCAGAATATATTGGAGTTATCTGGTATCAAAAATCACATTTTAGTCGTGCTAATGAATACATAGAAAAATGTATAAGAATTATAGAAGCTAATCTTTCTTCAGATTATGTGTTCATTATTGCTATTCGTTCGAGTCTTAGTCAAATGAAACGAGCTCGGCTTCAATATGAATTATCTCTCATATATGAACTGAAATATTTTTTAATTCGTGAAAAAGTTTAATCACCAGTTCATGAAGATATTGGTAAAAATTTGTTCAATATTGCCGAATGTTATGAACATCTCAAACAGTTCAAAATGGCATTTCAATATTATAAAGAAGCATTTGCCATTTATGAAAAATGCTTTCCTTCTTCTCATGAAGATCGAATTAAAATGATATCAAATATTGAAAGATGTTCATTAGAATAAAATAAGTTCTAAATTGAAAAGATTAATATTGGAACATTATGAACTTTGGAGAGATCTGTCAATTACAAGTTTGTGAATGAAATAAAAATAAAACACATTCATAAACATCTATGAATTTTAATTAAGGAGTCTTTAACTAGGATTTATTTTTAGTTTAGATGTTCATAGAACGTCAAGTGAAATTAGATACATGATACTGGTTACTTTGTTTTGTCAAAAATTGTATCCTTACAAATAGAAAAAGAGCATAGATACAATCAACTTATTTACAAATTGAATTTTCTCAATAATGGATACCATAAAATATTTGAAATTTAGTTTATTTTACATAGATCGGTACACTGATAGATGATAAAAATAATCATTTCTTTTCTCAAAAACTACCGCATCGAATCTTCTAGGCAAAATTCTTTTAATTCATTCGTAAAGATTTTTATAAAAGTAAAGCAATAGATGGATGAAAGAATGTTACACATTTAAATTATGAAAAACATTTGTATAAGTCATCAAAAATTTTTATTGAACAATACTAATTGATTTTCAGAAGATTAAATAGAAAACTATGCAAATTATGATCAATCTCCATCTTTCTGAATTCAATTCATTTCTCTATCTAAATAAAAAATTGTCTTTTGTTCATTTTGAATTCTTTTTTGGACAAACTTCAAATATCAAGAAAACCATTTCGACAATATGATGGTTGTATTGAAGAATTGATTATTTTACAATGAACTTCATTTTAATAATAAACAGACTTGTCATTTATAGAGTGTTTACTTCAACATTATAGTGAATATTTACAAAATTTCCTATGAAATTTCTTTTTACTCGTGTCAAAATCAATTAGAATTGATCAAGAAAGACTATGATTTTTTTATGCGAAGAAAAATGTAAAATATGTACAACTAGCGGTAATACGCGACGTTGCTCGGGATACCGCTATACTAAAAACCTAACATGTCAGAAAACGACAGAAGATGTACAGAGAGTGTGCTGGTGAGCTTGCCATTTATTACTACTACATGTTCCGCCGTGCATACACTTACATCTATGCTTAAATCCGATAATTCAGCAAATAGTGTGTGGCTGTGAGCCATTCTCGCTTTACTTGTGCCCATCACCATACTTCACACCAACATTCAATGCAAAAAAAATTACAGTAGAAGGCAGATATTCTAACGATCGTAGCGAATTCTCTAAAATTTTTGAAAGAGTGGTAAAAAATGCAGTATACCATAATTTGTGTGAAATTTCACCCAAAACTCTCTTCTCGACTGGCGTCACTCTCACTGATGCTCTCTCAATCTTCTTCTGAACCAACGGGTATACCATGAGAACTGTGATGACGCTATTCCCTGCTTTATGCATTTATTCAATGTTAGAGTAGTATTTTTCTTTTCTTTTGAAAAGAACAGAAAACTCAAAACTTTGTTTTAGTTTTTTTCGTATGCCAAATAAGCGAACAATTACTCTAATGGCCTCCTATATTCCAAGATTGAGTGCAAAGAAAGTTGTAAACATAATTTTTCTTTAAAAAACTTCTGCACTTATTGACGGTAACGTCATATTATTGTCGCGAAGAGCAAAAATCTGCAACCATTTTTTAATATGACTTTATTATGAATCGCTTTAATGCCCTAAAATACTAACATCCTTGTTGAGTCGCGAGCAGCAATGACGTCATATCCTTTTAACTTGTTTTACTATTATAATGAAATTTTAGACCTTAAGATAGTTTGACTTCCTTTTTTCTATTAACACCTGAAATTTTGTATTCGTTGATGTATTAATAGAATCTTACATTCAAACTGTGTTTCTCACATTCATAGAATGAGCAATGACATCTATACCCTTGATTTTTATTTGTTAGATTAGATAATAAAAAAGCAAATTTGGCAGGATACTGATATTCACACTTAATAAGTCCTCTTCTTCATCTAGAAAAGTAGTTAAATATTGAACTATCATTTCCTTATTCCTTTATTTTAAATACCAGTTTATAAGCATTATGACTTTTAGAGCAACAGACAGATTGACAATTCGCATCGAAAACTAAACTGTATATTTTAGAATACAAGAAAACATACTGATACAAACCAAAATAGTTGCGTCAATTTTGTTCTACATTTGATCTATAAATATCTAAAGTATGCATCTGACAAGTATCTTTTAACTATTGAATCTGTCTACTAATACCATAAATATTATACAATGTTTTAGATAACATTTATGCACTTGCCTCTCACAGAGAGTTGGTTGAAAATATATGCACGAGGCCACAAACAGATTGAGCTTTATTACATTCATAAACAAAGTAAAAAATTTTTCGTAACATTCCTTCTTCAAGCAATTAACGTCATTTACGCACATTGCTTTATGCATCTAAACCTGTAGGCGTATATAACAGTTTTAAAATAACGTCTTCTTCTCTCATTCATAAACTTAATTAAATGTGTGCATTTATATTCTTCTTTTTTTGTGTCAGTATATGTGTTTGACAAGAAGCAAAAATTTACTATCATATTAATTTTAAACATGTCCTCGACTGCGTCGCAAATATTAAGTATTGCTCAACTTCAAGTCATCTCGCAATATGTTAGTACAACACTTGGTTTTATCATACTCTTCTGTGGTGTTATAGGAAATCTTCTCAATATTCTTACATTCATTACATTGGGAAATTATAGACGCAATGCAAGTTCACTCTATATTCTCGTTAAATCTTTTTTTGATTTGGCTGCTCTCTTTTTGAGCCTTTTCACATTGATTCTTAGTCGTGGACTACGCATTGACTCTATGTCAACAAATTTTGTATGGTGTAAAACTCGAATTCCTCTCATCTATATTAATGCATTCGGTTCTTATACATGTATGTGTCTCCATTCAATTGATACATTCTTGGCTACATCTA
This sequence comes from Macrotrachela quadricornifera, assembly GCA_022393335.1. Classification (NCBI taxonomy): domain Eukaryota; kingdom Metazoa; phylum Rotifera; class Eurotatoria; order Philodinida; family Philodinidae; genus Macrotrachela; species Macrotrachela quadricornifera. The sequence goes on from JAJEKB010020933.1 coordinate 551,715, forward strand.
ATTCTGCCTATTGGCGTCATAAAAGTAATATACGAACTGCTCGCATTGTAATCATTGGATTTCTTTTCCTGTGGATAGCGCATGAATTGCCCTATTTCTTTCTTCAAGATCTTATCAACTTAAAATGTATATCTACAAATGCTGCATATACTCAATATCGTACTTATTTCATAGCTTTTGGTTACTACACAGTCATTCCTGTTAGTATAGTTTCTATATTTGGTTATCTCTCTTATCGTCATATGCATAATCAGCTTCTGCAAGATAGACAACGTCGTCTGTCAAAATTAACAAGACAAATGACACGCATGGCTCTATTTCAAATAATCAATCTCATAGCCTTTTCAACTCCATTTACCATAACACAAGCTTATTTTCTTGCTAGAGCCAATGTTAACAAGGATGCCTATGTTCAAGCACAGGAACAATTTGCTCAACTTTTCTTTAATGTTTTGTTGTCTGGTATTTATGCGGTAAGATTTGCTCATTTGATTTTACACAACAAATTGTAAGATGTCTTTTTTTTAGGGTTCATTTTATTGTTATTGTGCAGCTTCGAAACAATACAGAGAACAAGTTTTGGATGCTTTAAAGAAAATGCTGAGATACGGAAGAGCAACAAGAAATCGCGTTATGCCAGTTGGAGACACCCTTCGTTTGACAATAACATTTCAACAGCGAACAATAACTATTCATTAATTGACTTCTATATTTTCATTTTTGTCTGTAATATTCTTCAATTCTTTAAAAAATGTAATTCATAACATATTCAATAAAATCTTTCTTGAATTAAAGTTCAAAATGCTCGAGAAAACATTGTATTACTATATTTGTTTTCAAAAATTTTGAAGGTTTTAAAGCCATTTTTAGCACAAGATGTTCCACGTTTATTTCCAAAAAGACGAAAAATGAAATGTTTTCTTTGTCAAGATTCGGCACTAAATCATACTGCCGAAAAAACAATTAGATTTTTGGACTCAAACAAAATTCATTATATAACACCACAAGAATGGATGCCTGCTAGTCTTGATGCTGCGCCAATGGACTATTCAATATGGGGGTATTTGAAACAGTAAGTGAATAAAATTCATATTGATTCTCTTGATGAACTTAAAAAAAGCTTTTGAGTGAGTGACAAAAGATGAGTCAGACTTCTATCGATAAAGTATTATCTTCCTGGCCAAGGAGAGTTTTAATGATATATATAGCTCGAAGCTCTCATATCGAGCGTCGTTTATAATTGTCTTTCGTTTTTGTTTATATATAAAGTGGTGGACATAAATTTAAGACGTTTTTGTTTTTGCTATAACTCAGCTGCATTTTTAGTTAGAGACCTGATTCTTTTATAGTTATTAAGACCTTGTTAAGGACTATGTCAGCTGGAAAAATTGTCAAAATCAGACGTGCCTTGTATGAGTTATGATGAGAACAATTTTATCCCAGCGGACATAAATTTAAGACACTACTAGTATTTTGCAGTATTTTGCATTTTTCGACGTAGTGATTTTGTTTTAAAAACCTGAAACATATATCAATCGATGCAGAATTTTATGCTCTACATTTTGAAAAAAAAAATTTTAATCCAGCGTCAAGTCACATTTTTAAACTTTGACTCCCATTGGCTGCAGCGGGTGATGGCACTGAAAAATCAGTAATGCAAGCAATCTCAAAACAAATTAGCCCATTAGAAAGAGCGTCAAAAATGGAATAAAATTGTATAATTTGATATAAGTTTGCGCGAAAAAAAATGCTGTTTGAGGCCGAATTTTTGGGATCTACCCCTTGGGATGTGTCATCGATTGTCAAATTTTATTTTTTTCCCTATGAAAAACTAAGTTTATAATATTTAATTTATATCGGTTTTGTAGAGAATTTAATTCTCTACAAGATGAGATCCCCCACACTTCTCTACGACACCTACAAAAATTGGTATGAAACTAACACTTTTGTGTACATATGTGAATATTGATAAAATACATCAGAAAAAAAGCATTCTCTATCGATGATGCGTATTTCGCTTATAACTTTCGAACGATCCATCGTAGAAAGCTGCGAGACGTCTTATTTTGTAGAGAAAAATTTCCTTTACATCCTTGAGCCCAAATAAAAGTTTGTTTATCATATTAGTCTCATTTTTAAGGACCGAACTTGTAGTTTTTTTCGTACGTTTTTTACGATAGAAATAAATAAATCATACGAACGATAGAACAGTAAAACAAACTTTTATTTGGGCTCGAGGATGTAAAGGAAATTTTTCTCTACAAAATAAGACGTCTCGCAGCTTTCTACGATGGATCGTTCGAAAGTTATAAGCGAAATACGCATCATCGATAGAGAATGCTTTTTTTCTGATGTATTTTATCAATATTCACATATGTACACAAAAGTGTTAGTTTCATACCAATTTTTGTAGGTGTCGTAGAGAAGTGTGGGGGATCTCATCTTGTAGAGAATTAAATTCTCTACAAAACCGATATAAATTAAATATTATAAACTTAGTTTTTCATAGGGAAAAAAATAAAATTTGACAATCGATGACACATCCCAAGGGGTAGATCCCAAAAATTCGGCCTCAAACAGCATTTTTTTTCGCGCAAACTTATATCAAATTATACAATTTTATTCCATTTTTGACGCTCTTTCTAATGGGCTAATTTGTTTTGAGATTGCTTGCATTACTGATTTTTCAGTGCCATCACCCGCTGCAGCCAATGGGAGTCAAAGTTTAAAAATGTGACTTGACGCTGGATTAAAATTTTTTTTTTCAAAATGTAGAGCATAAAATTCTGCATCGATTGATATATGTTTCAGGTTTTTAAAACAAAATCACTACGTCGAAAAATGCAAAATACTGCAAAATACTAGTAGTGTCTTAAATTTATGTCCGCTGGGATAAAATTGTTCTCATCATAACTCATACAAGGCACGTCTGATTTTGACAATTTTTCCAGCTGACATAGTCCTTAACAAGGTCTTAATAACTATAAAAGAATCAGGTCTCTAACTAAAAATGCAGCTGAGTTATAGCAAAAACAAAAACGTCTTAAATTTATGTCCACCACTTTATATAAAATAAAACTATTAATAATCATGACAACAACCATAAAAAAAATTTGTCGTACTTGTTTGAGATTCATCAAAATTTTGGGCTAAAGCCGGAGAAACTAACAAACAAATTATATGATTTCATAGAAGAGCTGATGCTCTATCCAACTGTGCTAAAAAAACCGATGTATTGCAAAAGTACAGCAAACGATACAAAACTAGTAAAATTAACGTAATCAACCTGTATAAAGGATGAATAAGAGGTGACTATATGCTAGCTATACTCATTCGGAGTACTGTTCTAGGTCAATTCGTCTCCTATTATTTCCTATCGAATTATTTAATCTAATACATAACGTAGTTTTTAATGCTCTTTCAAATGATATAAAATACAATGAGGCCAAGGTTAAAATTGGTGAACCAGATCCTCATATATGCTTTATGATCATTTATAGTTGATGGGGTCATAATATATGATGCGATTTTTAAATTTTCTTTTTTCTCAGAGCAACAAAAACTAATGCATCTTGTAAAGAACAATTTGCTCTTACAAACCATGTATCATACAGCGAATTCTATGTTGTAATGAACAGCTAAAAATCTCACCAAAACATTTGGTTGGATAATTTTGATGCATGTGAATAGCGTGTTGTATAATTGTATCATCTAGAAAAACTAAACAACTCTATTGATTAATGTGAAATTTCGTATGCATATACTAGACACTATATATAAAATTGTGACAAAAGCCCGATCCCTCTAATTCACACAGTTTTCAAGATGTAAATAAAAAAAAATATCATGTTAGTTGGATAATTTTGACGGCCACTGTATGTGCACTATGAGTAAAAAATAGATTAAATATCGTAACTAACATGTTCTTGACAATCGGTAGGTTTCAGTCAAACAGTCGTAAATTGTTATTAGCTTTTTGAATTAAAAAAATTCAAGCATTCATAGTATGTATCAATAGCTTTAGAATAATATCCCATAGCTCGAGTGCAATGGTTTGACATACTACAAAGACCTCCCATATTACGCAATGTTGTAACCGTGCTCCATTGCGCTGCGACAGATGCGTGCTGATTGATATTTAGGGCACGTTCATGAAGTTCAAATGCAGTATGATAATCACATATATTTGCATATGCAAGGCCTAAATTGCGATAGCTTTGAGCTAGAAGTATATGATTATGTGGTAGATATCTTTCTCGTATCTTTAGAGAATTCTTGAGTAAGTTAATGGATTGAATCTGTTTACCGCAGAGGAGATTAACATAGCCATAATTATTCATACAAGTGGCAATTTTTAAACTATCATATACATCTGGTACATCGACCTGTGCATACATTTCTAAAACACGTTCACATTCATTCGAAAGTTGATTAATATCAGTCTGCTGCAATTTGATAATACCATCAATATACCGAATAAACGCCCAATCGATCAATTCGTAGGCTAACCATGGTAACTTATGTCGGTTATTTGTCAAAGATTTGAGGTTCCTATCAGTAGTATCACTCTGTTCATGTCGTATCGTTTTATTTGAACAAATTATATCACTTCCATGCAATATTAATTGAGATAAAGGTACATTGAGTGGTATTGTTTGAAATTCTTGTATATGTGCAAGATTTTCGTTTGTGGCTATAAATTGGCACAACCAGATATTATTTAAGATGTCGAATGTTAACATTTCAACTCGAAATGTGCTACCAATATTGAATAGAACTTCGCATTCTTCATCAAAGTTACTCATGTTAGTAATGTCAGCAGCGATGATTGCAGACGCACTTAAATCTACATGAATTTCAAGCAATAATGGTCGCGAATCTTCTGCTTGCGAATCGGATGGAGATGCATATGTTAATGCAATATTCTTATTTCGACTTGTCGACATGAAAGATTTAATGCCAACGACACAACCAACGAGACTTCGTAATGTGTTTAATTCGTTATCAGATTGTCGAATACCTCGATATAAGATAGTCATTCCTGCTTTCTCCATTACTTTTTGTTGTTGATATTTTAATGCATGAAGTTGTGCACTCAAATCTGCAATATAAAAACGTATTGAATAACATTTGTCAATATCTCCAGAGCGTAATGTTTGATTTACACATCGATAAACAAAAGATTCTTTCGTGTACCAATAAATAGAATCCTCAGCTCGATATTTTTCTGCAAACTTTCTAATGTCTTCCAGCATATTATTATTGGTGTAGAGTTGCAGACAAAAATCAAGCATGGTCGGTTTAGCAATTGCACTTTCACAGATCGTTGAAAATACAGTTTGTAATAATTGTTCATAACAATATATATTTGGCTGTAATAACTGCAATTGCAACGTCAGATTAGACTTTGAATCAGCATATTTTCTATTTTTTTTACGAATATCTGTTGTACAATAAAAGCTACGAAATAAATTCTTCGAATGGACAGAAATAGTCTTCTCTAAGCTCTTTTGTCCGGACGAAAGGGCGCACCGAGAATGTCTTTCGCGATAATTTTGCCCACGTTTACAAGAACCTAAGATAGTTGCTGTCATTAAAAACATCACCAGCTGCTATAGCTTTCATTGAAGGATTTCAACATCAATATTTGGGCCTTTGCTTTTTTTTCGTTGCTGTGCATGTAATATAATATACTCGTCCATGATTGACTGTTATATAATTGATTTTGTAAGATATTTTTATCATATTACGTAGCTGTTAAAAAAAACCAACATAAATTGAGTTATAGCCTTCCAAGTTTTCGATTTCACATAAGCTACATCGTATTTGAGACCCAATAAAAACGCATTTTAATTTGCAATTACGCATAAAGTGCGAGCGATGCTTTACTTATCAAAATAGCAACGCAGTGACTCAAGTATGTCACTGACAGTCAGAACAGAAGAAAAATACGTTTTAACTTATTTCTGGCCTGAAATGGCTGTTCCATATATATCGTTAATATGAGTTTTCTTGTAATGAGTTAGAAAAGATGTTATTCATTCAAAGCCGGAGGTGAATCGAGTAGAAATTACTACCCATGTGAAAAATTTTTGGGATTAAACGCGTTTGTAAACGCATCCGAACCGCGTTTAAAACGTATACAATAAACGCAGTAAACGCGGCAGAACTGAAATGTTTGACGCGTCCTGACGCGTTTATAGAATGCGTCTCAGATGCGTTCAAACGCGTTTCTTTTCTTGAACGCGTCCAAACGCGTTTAATTTTTTTTGGAAAAAAATCTGATTCCGTCCTCGCAGATTTGATCTAGGTTGTCGTCATCTTCACATCATGATAATCTCTTGCACGAGGTATCGTCTATAAGATTTATTTAATCTTTATACATACATTTAGATTGTGCGACCAATGAGACTAGAACATAAGACGTCAGATTAGAACTGTACTTACTTGAACCAATGAACTATGTTAACATATTTATACATAAGTTAGATTTCTCTTTTAATAAGAAAGCCTTTTAGAACTTATTTCAAATGAAATCAGATGTATAAAATATCATAAACCTCCTTCAATATTTGTTAATAATTTATATCTCTGATTTTCGAATGATAAAATGTAGACTTTTTGATTGAAGATAATAAGACAAATGAAAATAGATTATAGTTCTTTAAGAAGGATAAATTAGTCTCGTTGAAAAGAAAAATAGTTTAATAAAATAGTAGAAAATATTTTTATTTCTAAAACTAATAATTATATAATTCTGCTTCTTAGTTTCATTTTTCTTGATGAATTTTTAAACATTCTTATTTGTTATTTTCTCAAACAATAATTTGAATCGACTGCTTGAGGTTGACTCATACTCCTGAATAATCATTATTTTTCGTTTTATTTTATGTCTGAAAATTTTATTTTTCAACTAGAATATCTTTGATAGAAAAGCCTTCTATTGAACAGAACTAAAAGCTTATACTGTAATAGAGGATGATTTCTAATCTAAGAAATGTAATGGTTTCGTTTGAAAAGATTATTATTAAGATTATTATTTATTTAGAAACTTTCTTACATTCCAGAAAATGATTGAATATCATTGTAAAAATACTTGAAAAATATCAACTATAATTTTTGTAAACTATGTAGTAATTAGGTGCATAATTATATAGAAATCTTTCAGGGTTTATGTTGAATTAATAAGTTTTGTCAAATTTGTTCAAGCGCTGCCAAAAGTTATTCATAAGCTCATAGTTATCTTTTTCTAAAAAAAGTGTGTGAACGCGTTTTTGACCGTTTCGGTGAGGGAAATGCATTTAAACACGTTTGTTCTTTTTTTAGAAATGAGACAAAATGAAACTATAAATGCGTTTGATCGCGACTAATAATTAAAACCCAGAAAACGCATTTTGGGCTCTTCTGTATAAAGAAGTGTGCATAATATGAACACGTTTGAACGCGTTTATTACTGGAAATATACGAAAATGCGTTTAACTATAGAAACGAATGGAACGTATTTCTATTCAAAATGCTTCTAAACGCGTTTAGTCTGCGTTTCAGAGTTACATGGGTAGTGTTCTCTGACCACGTATCAGTTCCTCTGTTTTTGGATAAGCACATATTTTTAGAATTCTGTGTTTAATATTTGTGTAAACAAAGTAGTTGATAAATGATTTATAATGAGTCTTATTCACACTGTGATTCTTTACCATCGAATTACCTATTAGTTGCGATAAATAATAGTCTTTCTTTTATGTTATTTTCTTCTCGTCCGTGCGTCCCGTTTACACAAATGTATTGAACGAAGAATGTCTGATACGAATATCTTTTCCGTTACGCAAACAAGACTTTTTTCACAATCAACAACCATACTCGAATTATTCATTCATTCTCCTTTGGAAAAATTGAATTGGTGTGAGAGGTACAGCTTGATGACATTCAACCAACAAATTTCAATTAATAATGAACATTAAACCAACATCCATGACATATTTTTATATCAAATCGATACAAAGCAAAGTTCTAAAACATTAACTATCACGATGAATTTGCCAAGTGAATAATAAAACAAAATGTAGTGACTCACGCACGAATGATACGACGGCCACAACCAACTTGTACAAGCAACGTTCGATTCTTTCTCGCGTACCGGTAATGTAGACTTCGTTAATTCGATTCGAATATTAAAATTTTAGTCGAGTTTTAAACTTTTAATACTCGACTACTCAAGTTTTCAACTATTCAACCATTACTATATGATAGATTAAAAATGCTACCATAGGATGCTGTCAAGAGGATGCTGCCTGCACAATGCTCAAAGTAATCCACGGAAAAAAGGTACTGTTCGTTGCATTTGACGGCAACCTACAGGTAGCGGCCTTTTGATAACCTTACCCATATCCACACCCCACATCCATACCCCTCACCATTATGTGTATTACTTCTAGCATTCTGCAGGAAGCATCCTGTAGTTAGTGCCCTTAATCTTTCGTGTATCAATAGTTGAATAGTTGAATACTCGAGTAGAGTCGTCAAGTTCTACATGCATGCTTTTGCCATTCCGATCTTGATTCGATGTATCTGTTCTTTATTGAAAATTTAGTCTGTTCGTTTAGTATGATTGTGTTCAAATTCTCTACCATTCGACGACTGGTAAGAATAGCGCGATGAATGATATCTTTCTTCAATGCATCCATTTTGTGAATTTCATTCGATAGGGAGCTATTGGTCGGAGATATTTCGACTGTTTTATTTGAATTCTTAAGTATTATGTCAATATCGTCTATCATATAACTGATTAGATTAGATGGCACCGATTGTAATTCTGTTGATGTGAGATGATGTTCTAACAAAGCAATCTCTTCTTCAATTATTATTTGCTGCATTGTTGCTTGTCATATGCGCCTTGCCGTGATCATCTACAATGAATTCAAGTCGAGAGAGGTATAAATGTAGTTATATGTGTAATAGAATATCTTCTCACATGTGATTTGTTCTGTTCGAGATCGAAACATTTTTGAATTAACTGATGATCAGTTGCATCCAAGGTTAACATTTCTCTTTTGTACTTGAATTCCTACTATAATGACCATTGTTTCTCTTGTACAAATTGATGAACAATAGAAGACAATTTTTTTCATAGCAAAGAATTAATTATCATCTTGTGTACATTTGGATAATAGTTCTTCCTCAAACTGTTGTATTGTAATTTGTGCTTTTTTCACGTAGGTGAAGTTGGCACCCGATTCGAGTAATTTTGTCACCGATTCGCTCAGAAGCGCGTTCCAACCGTTCCAATCAGCGTTCCAAATTCAACTCGACGAGCTCTATCGAATGGTATCCTTGGAATCTCCATAGCT
>JAJEKB010020933.1:586058-633618 GCA_022393335.1 Macrotrachela quadricornifera
CAGAATTAACTTCAGTTGAATATATTATTTTGGCATCAAAAACTGCATTGCTACGTGCAAAAAAAATCATTATATTATTTGTACCATAATTAGCAACGACAATATCCGACCAGCCATCACTGTTCAAATCACTAACAGCAACTGAATGAGGCTTTGATCCAATACCAGTAGTATATTTTGTTACACCTGCAAAAGGTTCACTTCTGTATCCAAGAAATAGGCCTATATTGTTCGATAAATAATTGGTAACAATCATATCTAATCGTGTATCATTGTTAAAATCACCAATGGCTAACGAGTTCGGCCCAGATCCCACACCTGTCGAATATGCTGTACCCAACAAAAAAGATCCATCTCCAAAACCAAATAGTACAATAACATTATCTGGTCCATTAATAACGACGGCGATATCTATTATATTATCATTGTTAAAATCACTAGCGCTAATTCTACGTGGAGTAGAACCATTTTCAGTTGCATATGTCTTGACAGTAGCAAAAGTTCCATTTTCATACCCAAGAAAAATGCCTATATTTTTATTATTAAAATTAGCAACAGCAATATCAGATTGATTGTCATTATTGAAATCTTCAATGATTATACATGCTGGCCAAGCTTGATTACCCGTTGAATAGGTAACTTGACTTTTAAAACTTCCATTGCCATATCCAAAAAAAATACCAATATTACTAGTACCATAATTAGCCACAACAATATCCAATTGACCGTCATTGTTCAAATCACCAATGGCAGCTGAGGATGGATGAGAACCATTTCCAGTTGAATATGTCATCACAGCAGCAAAATTTTCATTATTATATCCCAGAAAGATACATATGTTGTTACTATTAAAATTTATTGTAACGATATCTAATTGATCGTCATTGTCAAAATCGGCGAGAATCAATGAGTATGGACCAGAATTATTTGCAATTGAATATGTTATCATAGGAGCAAAACTTCCGTTACCATGTCCAAGAAAAATACCTATATTGTTAGCTAGATAATTAACCACGACAATATCCAATTGATTATCGTTGTTGAAATCATTAACAGCTAGATTGAATGGGAACGAATTTAATCCAGTTGAATGTGTTATCATATCACCAAAAGTTCCATCTTCATGTCCAAGAAATATACCTAATATGTGACTGTTTTTGAAAACGACAGCAATATCAAGATGCCTGTCATTATTAAAATCATAAGTAGCAACAGCACTCGGTCCCAGACTATTTTTATTCGAAAATGTCTTTTGGTTTTGAAACGATGTATAATCAAATGCAAAAAAGACACCTATACTATCTGTGTCTGCATTAGCAACGACTAAATCCTGTCGATAATCATTATTGAAATCACCCATAGCTATGGCATATGGATGCGAATTATTTCCAGTTGAATACATCATTTGTGTTGCAAATGTTCCATTACCATATCTCATAATTATACTAATAGTATTACTTTTTGAATTGACAGCAACTATATCGGAGTAATTATCTTTATTAATATCACCAGTGATGACATATTGTGGATACGAATTAATTGCAATTGGATACAACATTGCTTCAATAAATGTTCCATTTCCTGAACCAAGAAATATACTTAAATTATCAGTACCAGAATTTGCAACAACAGCATCTGATCGATTGTCATTATTAAAGTCATTTATGGCTACTGAGTATGGATGTGAAGCAGAACCTGTTAAATAAGTAGTTTGGATAGCAAACTCTGCAGCATAATATTCAGTTAATATGCCCACGTTTCCAGCACTCCAATGTGTGACGACAATTTCTAAATGTTTGTCATTGTTGAGGTCTGCTGTTGCGATACCATATGGAGATGAACCCAAGCTAGTTGAATACGTCCTTGCAAGTTCGAAACTTCCCTTGCCGTCTCCAAAAAGGATCTCTACTTGATTACTGTTAATGCTAGTCGTAGCAATATCATTGTAATTGTCATCATTAAAATCAGCAATACTAATGAGATATGGTGAAGAGCCAAATCCAGTCGAATAAACCACTTGTTTATTGAAAGTTCCATCTCCATATCCAAGAAAAATACCTATATTTCCATGATCTGTGTTTGCGACTACAATATCTTGATGATTGTCTCTGTTGAAATCAGCAAGAGCGACCATAAAAGAACCCGAACCAACGCCAGTGGAATAGATCATTATCATCCCAAAAGTTCCGTTGCCAAAACCAAGAAAAACACCTACAGAATCAGGAGCTGTTAAACTGACAACAATGTCTAAGTGACTATCATTATTGATATCACCAACAGTAACTGACCATGGAACGGAATTAATACCAGTAGAATACGTTGTCAGTTTAGCAAAAGTTCCATTGCCATTTCCAAGAAAAACACCGACGCTACTAGAGCCTGTATTGGCAGAGATAATATCTAATGTTTTATCATTATTAACATCACCAGTAGTGACAAACCATGGACCAGAACCAATACCGGTAGAGTAAATCTTAATAACAGCAAAAGTTCCATTATCTTGCCCAAGTAGAACACCGACACTGTTTGTACCTATATTAGCGACAACAATATCCATTCGAGTATCGTTGTTCAAATCAGCAATAGATAGATATTGTGGAGTGGATCCATTACCAGTCGAATATCTACCTCCACTGACGAAACTCCCATTATCGGTACCAGTTAGAATCAGAACATAGTTATCATTAAAATTGTCAACAGCTATATCAAATTTACCATCTTTATTAAAATCATAAATAACAACTGAAGATGGACGAGAGTTAGGTCCAACGTAATAAGTTATTTGTCTTGCTGATGGCTTACTAGAATATTTACTTAGTAGAAGTATATTATTAGTACCACTGTTGGCTACAGCAATATCAGATTGATTGTCATTGTCAAAATCACTAACGGCAACCATGAATGGACGAGATCCAGTTATCGAATCATATGTAGTTAGTGTGGAAAAAGTTCCATTTCCATACCCTAAAATAATATGTATTTGATCATTTTCTGAATCAGTGACAACAACATCAAGATGATTGTCATTATTGAAACAACCAAGAGTTATAAATTGTGGATGAGAATTGAAACCAATTGAATATGTTCTTTGCATTGCAAAAGTTCCATTACCATGACCAAGAAATATACCTATATTGCCAGTACCATAATTAGCAACTATAATATCTAGTTGATTGTCATTGTTAAAATCTCCAGTAGCAATAGACGATGGATTTGAATTATGCATAGTTGTGTAAGTTGTTTGTTTTGAAAACTTTCCATTACCGAAACCGAGAAAGATACCTATATTATCAGTACCGTAATTTGCGACAGCAATGTCTAATTGATTGTCATTATTGAAATCTCCAACTGCTAATGAATATGGAAGAGAATCGTAACCAGTAGAATAGGTTGCTTGCAATCGAAAAGATCCAGTACCATTGCCTAGAAAGATACCAATATTGTTAGTGCCATTATTAGCGACAATTATATCCGATTTATTATCTCTGTTGAAATCTCCAACAATGATGAACAATGGACGAGAAGAATTAGTCGATATTATTTTTTGATTACCAAACGTTCCATTTCCATGTCCTAGAAAAATGCCTATATTGTGTGCATCATAATTAGCGACAGCGATATCTAAGTGATTGTCACTGTTGAAATCACTGACAACAACTGAACGAGGACGAGATTGAGCTCCAGTTGAATACGTTTGTTGTTTTGTAAAATTGCCATCATCCTTCGAAAGATATATTCCTATTGTATCTGTACCAGTGTTTGCCACGACAATATCCATTTTATTATCGTTATTGAAGTCACCAATAGCAATAGACGATGGTTGAGAGCTGGAGCTAATTGCACTTTTAGTCATTCGTCTAAATATCATATTACATGATATACCTAGAATAGGTAAATGAAATTGTTTTTCAAATAATTACATGTTGATTTCTATTGTCGTATACAGACTATTTTATGTATACATGAAATGTGTGAAATAATACTACCTATTATATGCACTCTAGTCACTAAAAAAATCATGGTTTGTTTAGTAAATAACGCAGTTTTCTTTAATAGCTTCCTTCGATAACAGCTGATAGCGATAGTCATAAGTATAACTAACTTCATGGTAGGTGAAAACCTTAGAAATTGGAATGTGTAATACTTTGTTTCTGATTAACCCAGCCACAACGTGAATTCAAAAAGGTTTTTTTGTTAATATATGAAATTTATTTTATTGGTTCGTTATCAAAATGTATACAGTCTGTGAGATTATTTGTTACTTGCTTTGTACAAATGTGGCTTTTTTTCTTTTCTCGTCTTTCATAAAAATCAATAGAAAATTTTAACTTTTTTGATTAGTTTAATTGTTGTCATGTAGCCAAAAACATCTGTAAATCTACATTAGATCTATTGACAATCTTCAAATATAAATCGATATTTGTTTTAAACTTTTCAAAACAAATCCTAGAAAGGATACCATTAGATAAGGTCATCAATTTACTATCCATTATTGTTCATTTTCAATACGATAGGAAGATAGACCTTGAAAGTCTACATATTTCTCTATATTTGATTTTGGTTTTTATTGATCTGTAAACAAATTTTTAAATACGATTTAGTGTTCGGAGTTTTTCCGATGGTTAGAAAATTGAATAAAAACTCGTCAGAAATCATGTTAGAAAAAACGATAATACATGATTCGATGCGTCTTTATCTCCTCTTTTCAACGGCGAAAACTGCAGTTTTCTATCTTGTTTCTATCCAAAGTTAATTTAAAAATTTATCTGATATTCATCAAAACTCAATTTATTTTCTATAAAATATGTTTTGTGTAGTTTATACTGAATCGAAGATAAAATAATAATAAATTAAGAACATACTTGGTTTTGGTGAAGTAAAATAAACAATTGACACGGCAACAGTTATTGCAATGCTAACGAATACAGTAGATGTTATGATAATCATAGTAAATGGTTTTATTTTAAAAAAAAGCATTTTTCTATCAATGATAAATATGTATTAGCGATATATTCTTAAGAAATATACAAACCCCTGTCTTAAAATCGAGTTAAGATCCTTTCGTTTATCATTGCGTTTGGATGCATTGTTTTGGATCGATGATGGTGTTGAAATTATATTTGTTTTCTTCGAATGATTTTGCTCATTATATGAGTCTTTGAGCAACATAAGTTTAGAACTCATGAGGTCTATTTATTCAATCTATAAAAGCAAAAAATTTGAAGAAAAATAACTTTACAAGAAAATCATAAAAAATAGATAGTTTGATTTAATTTAAACACTAATGAGCACTACTATCTATTCATAAATAGCTTAACTAAGTATATTGCTGTTATGTCTGGAGAAGAGAAAGAATTTCAATTATTATTAATATATGTGTAACGAAAAATAAATGTGAGCGATTGTTGTTTGATATAAGAATGTGGTCATTATTGGACTACGCATTTGTTATCGTTCAAACCGAAGTCCATTACTTGTGAGAAGATTTTTATTTCAACACTGTTCTTTTCTTCACACACACACACAACTTTACACTGAACTACTTGCTCTTATTCGCACAAACTACCAACTGACTATGTCTATATCACTCGTTCTCTTCTTTTTCTTTTCTTTCCTCTCCTCTCGAAAGATTCGATTCACGTCCTCCAACGATGCTTTTACGTACGATATCGGTGAAGATACTCATTACGTATATACTGTGTCACATATGAGCGATATTGACAAAAGTTAATTCTATATGACTATGATGTCATCAACAAATGATAACGTGTAGTGATGATCTCAATACTACACATTCTCAAGCGATCTGTATGATTATCAGCACATAGAGCTTTTCACACTGTATCTTCTAATACATTTTGATTTTTTAATAAATCGTATTTACAAATCAAAAAATGAAACGTAAAGTTCTTCTATACAAGCAACGACGGACTGCAGCGAACTTCAAGACTTAGAAATCTGCAACTTTGTGTATAATCCTAAATATGTGGCTTTTGGAAGAGCCAGGTGAAGCATCTTTTGCAGTGTCCCATCACTAATCGACGATCTTTCCAGATTTTTGATTTTCTTGATTATCAGTCAAGATTCTTTTACATCATGATGTTCAGGCAAGGTTCCTTTCGAGAGGAAAGAAAAAAAGATTCTTACCGGAAGTTTAAGATGACAAGAAACATGTCTGATTACTCTGAAGAAAAAGAATCAGGCCAGAATTACAAGATATTCAAGAATTTTTCAAGTTCAGACAAACATCTTTTTTCTTTCCTCTCAGAAGAATCTTGCCTGATTGATCGAGAAAACAAGAATCTAGAAAGAACCTACAGGATATATATGATTTCTTGAAGTTCAGGCAAGCTTCTTTTTTTCTTTCTTTTAAAAGATTCTTATATGACCTTCAAGATCAATAGCACGTGTTCTCCTTGTTTAAATACATGTATAAATGCAGCCGTATAACCTTTGTATATTCATTTATAATGGAAGCAGTGATGTTTTCACTATACTTTAAAAAAATAACTTTTCAAGATAGTCGAACGTATTGAAAAGACATCCACCTATTTTCTTTTTCTATTGAATCTAGAGAGGAAATAGTAAAATACAACAATGATTTGTTTTCTAAAGAATTGTGTTTGTCATTGATATTTATTTTTTCATTTGTAGATATTTTTCTCATACAAAATCAACCACGAAGATTCAAGTAATTTTTTTTTCAGCAATATTATTTTTAATTTAGATAGTACGGGTCTGTAGCTATTATATTCTTTTTCTCGAACCATCACCTCATACAGTAAAACAAAGGCGATGGAGAGTACATCGAAAACAACAAGCTCTCTCAACTTGATTATCTTTACTTCTTCCAACTGTAAAACAATTTCTAGTAACGAAAGTATTGTTGTTAGCATTAAATAAAATGCTAATACTAATCCGACACCCCTATTTATATCACAAAATCTTTTTTATTAACATAATTTTGGAAAAAACATTATATTCATGACAAATTAAAGACTTAATTCTGAATAATTATTACACGAATTTCTAAAAGACATTTTTGTTTTATTATTCATTTCAATATTATCATTAATATGTTGATTTTTTGATATTACATAAACATAAGTTTTCTGACAAACAGATGCGATTGAGTGATGATATTCAATAATTGGATAAATATTCACATAATTTCAATACTAATCCAACCAGTAAAAGTAAGTGTGTACAAATTTCGAATCGTAATCGGTTTGGATAAGTAAGAAACGTTAGATTACTTTCAACTGCAATAGCAGCTAAATCTATAACAGTAGTAGCAACAAGAAATGAAACGACAAACCATGAAATACTATCTAGAATATAGCCTATCTATTTCAGAAAGGAAATTGATTGAAAAATAAAAAGACATACGAAGCATCAATCGCATTGTACTATACATTCCTGCAATTGTATCTAAGTAAATTATTTTTCTGAATTTAATGACGTTCTATAAATATATATTTAAAAATAACTAATTAATTTTTATTTTCAAGTTGTCTACATTTATTGTATGTATGTATGTATAAAATTGAATAGACAATGTTCTGAATCATTATTTGAACCTTTTTGTTTAACTTTTATTTTTTATTAGAATAAGCATTAGAATTAATTATCTACTACGAACATAATTGATAAAAATATTCGTAAATGTATGTTGACATGTAATGAAGAGGCAACAACAAACCTAACTGGTAAAATTAAACGAAACGTTGAAAAGTACGATTGCAAAAGAACAGAATATGAATAATAAATATAAACGACGCATATATCTAATTTATTATGCTCACGTTTCGACAATCACATGAATAATTATGTTCGTAAGAAGAAAAAAAAAACAATCATTCATATTGAATAGATTATATATGAGATAGGTAGAAATTGATCGAATGAAAGAAAATATTTTTTATTTTTTCTAACTTCAAAAAAATTCAAGTTATGGATTTATCTTCATTAAATGATGTTAAAATAATTGAGAATAAAGAGAATATAATTCTTATTTATTCTTATCCTAATAATGAATTATCTATTTGGTATATTTTTGATGAAAATGATTTTAAAATAAAAGATTTATCAAAACAATCAAATGATTTTTTTTGGTTTCATCTTTTTCATGATGTTATTTTATATTTTTCACATGATGAACAAGCTAAAAAAGATATGATTAATACATGTCGTTTATATTATCAAGATAATTTTCAACAACTTCAATTAATTAATAAATTTGAATATGAATATCAATCAAATAATGCTATTCAATGGTATTTAAAAAATTCATTTCTTAAAAATATAATTAATAATGCATTACAAATAAAAAATATTGATCAATTATATCAATTACGATATTTTCTTTATGATCTTATTAATAATCTTAATCATCAACATGAACAATTTATTCGACCTATCAAAGAAAATATAATTATTTATCAATTAATGATTTTATCAAAAAATGAATTTAATAAATTAAAAGAAAATAAAGGTAAACTTATATCAATGAAAGGTTTTTTATTAATAACTCATCCTAGTTTATCATTACAATCTATTCAACAAACTGATTTCATTACTATTCTATTTGAAATTGAATGTAATATACAAGAACTTGGTAATAATTTTATTTTTGCTGATATAACACCATATAGAGAAATATCATGTCAAGAAGAAATTCTCTTTAATTTAAATGTATTATTTCGATTAGAAACTATTGAACAAGATGAACAAATATGGATTATTAAATTAATTGCAGTAAATACTGGACAAACTATTCTACAAAAATATATTAATGATACACATAATCAAATAGAAAATTTAAATATTTCAATTCTATTTGGAAAATTAATATCTGATATGTCACAATGGAATCAATCAGAAAAATATTTTCAATATTTATTTAATAATTTACAAAATGAAGATTTAGCATGGATTGAATATTTTATTGGTCAAATATATCAATATAAAGGAGAATGGAATAAATCACGAATATATTATAATCAATCTTATAATAGAATGATAAATACAAAATCTATTCGTATTAAAGATTCAGCTGAAATACTTTCTAATATTGGCGAATTATTACATTTACAAGGAAAATATGAAGAAGCTTATGATTTTCATCAAAAATCATTGATAATACGAAAAAAATATTATTCTTCTAATCATGTACATATTGCAAATAGTCTACAAAATATTGGTCTTATTTATTGTCAACAACAAAGATATGATGAAGCACTTGATTTTCTACAACAAGCATTAAAAATTCAAGAAGAATATTATAATTATTTTCATGTTGATATTGCTACAAATTTAAAACATATTGGTTGTATATTAACTAATCAAGGAAAATATGATGAAGCTTTGGATTATTTTCAACGAGCTTTATTAATTTATAATAAATATTATCAATCAGATCATGTACTCATTGCTTCAACTCTCAATAATATTAGTAATACTCTTTATTATAAACAAGAATTTAATCAAGCTTTTGATATTGTTCAACGTGTATTAATAATACAAAAAAAATATTATCTATCTGATCATAGTGATATAGCTATTAGTTTAAGTAATCTTGCAAATATAAAATATGGACAAAATAAATATGATGAATCTTTAGAATTATATCAACAAGTATTAACAATGTTAATGAATTCTTATTCTTCTAATGGTCATTTAGATATAATTTGTACTTTAAATAATATTGGTTATATATATTTAAATGGAAAAATAAATTATGAAAAATCTCTTCAATATCATCAACAAGCTCTTAATATACTTGAAATATATTATCCATCTTATTATGCACATATAGCTAATACATTGAATTGTATTGGGAATATTTTACGAAAACAAGGAAAAGAGAATGATGCTCTTAATTTATATCATCGAGCAATTGAATTACAAGAAAATTATTATTCATCTAATCATATAAGTATAGCAACAAGTCTTAATAATATAAGTATTACTTTAAATAATCAAGGAAAATATGATGAAGCTTTAATATATTCTCAACGATCATTAATAATACAACAAAATAATTATCCATTAAATCATATTGATATTGCTGATACTCTAAATGATATTGGGAAAATCTTATGTCAACAAGAAAAATTTACTGAAGCTATTCAATTTCATCAACAAGCATTAACAATACAAAAATTATATTATCCATTAAAAAATTCTCATATTGCTATAACATTAAGTTATATAGGTCATCTATATGAATGTGAAAGAAAATATAATGAAGCACTTGAATATCATCAACAAGTATTAACTATATTAGAATCATTATATTCTTCTAATGATATTAAAATTAGTACAAGTCTAGATAATATTGGAAATATTCTATATAAACAAGGTAAATATAATGAAGCATTAGATTATCATCAACGAGCAATTTTAATTAAAGAAAAATTTTATCCATCTGATCATGCAAATTTTGGTATAATTTTTAATCGAATTGGTGAAATATTTAAAATCCAAGGAAAATATAGTGAAGCATTACAATATCAAATACAAGCATTAACAATTTTAGAGAAAAATTATCCTATTGATCATGTTAATATAGCAACATGTCTTAGTTATATTGGACGAACATTAAGTGATCAAGAAAAATATAATGAAGCATTAGAATATCATAAACGTGCATCAATTATTTATAAGAATTATTATATATCTGATCATATTAATTTTGCTACTAGTTTAAATAATATTGGTGATATTCTATATTGGTTAGAAAAATATGATGAAGCACGGAAACTTCATGAACAAGCATTAAAAATTCAAGAAAATCTTGGTAGTTTATCTGCTAATATTGATATGGCTGTTAGTTATAATTGTATTGGAAATATTCTATATGATCAACGGAAATTTGATGAAGCTTTAGATTTTTATCAACGATCATTAAAAATTAAAGAAATGTTTGATTCATTTAATTATATATCTATTGCTATTAGTCTTTCTAATATTGGAAGAGTTTTATATAAACAAAAAAAATATAATCAAGCATTTGATTATCATCAACGTGCATTAAATATTCGAGAAACTTATTATTCGTCTAATTATAAAAATCTTGCTAGTACTTTTAATTATATGGGTAATGCTCGAAATAGTCAAGGAAAATATGATGAAGCTATTGATTTATATAAAAAATCATTAATAAATTATGAAAAATATTATTCTACTAGTCATATAGATATTATTAATTGTTTAACAAATATTGGTCGTGTTAAATATAAACAAAGAAAATTGAATGAATCTCTTGAATATTATGAACGAGCTATAATTCAACTTGAATTATATCATCCTTTAAATTATACTGAAATGATTGATAGTTTAGAATGGATTGGACTTATTTGGTTTCAAAAACAATCATATGATTATGCTATTAAATATATTGAAAAATGTTTAAAATTTCGAGAAATTAATCTATCTCAAAAACTTTTACCTATTACTGATAATCTTTCAACATTAGGTTTAATAAAACGAATTCAAAATCAATATGATTTATCTTTATATTATGAAATAAAATGTTTTTTAATACGTGAACAAATTTTATTACCAAATCATCAAAAGATTGGAAAAAGTTTATTTAATATAGGTAAATGTTATGAATATCTTCAACAACAGAAATTAGCACTTGATTATTATAAACGAGCATTTATTATTTATGAACAATGTACGATCTTTTTCGATCAAGATCGTTGGGAATTAGAATTTAGAATTGAACAACTTTCGAACGAAATTCAAGAAGATTAAATCAATCATATTCCATAATTATTCTATTTAATTTGTTGAATTATTGTAAATACTTGTATATAGTTAATCTATTTATTTCTATTTCTATTTATTTATTTTTTAATTCGTTTCATCTCATCGTTGCTTGATCCTATAATATTAAATATATGCTTTTGATTTACATTCATCCTCCATCTTTCATATAGAATTTTACTCTCTATTATCTAATGCTGAAGATCTCGTTGCAATATATTTATAATTTAGATTTTCTCTCGAAAACGTCTATTAATGAACGATTACGTCGTTATTGCATAAAATTATTCTAGGAACGTTACAAATATATGCTAAGTTTGTTAGAATATGGAACTATTAAGATGTTCATTTCAGATGTAAATGAAATCAATCAATATACGAGATAATTGTGATGATTATACATTATATTTAACAAGGTTATGATGAAATATAATCTCTTTAACGATATTTAGTGAATAACTTGAAAAATCTCATTCGCTTATCTTGTCTATGAATGCTTTGCTAAATTAAGATTATTAGTATCAATCACTTATTTTCTGCGTTTCTCTGAATCTAAAGAAGGTATTTCGATGAACACAATATTGAAATGAGTATAGTGGTGCAAGTCTATGTTTCAAATGCAGTATATAATTAAATGGATTTGATTGTAAAATTTTATTTTCATATCTTCCTATAAAACAGTGCTTTATGAAAAAAAAATTGCGATAATATGTATTTATTAAGTTTTCAAAAAAAGCAGAAGCAAGAATCAATGCATTGAGAAAAGAGATAAAGTCAATCGAAGTGGCAACACAATCTGTTTATATAGAAAAAGAAGTGGAATAGAGATTAATTATGATGGAATAATTTGTTGTTTTTTTCGTAATTTTAATCCAATAGAATAACATTGATGTCGAATAAGTCTATAAAACATTTCAATAAATTCTAATAAAGAAAGAAAACTAATTCCAATCCAAAGACCAGTTTGTCCACCAATATTAGAAAGAAGATCAACTATACCAAATTGTGCTGATTGTATACTATTTTCTACAATAGTTGATTCAAGTACAACACTAATAGAAAGATAATTTGTTTCAATATAATTATGCCATGCTGTTGACCAATCTGATGGTAATTCAACTGTTGAATTTTCTACAAATTGTTTAATTCCATCATATTTCCATTCCATTGGTGTTAATAAAGATGATGTTTGAATAAGAAAATCTGTTATTGAACATTGTTGTTTACAATCTGAACAATATTTTTCTTGAAGTAAAGGTGAATTTAAAAGTGCATCAGTTGCTTGATAATAACAAGGATTATTAATCGTAAGATTACAAAGCGGTGCCATTATAGTTGTATTTGTTCCTGGAAGAGTTATTGCACGAAAATTCCAAGCATATGGATTAATACAACCGCATTGAACATATCTAGAAAAAAAAAGACAGAAGTTTTTTTTTTTTTTTCAAAATTAAATAGTTGAATAATAGCATACGTATATGTTTGTTCACAAATTTGTAAACATACACTTTGTGAATAACTATAATCAGTATTATTGTAAGAACTATCAAGCATACGTTGGACTGAAAGTGGTACATCATCAGAACATGATGTATATGGTGATGATAATAATTCTGTTTTTTTCTTTTTAAATGATAATTTATGTTTTCTTCCCGGTGATAATTCTATACCAGATGTATCCATTAATGGAACTTGTTGATTATCATGTATTACAGCAACTATACCAAAACCTTAATAAAAGAAATAAATAATAAAATATATTAATTTTAAAATTGAAAAATTTTCTCACTATCCCAATAATATGGAACGTATTGATAACCATGAATATAAAGTTCTAAATCAAGTTTACCATGACCGCCATATTGATGTATATAACGTATACTATTATTGACATTTTTTGTTTTAGCATTAAATGTATGACACAAACCATATGTTGCAGAAATAAATCGAGTAAAATCATAAGTAGAACATGGACGAGAATTATAAGAACATGAATAAAGCATTGTAGAAAGAGAATAAAAATGTGAATCTGCCGTTCCATTGTTATTTACCGTATATACTGAAAAATCTGCAATATATTGAGTTAAACTTGGAGTCAGTGGACTTGTATTATTTAATTGCGTTAAATAAAATGTATTTGTAAAATTAAAGAGTGGTACCTTAATTCGATCAAGACGAAATGGACAAGCATTACAAATACTAAATGATGGAAAATATTGTGATGCATCTTGTTTTATATCAATATCTATTTGTGTTGGATAACCAAAATAATCTATTAAAGATTGAGTTACAAAAAAAGTCATTATACCAAAAAATAAAATAAATGCAATTGACCAATATAAACGATTATGTATACTTTCACCACGAGCAATACCTGGTAGACCATGTGTTGATGTATTTAAACTAAATTCACGAATTATTGAACGACGACGAAGTTTTTTTCTTTCTTCTTTTATTGATGAATTTGTTAGTGGAAATATTGTTGATACCATTGATGAATTTTGTATATGTGAATTGAAAAGACTGGGGTCTTCTTTGAAAATTACATCCTTCTTCTTCTTCTTGGCTAATTTTGTAACACTAAAATTAATAATTAAAAAATTGAGAAAATTTCATAGAAGTAATGGAAAAGTTAATTTTAAACTTTTTTTATATTCATGTTTCATCTTATTTTTTCAAAATATACTTTTCAAAGTTTCTATATCTTCTTGATGTTTAACAATAGAACGTAAGATAAAAAAAAGATTTAAAAGAATGAAAAATCTTTGTAAATATTACTTTATAAAAGCATTTGATTGATTCGTTTTTGATATATATTTAGTTGTCTTCAACATTATTCAATTATTTTCTTAATACTAAAATAAAATTAAAATTTAATTGTTTAAGATAAGTTTACGATAGCTAGATAATAACATTTACATAGTTAATATTCATATAAACTTTATTTAAACAAATATTTTTTATTTGTGATCTTCAGAAAAAAATCGGTCAATTTTCTCCTATAGGCAAACACGATAAGTAGGTGGAAAAAAATATTATGAAAATTTAAAGTAAATAAGCACTATTTTAAAGATTAATGCCAATATATTCATAAATCAACCATGAAAATAATTTCTATTAAGAAAACTACTGTTCATATGTTGTCTCATTGTTTCTTTTTATTTTCTATTTGCATAAAAAATAATTGCAATGAATATGAGGACATATTTTATAATACTGAAGTCCTCGAATTAAGATTAAAAACTTTTTTATTGGACATTTCAAAACGGAAATTCTTCTTAAATATTTATTATTTGAACAAATAGTGAAAAATAAATGATCCTTATAATAATTTTCTCAACCATTCCATATGATTGTAAACATTAAAGAAATACTAAATTTTTATATTTCTTTAAAACAATTTTACAAATCCTTTCAGAGCCAGAGCTCGATTAAAGGATGAAATTTCTGCGAAATCTGATATTTAATAAAAGCACTGTATAATGTCGATATTTTATTAAAAGTTTTTAGAAAATCTTTATAGTTATTTTCGACTCATTCCTGTATGTTGTACAGGAATGATGAAGGAATATTTTGGCCATTACTATGAGGCTACAGGCCCAGAATCAAATTTGATTGACAGCTTTCGCAAAATCAATCAT
This sequence comes from Macrotrachela quadricornifera, assembly GCA_022393335.1. Classification (NCBI taxonomy): domain Eukaryota; kingdom Metazoa; phylum Rotifera; class Eurotatoria; order Philodinida; family Philodinidae; genus Macrotrachela; species Macrotrachela quadricornifera. Next base: position 601,475 of record JAJEKB010020933.1, read on the forward strand.
TGGAGTACCACCAGGAGTTCCTTTCACCTTTATACTAGAACAAAAATCCAACATATTTTTGGAGATGTGGGTCAGATTTTGAGCGTGTTAAGCCTGGTCATACCCAAATCATTCAAAACTCGAAAGTTTCATTATTGGTGCATTTAGAATAGAGATTGTGTTCCAAAAATCCATGAAGCTTACTACTTGAACGGTCTCATTAGGATTATAATTCATTAATGGACGCCACTACATTGAACAAAATAGATGTAATGCTCATTCCAAAAGAAGGATGCGTGAATAGTTTTTGAATAACTTTTGATAAGAATAAGCTAGAGAGCTGCGATTTTCATTGTTGGAAAGAGCCTTATCCAGCACATCGATTCACGTAAAATTGTTGAAATTTATTACATAAATGTGGACTAAGATCGCCAGATGACGAACTACAAGTCTATGAATGGCTGAAACTTTGATCTCACTCCGTTTAAAAGTTATGAATCAAACAAGAATGATAATTGATCAAGTTTTTTATTGATTTTATCTTACGCAACATATTTTTCAATTATTGTTAATGATGTTTTTGATCATGGCAAGTCGACTGATAATATCTATTTTGCTATGGAATAAGCCATTTTCTATCAAAATATTATGATTAGCGATTGTACGATATTATTTTTTTACGTTACTATGTTATTAAGTTGAAATGCATACATCATATTTTACAAAATATCAATACTTAGAAACACAATATTTTAGCTTTCATTCTTTTATTGTGGATTAAGAAAAAGAAATGTGTGCAGCAATGTGTATCATCAATCGTCCATGTCTTCTGCCGCTGGATCGACATCTTTCTCTTCGTCTACCAACTGCTCTTCGACTTCTTCAGTAAATCGATCAGACTTTTTAAATATGTCTTCGATCTTACGTGTCTCATTGACATATCCCATGACTGTTGTGGTCTTCAAAGACATCAATCTGAAACATTGTATTTTATCAGCCATTAGATGATAAGCTGTTTACACTATACCCTCTTGGAGGGAGTGTTTCCTCAGTAAATTGATTATAGCAAGTCGCATTATCAATAATCAAGACACTTTTGACATATCACCGATAAAATTTACGATAAAACCTTAGAAATTATATCGCCAAGTTCTTCTCTCAACAGGGAAGCTGTTCGATCAATCCAGGTGAAAAAGTGTCTGAAATCTATATTATGATTCTCATCACATTCAAACATGTCGATTGTTTGTTTATGAAAACCAGGATGCGTATAAGAATTTTGCTGGTGGTATGATAAATTCGCTCTGACAAAAGAGAATGAACATGAAATCTAATAAAAATTCTCATGTTGATTTTATTTTTCATTAAATTAAACTCACCGAATAGTTGCCTGTTACTGTTCAGTGAGAGTAATTGATGGACGATCAGAGTTTAACAGTTTGCACGGTAACCTAGGAATAGGATCACTGATTGTGGATGAAGATGATGATAATGACCCGTTTTCTCTTCTTCTTCATCATGTCATTTTCAATTTCTCTTATTTCGTTCTTAAGATTTTCGATTGATCTCATAGAAATATCAAGCGTATATGAAAACCATTCGCTGACATTAAAGAGAGGAATTACTGATCCAAATTTCTCTTTTTCAACAAACTTGATGATATTGAATAGTATCTGCTTCTCAGCCTGAGAAAACTGATGACCTCTAGGCATATTTATATTGGAAGTTATTAGTAGAAATACCTATTCATCGGTGAAATGACTTTATGGTACAGTCAGTGGGGGAAATATCCAAATCATAACACAAAAATATGATCCAAACCATGTACAATCCGAAACGTATCGCTTTCGCTCATAAGTACTTGTGAAATATGGTATATATATTTCAACTTAACAACATAGTAATATAAGAAAACAATACCGTACAATCACTAATCATAATATTTCGATAGAAAATGACTTATTCCATAGCAAAATAGGTATCATCAATCGACTCGCCATGATCAAAAACATCATTAATAATAATTGAAAAATATTTTACGCAAAATAAAATTGATAAAAACACTTCGTCAATTGTCATTCATAACTTTTAAATGGATTAAGATCAAAGTTTCAGTCTTTTATAAATTTGTAGCTCGTCAGCTAGCGATCCTAGTCCACTCCTCAAGGTTAAAGACATGTCCTATCTTCATAGCGCAACATTCTACTCTTTCAAGATGACTGTGGATCACTAGTTATTTATGTAATTAACTTCAATAATTTTATGTGAATCGATGTCTTTCCAACAGTGAAAATCGCAGCTCTCTAGCTTAATTTTAGAAAAAGTTATTCAAAAAAAATAGCCACCCACCTTTTTCTTTTGGAATAGACATTAGTTGTCTGTTCTACTCTAAAAATAAGAAGTTCGATGAGTATATCATATGATTCTGAAAATTATCAGTATAACTAAGAAAGCTTCAAGTCTTTAAAAGGAAGAAGTATAATCTTAAAATTTCGTCACTTCTTTGCTCAGAGTAACACGCTGTTCTGTTTTATATTTTAATTGGCAGGAGTATATAAGACAAAAATGCTCTTCAACAAAATGAATAGTGTTTACTTGTAATAGTTACTACTAGATCAATCAAACTGATTAATGAATGTAGAGTGCACTATTTTCTCTCATCTTCTATTCCAATATACGAATACGATCGTTACTGCTGTATAAATTGATATGTAATTGCCACAGAAATGGACAGTGTTTTAAGTCAATTGGTATAGAGTATATTTTTTTTGTACGTTCATTTTCAAGTTCGAGAACTTGGTTGTCACAATCCAATGTTAAGTCAATTATGTCATCTTCAATGATGTCACCGTCGTAATTATTATAGCCTTCACTGTTTCCACCATTTAAATAGACTTGATTAGAATTCTTTGCCCATCCGTAAGCTGATGTTGAAAAGTAAGAACTCTGTTGCGTGGCAGTACTTTGTGATATAATTCCCCAAAACATCCACTGGTTATTTTCCATCTTTTCAATTTTCAAACTAATTTTATGAGTTCCTGTCGAATATGTCTTGAAACCTCGAATTTCGGCGTGAGCAATTATCCCATCATGCTCTGCAACAAAACCATTTTCTAATATTTTGACATTATTGGATACTCTGTCAAATTTGTCTGGTGAACTAATTGGAGTTGTTATGATTGAAAGCTGTTGCAACCATGTTTCATCATTCACTTTCTGCAATTTTACATTTGGTGGTGTTGATAACTGCTTCTTTAGCTTTTCCAGGGCCTGTGTCCATTCACTTAAATCTTTTTCTGAGTAATTATCGGTCTCCTTACTCTTCCTCAGTTGACTTGCAATTTCTGCCAGTTGCTGTATAACGGATTCCTTATTATCAGTAAATAGTTGATCAAGATCATGCCGAGCTTTCTCAGCCATACTTCTTATCTTCTCCATACTTTCACATTCCCAATTGTCGATTTCTTTCATTAATGGATGTTGGTTTAATGTTATATGTTGGTTGTTGATTTGTTGTTGGAGAAGGTCATAGTAAAAAACGACGTTATCCATCTCTTTTGATAATTCCAAATTGTGTTCAGTCACATGTTGCTTACAAAATGTTAGTTGACACCCTTGACATTCATATAAACCAGATGCCTTTTGGCATGTATCGCAGAAACTTTGGGATGATGCTATCATTGATAGGAGAAGAAAAGTTCGAAATTTCAGTATTGCGCCTTGCGTGCACGTGTGTATATTAGAATATAATAAAATTGAGAGCGAGAATCATTGCTGTAAAAATGAAAGAAACAGAAAAAGCCTAGTGAGAAAAAAAAACATGTTTTATCTAGGTAAATTTTGAATTATCGTAAAGCAAAAAAAAAAGGAATCTGTAAGCTTCACCTTCTGAGAAAGTAAGATGATTGCACCGGATGACAAGCGTACTCATATACGTTAGAAATACGCAATTTCCACATTTTTGTAACGTTTAATTTTTTGAAGAAAATTTTCAGCCATTGTAACGGATGAAAACTCAAAAAATACTAGAATCAATACAAACAATTGAGGTATACACCAATCGACTCGAGTTTATACGCTGATTTCGATTATGATAATTTTTTTATATAAAGTTCAATTTCAACGAAGAAAATTGAGAATTATGGACAAAAGCCTATCCATTTGGGCTAAAATTCAATAAAAATCGTTTTTTTTGACGAAGAAAGAATAATATAGAAAATATTCAATTTTTTTTGTGATAAAGTAACTTTTGGGTCATTCTGTAGATACGTCAATCAGAATACTAATCAAATCATCATGGTCTCTAAAATTGCTCGAAACACATCTGTTCAGTATTTCGAAATAATCTCTACTTTCCTTATATTGTTTCAGTTCAAGAATATATTGAAAAGATAGAGTTTTCTATTTCTTCCAAAAAACCCTATTTTCACCTTTGCCAAATAATTTTTTAATGATATTAGTCAATAATTCAAATACGATTTCTCTCCTTACTCAGATCGAACAATCCGGTCCGAAAACAGTAATTTTTCTTCCTCTTTCTGGCCGTTTCGTGAGGCTGAAATCTTTGGCCTACGTAATGATAAAATGAAATTAACCACATTTTGTAATGAAGCTGATTTTATACAAAAATTAGAGAATAATGAAAAGGAAAACAATTGGCGGTATACTTACTTTTAATCTAATATTTTATTTCCTCTCAAACCATCGTCATGAAAGGTAAGATTATCCTAATAGCATAATTAGTTAAGGATGAGAAAGAAAATTTTCCTTTCAGAATCCCGCCTGATAAGGACAATACTTCGAATCTATCCCCAGAGAATTCGGAGACTTGTCTATAGTGTAAAATCATCGTGCGCACACGACTAGAATAGAGGTAGAACGAAAAAAATCCAAAGCAATAGTTTATTCATCAGCAATTAAAAAAACAAATGCAATTATTCTTTCCATCGATCGTCAATTTGCTTTAGTTCTTCTTCAAATGACGACGACGTATTGTTATTCGAGAAGAGATCCAATTCCTTAAGTGTCTATGGATAGAGAGAAAGATATATCTGAGAGAGATGAAGAGAAAATGATAACTACCTTATTATCTTGTAATACATAAGCGAGATATTGAGCTCCAATATTTCCAATTTGATTATAGCGAAGATTCAGCACAGTGAGTGTCTATGAATAGAGAAACAGATGGATGTGAGATAGATAAAGAGGAAATGAAGATTACTTTGTTATCTCGTAATCCATCAGCAAGACGTTGAGCTGCAACATCTCCAATTTGATTGCCGAAAAGGTACAGCTCAGTAAGTGTCTGTCAATAGAGAGAAAGATAAATATGAGTGAGAGAGAGAAATGAAGAGAAAATGTGAATTACCTTATTATCTCGTAAGGTATCAGCAAGATATTGAGCTCCAACGTTTCCAATTTCATTGCGACTAAGGTATAGTATAGTGAGTGTCTGTGAATAGAGAGACAAATTAATATGGGAGATGAAGAGAAAATGAGGATCACCTTGTTATGTTGTAGTGCTTCAGCGAGATGTTGAGCGCCAGCATCTCCAATTTTATTGCGAAAGAGGTCCAGCTCTCTGAGTGTCTGTAAATGAAGAAAATGATACAGATGGGAGAGATGAAGAGGAAATAAGAATCACATTGTTATCTCGTAATGCATTAGCTAGATGTTCAGCTCCAATAGCTGTAATTTGATTTTCTTGAAGGTTTAAGTTAGTGAGTGTCTATGAGTAAAAGAAGGATAGATATGAGATAGAGATGAAGAGAAAATGAGGATTACTTTGTTATATCGTAGTGCATTAGCGAGGTATTGAGCTGCAGTATCTCCAATTTGGTTACAACCAAGGTGAAGTTCAGTGAGTGCCTGTAAATAGAGAGAAAGATAAATATGGGAGGTGAAACGAAAATGAGGATCACCTTATTAAATCTTAACGTATTAGCAAAGTATTGAGCTCCAGCATCTTCAATTTGATTTGCCTGAAGGTTCAGGCTCGTCAATGTCTGTTCATACACAGCAAGATAGAGATGAAAGATGAAGAAAAAATGGGAAAAACCTTGTTATCTCGTAATCCATTAGCGAGATATTCAGCACCAGCAACTGTAATTTTATTAGCATAAAGGTTTAGGTTGGTGAGTGTCTGTCAATAGAAAGCAATATAGTAGATGAGACACGAAGAGGAAATGAGGATGACCTTGTTCTCTAATAATGCATTAGCGAAGTATTGAGCTGCGCCATCTCCAATTTGATTGGAGCCAAGGTGCAGCTCGGTGAGCACCTGCGAATAGTAGGATAAGTAAATATGAAAGATGAAGAGAAAATAAAGATCACCGTGTTCTCTTGTAATGTAGCAGCGAGGTATTGAGCTCCAGCATCTCTAATACAATTGTCATGAAGAGTCAGCTTGGTGAGTGTCTGCGAATGGAGAAAAAGATAGATACGAGAGAAATGAAGTAGAAATGAGGATAACCTTATTATCCCGTAGTGAGTTAGCGAAATATTGAGCGCCAACAGGCGTAATTTTATTGCCATGAAGGTTCAAGTTGATGAGTGTCTGTGAATAAAGAAAAAGATAGATATGAGAGAGAGAGGTGAAGAGAAAATGAAAATCACCTTGTTATCTCGTAATGCACCAGCGAGATGCTGTGCTCCAGTAACTCCAATTTGATTATTCCAAAGGGTCAGATTAGTGAGTGTCTGTAAATAGAGGGTAGGATAGATGTGAGAGAAATGAATTGGAAATGTGGATCACTTTGTTATCTCGCAGTGCATTAGCGAGGTATTGGGCGCCAGCATCTTCGATGAAAGTGTCGCGTAGGCATAATTTGGTAAGTGTCTGTGAATAGAGAGAATGATATATATGTGGGACAGAGAGAGACGAAAAGAAAATGAAAAGCACCTTGTTATCTCTTAAGACATTAGCAAGATACTGAGTGCCAGCATCTCGAATCTGAATCATACCAAGCTCCAGCAATGTGAGTGTCTGTGAATAGTAAGAAAGAGAAAAATGAGAGAAATGAACGAAAACTGAGGATCACTTTGTTATCCCTTAATGCATCAGCGAGATACTGTACGCCAGCAACTCCAATTTGATTGCTGAGAAGATGCAGCTCGGTGAGTGTCTATGAATAGATAGAAAGGTAAATATTAGAGAGATGAAGAGAAACTGAGGATCACCTTGTTATTTCGTAGTACATTAGCGAGATATTTAGCACCAACATCTCCAATACGAATGTGAGTAAGGTACAGTTTGGTGAGTGTCTACGAATGAAATGAAAGATAGATATGAAGAAGAAATACGAATCACTTTGTTGCCTCCTAGTATATTGGTATGTTTTAGAATTTCCTTTATGAGTTATTTTACATTCATGAATTTATCCTATATTTTTTTGGACATCTTGTAATATTTTATAAGTTCTGTAAAAACTAGTAAAATTGTCTAAGATTTTTAGATCTTGTTAGTCATTTTTAGAGGTTCTTCGAATAAACACTGCGTTTTCATAACAATTATACCTGGAGCTTTGATCGATTTTCCTTTAGCTTTTTTACTGATATTGTTGTTATGACTACATAAAGAAGATCTCAAGATACAGAGGCAGTGTATAGAATATTGCTTGCCCGCTGTAACCCTATTTAAAATACTTATTCTATCGATATCTTTAGAATATTTATCAAAATACTTCTGCACTAGCATATAACGATTTTTCAGATTGTAATACTTATTCGAACGTTTACTGAAATGTAACGTATTGTGTTTGTACACATTCAAAAGAGCAAATGCATCGAAACGGGTATATACCAATGCGTTCAGGCACGTTTAGTTTTGTCTATAAGAATTAAAAAATAGTCGTCACTCTGTATCAGAATCGAACTAATACACCATAGCAAAATATAACATAACATCCGACTACTGTGAAAAACAGGATGGCAGTTTTTACAACAATAGTTGAAGTACGATTCGAGGTTGTAATCAGTTGATTACAAGCCAAACATAGTATCCACTAAACAATGTGTCACTCGATAATGTTGTGATGTTCATGAATCATACGAATTAATCTTTTTAGATAGTTTATTATGTTTTAAGAATTGAATGTTTAATCATCTTTATTTTATAAAGTAAATGTAAATAGAAAATATCTATATAGGATATTAAGATAGAGTTATTCTTGATATTTTTAAAATAAAGATACAAAAATAAAAGCTATTGCCGTTCAAAAAAGTAAATCAATGTTGAAAAAAGAATTCTTTTTACGATAGATAGATAAATAATAGACGGTATAAATATTTTCATTATACTGTTTCTCATGACTATTACCACGAGAATATGTGTTTTGGCTATCAAAAATAAAGATTCAATATGCAAAATTCGTGATAGTCTTGAGACCCTGTCTGTCATAATTTTTGATGGTTAATTAATTAATCATATATCAATTCATTAATTATGATGTCTGCCACGTCTATTGAGGAGCGAAAGGACAGTAGATACAAATTTCTATCCTTACAGACTTCAAGATTCTCTTTTTCATTGTATTTCACAAAGTTGTAAAAGAAAATGTTATTTTATTATATAAAAACAAGTGATTGTAGACTATTTGTGAAACTACTTGGCGAGTAATTGTTATTTTTAACTGATGAGGAAAATTCCAGAGGTATTCGAGCAGTTTAGTCTCCACTTGAACTATAGGCAAGCTGCAATGAGATATGAATACCTGAATAGAATTCGTACACAATATCTATCTAGCTTTTCACACCTAAATGAGATCGAATTACAGATGCAAGGTGAAGACTAAATTGCTTGAATACCTATGGTGATTTCTTCGTCAGTTATTGCATGGATGACAAAAAAAAGATTCAATACAATGAATAAAAATTTTTTCACATGAGTCTATAAGTATACAGGATCTTCTTGGATTTCTCTCTTAAATGCATTTAGATGCATATGATTATCTCAAATACTTGTCAATAAAAGAGGTATATTCATAAACTACAGTGAGTCAATCAATCACAAAAAAATTTTAACTTCTTAATTTTATTCATAAAAATCTTCAATGTCTTCGAATAAGTGTTTGTTCTATTTAGGAATGTCACTTTTGTGTTTTCTATACCCAGAAATGGGGAATGTAAAACAGCTTAGAATAAAAATGTTACTAAAAATATATAAACACCTTGCCATATCCAAAGAACTCTAGAAAATCTTATCTTAACAATGTTCTCATTTATAAGGAACGAAACATTAAAAAACAGAGAATAATGACATTTCTAGCACATTATCGAAGCATTCTTGCTCCCAAGAACAGGGAATACATAATAGCTTTAGATGAAAATACAAGTAAACATAATTTTTTGAATAACCTGAGCATATAAACAGTTAGGGACATACGCTTTTCATCAATCGAATGAGGAGACAAGAGATTATATTTTTCTCTAATATTTTATTTGATGAATTCATTATGAAATCAATTATTTCGTGCAAAAAAATAAATGATTTTACTTCCTCTGCAATAGAATGTGAGAAGATAATCACTTGAATCAAATCTTAAACTATACATTTGAAATCTTTCTATCTATTGTATGAGATTGATTAATTTGATAATGATTTTATCTTATACAATATTGAAGAAAATACGGATCTCTAGCTATTTGCTTTTTCGAATTATTCAAAAAAACAGTAGAACACACTATTTTTTGACATGGATAATAGAAAATGTAATTGCAGCAGCATCCTGTTCTTTAAGAACGAAATTCGAACATTCCTAATCCTGTCCAAACTTCCTCGTTACCAGCATCAAAATACCGAAGAAGCTTCCCAGACACTAGATCTTTTTCAATGATTTCTCACTATTTTTAACAGAAAAATCATTGTTCCCTAATCATCCTATTTCAAACATTATTCATCATCGTTCTGCTGTTCGAATCAATTTTAGTAATCGGGTTTTGAAACGATCGAATTCTCCTTCGTAACCGAAGCGAGTATGGCATAAAATTGACACTATCCTGTTGTCTGAACGCACTAGAAGGTATCGGATTAAGCAGTGGTTACCATAGTTCTTTGACTTGAGCATCTCAGAAAATCTATTTTATGTGACCAGAACGAAAATAATCAATGAACACATTACATTTTCAAGAGGAATCATGCTTTAAAAGTAAAATTATAGTTGTATAATGAAAGCAAACACTACCTGGTATCGAGGATACGTGTCTATAATGTCATTAAGTCGTTTACAGACGTTTCTACATGACGTAAGAATTGTAAATTCATTTAAATTGTCCAAAATATGATACACTAATTCAATAGGTAAGGTGTTCAATGATAGAGACGTTCGATTAGGCATCAATGTGTTATCGTTCGAAGTATGTTTACTTTGATATACTCTGTTATTATGTAAGTGTTCTTTTGTGTATTTTGTACAATTTCTTATTTCGTTATAGAACTACGAAGATGCGTCTGATGAGAAAAACGCAATATAAAAATTGACCATAAAAATAAATGTTGTCACACTACGCTTTCTTTGCATTTTATGTCAATTAAATTGTGTTTATGTTGATTTTTATTATTCTCTTACGTTAATGAGAATATTATTCACAGTTTTTTTTTCAGTGTTTTAGTATGCAAATGAAAGTAGAGGACAGAGAAACGAAAAAGTAACTGATGGTCTTGAAGTACAAAAAAAATATAAGAGCAATATTATGGAAGAAATTGCAATTATAGTCGCAATAGTGCATGATCAAATAATAGATAACAAATTACTGTCCATATTCACCTATTCCCCTCTAATGGGTAGGGTGAAGTATAATTTTTTTAAAAATAAGATATCTTTGAAATATACTTCATTATTATTCTGACATAATATTGTTAGCTGCGAAAAATGTCTTGAAATATTTTTTTCATTTTATGGTTCATCTATGACATGTTAATATAGGAAAAAATATATTTAATTCTATTGAAATTTTTGAATTACTTTGTTTAATTTCTTCAACTATTATTAATGTTGAAAGTTGGGGTATCCCCTCAGAGAAATAAAGCACTATGAAACAGGTCCATATAATTTGTTTTAACCTAGGAGTCTATTCTTACTGACATCTGTTCTGATTAAATATGGTTTATATTAATGCCCGTTTTTTTAAGAACAAACAATATACGTAGGTATCCTACGTTAAGTTATGTCAAGTATTATAAAAGTTCATAAAAGCATAGAAGAATATATGATGTGAGCGATTTGTTAAAAAACCCATTCATATGTAAGCTGTATATGTAGATATTTAACTCTTTGGGCACGGGAACCACATATATGCGGGTTGGGCTGAAATCAGCTTACGGTTCTCTTGAATACATTTTTTAGTGTACAGCAACATTCTGGATACTAATAGCAAGCATACTTCTGGCACTTGTAATGCGATGTCATACTATTATTGAGAATATGCCTTTATTTCCCTCCTCTTTTCCTGTGAGTAAATCTATTAGCTCTGTTTTCGTTTCTCACATCATCTTCATAGATGATCTTTTTCTTGTTTTTTCCGTACTTTCTCGTTCTTTTCACTATCTTTATTTATATATATGTATATTGTAACTATCGCCGCACCGTAGAAAGTTGTTTTTCGTGCACTCGACGGATTTAAATGATAGCAGTTAGAAGATATGAAAGCACGGATACATTTTACGATAAATAGTCTGAAAACGGATCCCGAACTAGCGAAGATAGTGGATCTACTTCAGAAAGTGTCATGAATATGTCGAATAATGAAGATACCTTCTAACATCGTCCATCTGATCGTTTTTCAAATTCAATATTATGGCAACAACTGTAGGATAACTGCTAAATTGAGTGATGATTCATCGTTAGATATTTTCAAACTATTTTTGGATCAAGAGTTGATTCCAATTATCGCGAATGAGATAAATAAATTTCAAAGAAGTATGTCAGATGACCATATATCGTCATTGCCACATCATGCGCAATGCTCTCCAACTAATTCTCAAGAAATATACTTTTTTTTTTGGCTAACTTTACGCCGATAGTTCATGCAAGGAAGAACAGAATCAAAGACCATTGGTCAACCGATCGTCTGATCGAAAAATCGATATTCAATGATATCATCCCAAGAGATCGATCTTTAAGGAAGAAGTTCAGAGGCGCTCTGATTTCATACTAGAATCTATGCGTCAATTAAAATATAATGCTCTGGGAAGGAAGATTACAATTCAAACAGCACATCGCTACCGAGCAACAGTTCGGTATTACAGGATCAGTCGTGATGAGACTTATGCAACCATATTTTCGAAAGGACCATAACATGTTCGTGAACAACTGGTTTCGAAGTCCAGTCCTTTTCGAAGATATTGGTTAAAAAAGGGTGAGAGCGACTATTGACATTTTATTTGCTATAAAATGGTTCGACAATACATGAAGAAAGATTAGCAAACTAATGCATCTATTCGAAAAGCCAATCTCAGTCATTGAATACAATAAAAGCATGAGTTCTGTTGATAGATCAGATATACAGATTATTTATGTTGGATGTGTTCGGAAATTGATCAAATGATATAAGAAACTTTTCTTCCATTTGGTATGTCTTACACAAGAAAAAAACTGGTCAAAACAAACAGTTTTATGACTTTCGTTTACAACTGATACGTCAAATTGCTGAAATGTATAACAAACTCAAATCTACAAGACGACGACCTAATGATGGAGATAATTCAATTCGATTAGTTGGACGTCCTTTCCCAACACTCATACTTCCAGAACCAGCAAAAGAAGACTCACGCAAACATTGTGTAGTTTGCGTTGATAGTACGATGAGAGCTAAGAGAAGAACGGAGTCTAGATTCGTATGTGCTGGCTCTAATGTTGGTCTTTGTATATCAGACTGTTTTCGGGATTATCATATTCTAAAAAAATTGCTAGACACTCATGCTTAATATTGATGAATATAAAAACATGGTTTGATAGTCTTAAAACCTTTATTTGTTCTGTACAGTTATCTCGTCCCCAACGGGTTAAATTTCCAAGACATCATAAACAAAATAAAGATAATTCATAACAATCAACATTAAAAAAAACTTTGTAATAGCATTTTTATTGTTTTTTTGTGGTTTAAAAATGAACACTGTTTTGTTTTTTTTTTCTTCTTCACTTCGTTATTGGTATCACATTACGTGTTAAAAGATAATTTTTTTTTGAAATTGGCTTTTTGCAACCGATCGTAGTTATCTTTAAAAGGTCTTTCTCGTCTTTGCAATAAATGAAATGTAATAGATACCCATCGTAAAGTGGGGAAAAGTCCAAAGATACCAATTTCGAAAGTGAAAAAGAAAAAAAAATAAAGACAGTATATAAGAAGATGGTTACCACTTAATCATTCATCGTTTTTCAAAACCAAAACGACATATTAAACGTACTTGAAGGTAAAGAAATTATTTTGTAGAAGTCAGTATATAAAGTACAGGCAATGGTCCTAATAAGAATAGCCTTGACAATGATGTCAATTATTTTTTCCTTTTTTTCTTAGCCATTTTTAATCATAAAAATAACATTTTGCATTTTGAGATAGAGAAGCATCCGGCGAATCGAATACTACTGAAATCAACTAATAATCTTGAAAATTAATTGAGTAATTAGCGGTATATTTCAGAGAAATGAATTTGTTCGTATTCAGTCTAGGTCAAATACATAGAATATCAAAGATTTTTAGTAAACAATTTTTTTTAGTAAATGACTGTTTTTACTACCGAAATTTCTTTACGGTTCCACCAATCGTTTTCTAATAAGTTTACCTAATTTAGTAGAAATAAATTCTCAGAAAAAACCAAAAATGATTATGGAATAATATCATGTAAAAGTTAACTTTGATAGAAATGATAATTACAAGAAGGTATCAAATAAGCTGGAACTATTTGAAATATTTCAGATCATACAACCAAAATACTGAACTATTCTCAGATTATACATTTAGCTCATAGTGCATTCGTTCTAAAGTCTTTGTAAAATTAATAATATAATAAGTTTAAAGCACATATTCCATGAACTAAATGTGTAAGCCGAGTTTAGTTTAATATTTTGGTTGAATGTTCTGAAATATCTCAAGTAAATTTTTAATTTTTCTCATGCATATTTTTAGGCTTATAACTTTCTTATTATATATGTTAGATAGGATCGATCATATACCGTTTTGTAGAGCGTGTTTCTTTGCATCTTTCTATGACAGAGACAAATTTTCAAGTCTATGTTTTAACATAGAAAAATTTATTATATGAATCGAATCAGAACATCTGGCCCATTCCTTACCATGACATTCTATTAGTTATTAGGAATTTTGTCTAATGATAGTTTTATCTCTAATCTTTCGATAAGTACCGATACTACGATAACTAAAGCTCGTTCTCAAAAACGATCCGTATTCTTTCGAGATGCAGTCATAATAGTTTTCTCTTTATTCATCTCGTCTATTTTTTTTGTTTATGCTAGCCATAATCATGGATTTCTGCTCTTGTGTTCGCTGTAACTAGTATTGACCACACTAGATCGTTTTATTGTTTTAAACATATTTTTTTATGATCTTCTCTTTATTTTCTTTCCTTTCCGTTTTATTCATCTTTTCTCTATTCAATAACCGTCTTTACACTTTTATGTGGTAAATCGAGTAGCTGTCTAATTCGACTTACAATACTAAACAGAAATTTTAATAATGCAAGACATTACTTTGAAAAACTATACTGCTAAGTAATACTTCTACTATTTCTTATGAACTATATTCTTTCTCCTTTTTTTTCATAGAGCAAGACATCGGAATAACAACATCGACAGTGTGTCTAATTAGCCGAATCTATCAGTGACTATTTTCAAATAATTGTGTATGCTCTATTGATGAATCAATTTATTTTCTAGAAAAATGATGAAATACTTACTCATTGTATTATTTATCGCAATGATGTGTATTATGTTGATAAGTGCTACTACTGAATGCTTTGAGACAAAATGTCATACACATTTCTATAATGGCTGTAAGTAATCAATCTTAGTTGTGCAAAAAAAAATAGAAAACAAACCGATAAACAATACACGGGATAGAAAAATCTCAATTTTTATTCATTAAAATATTTTTATATTTATTTAGGTCCCAAGAATACGTACAAGAAGTCATGGAAATATTGTTGGGGGATTTTTGGAAAATATGAAACATGTTGTCCTCATGATACAAATCCCACAAATCAAGGTTACATATTCCTTATTCTTATTACAATGAACTTTCGATATCATGAAACAATGAAATATTTTCTTGTCTCTTAGTTTTGCGAAATAGTATTGAAAAGACAAAAAAAGAACGACGAAAGCAAGAAATAAGATCCCTCTTGATCTGTTTGAACTCGCACTGTTACATTTAGAAACCACATCTGCTCAAAGTTTTCCCATAGGCTAAGAGAACTTTTAATGTAATTCTATTGTGATTGCTTAGAATGCAACGTACGAATTAGACAAAAAACACTAAGCTGTCGCTTTGTTATCACTGATAAAGATTTACTACACTATAAAGAAAATCAGTTTTGTACCAAACTTTAAAAAAAAGGCTTGAAAGGTTCCTAAACCGTAAAAGGATCTTTTCTGGGCGTATGAGAAGAACCTCGCCTTTCTAGCCATTTCTATATATATACGAGAGACGCTACAAACAGATAGAAAGAGTGAGTAGACAGCTGCTATCGATGAAGAGGTCACAATGTCTGGTTATCTATTGACTGAATGCTCTCACATCATTAATCGAGAGAAGATGAGCAAAGATTGTACACTTATTGTCAGCACAATTAGTCCTTCCGTTCGAAATCTGACAGTGGTTCAGAAGCAAGGTTCTTCCAGTTTGCCCGAGGAAAAATCCGTTTTTTAGTTTAGGAAATTGTCAAACCATTTTCCAAGTTCGATAATAAATTGATTTTCTTTTTAAGGTAGGATTCATAAGAAATTAAGTGAAGAGAGAATGGGAAAGCCAATAGATAATTATTATGCATATTAAAAGACTTGTTTCGAAGAGCTTTCGATGGTGCATTTTTCAAAAAAATCAAAGCTTTAGCATTATCTCAAGCCGAGATAAATGCAAAACAAAAAGGTCTTCTGAACAATTTTTTATTATGCATAATATTTTGATTCTCAGAAATAGTACAATAATGTAAATTTTTCATCTCGAATATGGTAATAACTGTTAACAGAAGTCAATAGCAGTTTATTTTGTTACAGTTTTATAGATCTTTTCACGGCACATTTTTTTCAAAAGAATTCAAGATTTTATCATCTATTTAAGCTGAGATATAGACAAAATATAACAAAAAAAATTGTTGTACACCTAGAGATGATCAGGAAAATACAAAAAATAGTGCATGATACTGTCGTTACTTGTTCTCATCTATAGTATAAGTTATAGATCTGAAAATTTGTACTTATCTAGCACTAATTTTGTTAAATGCAAAAATAATGAATTTTAAAATTGTTTCAGTATTTATGAGACACCCTTTAATCGTTTTTTTGTCATTGTATAAGATTATGTATTTAAGAGAGTGTTCATGAGCCCATCGAGCACCATGCCAGATATCGAAACGCTCGATCAATGTTAGACTTTTTATTTGAAGTTGTCATCTTATTCAGCATCATTGAAAATCTCTAAATCCAAATTTTTAGCGCATGTAGATGAGCTGATGAAAATTTAGCTCAATTTTACTGTCGAACACTCCTGAGGTCATTTGGAAAAATATTGTCAAAAATCATTCATACAAAGTTGAGATTTTTCCGATAACATAAAATTAATGAAATTTTTCGTGTAATATACTGAAAGATAGAGCATTGGAAGCTGAACAAAACTTGCACAAAAGAATGTATTGAATACTATAACTATTATCCTTAGTTATAAGTTAAATTTCTATCGAGCCTAGTTTTTAAACTTCTAAAAGTATCTCAACATTTTCCAGTGTAGTTTGTGATGGAAGTTCTCCAATCGTTTAAAAACTTTTAGCTTCATCTTTTGATCATAAATAGGGCTTAATGAGGCTAAGAAAATCCCAAGAGCGTTCGTGCCCATGGACCTTCTTTGCTAATATATAGTCAATTACTATCGTTAGCTGTGTAAGAGAACACTCTAGAATATGTAGATGAAAAAAAAAGAAACCTTTCAATAATAAGAAATATAACTGCTGTCGTAACACAGTTTTGACTATATCGCGGCAAGGAAAGCCCATGAATGATCAAAAGATGAAGCTAAGAGCTTTTAAACAGTTGGGGAATGTCTCTCGTTAGATTTCAGCAACTTATTTATAAATTTTTTACATAAACAGAGATTAGATAATTTAATGAAACGAAAGAATTTTGATTCTTATTAAATTAAGATCAATCTTTTGCAAATATTAGTTGCTGAGTAAATTGTTAACAAAAATATTTTTATTTCAATTTTAAAAATAATTACCTTATGTTTTAGAAACCACAACAACACCGCAACTGCCAGATCAAAGTGAGACTGGTAGGTAAATTGATACGTTGATTGCAATGATTTAAAATATACTTTTAGTAGTTCATAAATAAAAAAAATTTCAGAATGCTTCACAGACAAGCTTTCATAAATTCTTGGAAATCTGAAGGAAAGAATTATCTTTCGTATTAAGAGAAATCAAACATTTTTGCAAATACTAGAACTTATTGAATGCCATTTAACTGTGAGATTTGTTACTAGATTTTGAATTCAATGAGTAATTCCAATTAAGCATATATCAAAGAAAATGGTTATAGCTTAACAATTTGCGAAAATATCCTGTTCTATGCTTTAAAATACTGCAAAATTGATATCTAATGTTAGACAATTTAGAACATAAGAGGAATCAGTTAGATAGGATATTCCATTACTTTCTTTCTCTTTTTTTTATACTGCTTCAAGTATTTTTCGGGAAAATGGAATATTTTTGCTATTTATAATAGAAGCATCATGCTAATAGCTAATTTTTATTTGAGCACTATCTGTTATAATAATCACGACAATCAAATACTTAAACTTGTTTTCGGTCATTTAAAACTATATAGGGTGATAACGCAAAATTTTTAGTAAGAACGAGTTGAATGATCCAATCAAATTGAGACTATTTAAATTGTAAACAATATGTAAAATTTGCTCAAACAAAAAAATAATAGCATTGTATGTGTATTGTAACTAGTAAAAATATGGCATTTATTCGAAAAATACTTGAATCTGTACAAAAAAATATATAATGCGGTATCTTATCTAAATGGACATTTCAATATGTAAATGATTCAGATGCTCTTTAAACTGTCAGGTTTTGAAAAAGTTTTCATTCGAGTTCTGCGATTATTATAGATTTCAAATATTAATTGTACCTTGAGTTAATTTTTGAATTGCTCAATATCAAACATAGAATGATAATGTAATGATCATATATTTTTCTTTTTTCATTAATTATTAAAGGATCAGGAACAAAGTCAACTACAGGACAATCAACTACTACAACCAACTGGAGTATGTAGCATATTTTCATTTTCATATTTCAATGAATTAAATAGAGTTGATGACAGAAGTTATTCCATATCAAAAATATGTCTCAAACAATTTTATCCTCGTTTACGTTCTACACACGTTTATATTGAGCGAAACCAATCGATTATAATTGGTGCACATACTAATCTAAGCTCTATACAAAAAATACAAAATATTCAATGGTTAATCTAAATAAAATTTGTACAAAAAAAATATCGGATTTCTTTCTTTTATCTCATACACTTGATTATCGTGTATAATATATAGTGTACAGTACATGACAAAAGTTTAAGCGAATTCATTTATTTCATTTTCATTTCACATTATGTGCTCTCTAGTATTTTGCATTTCCTAACCAAGAAATTTGCTCTAAACTAAAAAGAAAATATATAGACTGGTACAGAATTCTATTCTCTGAACTAATTTTCAAGATAAAAATCTCATTTATATGAGAATACGCGGAAAAAACATACTATGTTTTTGATCAAACTAATGAAAAAATGCGAGTTAGCTCTATTTCCCAAAGTTTTATTTCAAAAAGATACAGGTGAAAAGTGAGCACTATTTGACCGTTAAGTAAGGGCTTCCAAATCAAAAACTTGAAAATCAAAAAGAATTCTTTTTTCGAACTAGTAGCTATTACTTTTACGTACTGATCCAAACCAATAGAACTAGATGTCGAATACCATCGTTTCTCATAGAAAAAAAACGGTAAATTTCGTCCAATTTTATACGATTTTCTCAAAAACGTGATATGAACAATTTCTGATAGAATTTTATTGTTTGGTTTTGATATGGAGACATTCAATACTTTACTCAGTCTCTATTCCTCAGTTGGCCTCATTCCTGTTCTTTCGTTTTTTCTTAGCTATTCAATAATTAAACTTTACCTTTTCAGTTGACATATATAACATGAATACTTTCAATTTGTGTACATCAGTTGTATTTCTTTGATTGCTGAATTTTTCTTCAATCCCTCCAAATGGTATGTATTCTATCACCATTTGAAAGAGTATTGATGACAGCTATGTAAATCTGGAACTATTTAATTCGTCAATTTTTCTGGAATAATTGACATTGTATGAGAATTTGAATTTAGATTAATTGAAAATATACGAATATCTGAAGGACCTTTTGAAAATTTTAAAAAAATCAACGATTTCACAATTTAAATTTGTTTTTAAAAAATGCATTATTAAGGGTGACGATGAAATTCATATCTTTTTTATTTTGATTCCAATAAAACAATGCATATGAAAAGTAAAACTCTTTACACAATGAGAAATATCAATATATAATACATCTATATTTTACTTTTTCTATAATTATTCCATTACATGGTAGTAAAGGATTCTTTATTCGATTCTGCTTTGAGTCTAGTACGAAGCCAGCAAGCAGTTTAAGTCGAATTTTTCTTGATAAAATATTTATTGTTTTTGACTGATGAAAACTACAGGTTACTGTCTTTTACCATTTTTGATAAATTTAAATCTTGATGGAGTCTATTGATGCGCAACACACAATTTGGCCCACCCGTTATGCTTATCTCCTGGTCCAATTATAAGGAGTTAAGAGTTGACTTTTTTATCGTAAATTACAATTAGTGGTCGTAGCCTTATGTTAAAAATATCAATGTTATAACTCATTTCTGAAGAAAGCTTTTAAAAAAATACTGTGGTACTCAATTCTCCAAATGATATTACCCTTCTACCATACTGAAAATCTGAAAAAAAGAATTTGTTTGAAATTGATTGTTTTTATGCTTCTCTTAGGTATGTTATTCGATAGGAAACGTTTTGAAACCTATGAGATCTTGTTATTACCTATAAATATCATCACCACCCATTGAAATCAGATAAAAGAAAAAAATGGTAATTTGAAAAACCACTTATTTTTATACTTCAAAGCATTCGCTATCAATTAATGACACTTTTAAGTGCAGCCATTTTTTTAAAAAGAGAAAATGAGAGTCATCGAAGAATCTTATTAAAATTTTGTCATAATAGATACTTTCAAAAATTCATATTAGTAGTTTTAATACATAATAGATGTAGCTCCTAGAATAGATGAAGATGGAGAATATAAATAGTGAAGGTGAAACTTTCTAAATTCTTGTTTGCAAGAGCTTTTTGACATTCTATGTAGATATACTGAAATTATAGAAGAAAAACAATTTTTTTTTTCAATTGAGATGTTTTGTAGGATTAGTAGATGGCATAGATCCTTCTATTTCGTTAGAATTTTCTCGATTTTCTAAGATTATGTTTTAAATTAGTCCCTATCTAATTGGCATGAATGAAAATACAAGTTCTAAATAATATTTATATAATCCAAAGTTTTCTTACAAGATTGCTAAGAAAATATACCAAAACAATATAGATTGATAAAGAAATCAAAACTACATAAATAGACAAAGATTTTGATAATGCATAGTTCTAAACTAGAACCTCATTATATAAAATGATACAAAAATCCATAGGTTTTCAGAATATGTCATTAGTTTTTAAACAATATATTTGAAATACTGAGAGCAATTTTTTTCAGATGTATATATAAAACATTTATGCACTTAACAGAATTAAATCACAAAAAGTAAAATCCTCTAGCAAGTTCCCTTGCAGGAACTGTGAGGAGATTAGCTTGGTGACTGCCTGAGGAGTCCTCAGAAATTTTGTATTTTGTAGTAGACCCCTCATGGACTCTACGAAGGCGTTTCGACTAGGGAAATATTTGTCGAGAAATATTTTTGGGAGTATACCAGAAAAATCTCATATGACTGGTAAGCAAAGAGTTCAAATATTATCATCTTCCATATTCTTCATTACTACTTGAGACAGACGAAATGAATACTATCGATAATGAGAATGAAACTAAGAGAGAAAACATTTTTGAGTGAACTCACCTACTCATTCAATAGAACACTGTCCAAAATTATATGAAATAAAACTTAAAGTAATATACTATCTTGAGGGTGTGATATAAATATTTTTTATCTCGATTTGAATAAAACATGTTCTGTATATGTTTTTACCAGAATTCAGACTACTTGTATCAAAAAATAGTTTCTCTCCAACTTATCCTTTCTTCATATTTGAGAAATCATTGATGTAGACACCAGTAAAACATATAATAATAGGACTTTTCTTTACAATAACTGTGAATTTTCTCTATTCTTCTCTTTATCACATTAAACGAGGTGAAAAACAATATTATAGAAGTTTGTCGTTTTTTTCACAATTCAAAGGAAATGAAAGGTTCATTTTGACGATGATCATCTTTTCTCTCTCTTTTAGTACCACTTCGTGCTAGTTCGATAGATATTCCAGCAAATGCCAAATGGAATAAGAATGATCAAACATTAGGAGGAGAAAAACCAAGACTTTCTCAGCCTCATGGTGTATACGTGGATGATGAACAAACAATTTATGTTGCTGATTATGCGAATCACCGTATTGTAGCATGGAAATCGGGTGAAACAAAGGGAAAAATTGTAGCAGGCGGACATAAACGAGGAAATAGTGCTCATCAATTGGATGAACCATCAGATGTGATCGTGGATAAAGAGAGAGACAGTCTTATTATTTGTGATTGGGGAAATACAAGAGTAGTTAGATGGCCTCGTCAAAATAGAACAAGTGGAGAAATAATTATTTCGGACATCGATTGTTGGGGTTTGACAATGGATGAGAATGGATTTCTTTATGTCACCGATGTTGATAGGAATGAAGTAAGAAGATATCGAATGGGTGAATCCCAAGGAGTAGTAGTGGCAGGTGGAAATGGTAAAGGAATTCTTCTTGGTCAGCTCAATTATCCTGGGTACGTATTTGTTGATCGAGAACATTCTGTATTTGTGACTGATACTAATAATCACCGTGTAATGAAATGGATAAAAGATGCAAAAGAAGGTATTGTTGTTGCTGGTGGCCAAGGACATGGAAATAATTTGACACAACTGTCTTATCCTCAAGGAGTTGTAGTTGATCAATTGGGTACTGTCTATGTAGCTGATCAATGGAATCATCGAATTGTACGTTGGCCTACAGGAGCACAACAAGGAAATGTTATTGCTGGTGGAAATGGTCAAGGAGCACAAGCAAACCAACTCAATTATCCCGATGGATTGTCATTTGATCGGCAAGGTAATTTCTATGTTGTTGAGAATGGTAACAAACGAGTACAACGATTTAATATTGAAATAGCATGAAATTAATGGGATGAACTAATTAATACACTTACTTATATTTCAGCTATTGATTATTAGTTTTTGATTGCTTTCTAATTCTAATTGAAAAGAAATAAATGAATGAAGATAAATTGATATATATATATATATTCACGTGCGCGCGCAACCAGAAAAACGCTGGTTATTGGAGACACAAAGGCCAATAGCAGCAAGACAATGTATGTACATAAAAGGTCTTTTCGTTGTCTTTGTCCAAACAAGAGTAGTATCTCTGTGGGTTAAATTAATTTAGAAAACATGCATTATTTTAATCTTAAAAAAAAGAATTTAACCAATTGAAAAGCACTCATATACGTCACAAATAATATTTAATTTATTATTGATAATCAATTAACCTTTTCGCTATGGATGTCCCATATATAGGACGGTGAGGTTTTGTCATCATACACTCATATTAATATGATTGTAAATATAATTTAAAACCAATACTTGAGGGATTCTATCCAACATAAGGATAGCAAGACTAGTGGTGATGATGATTTTAGGAAATTTGTAGAAGTGTCTATCATCCGATAGTATCATACTATAATATTCTCACACACGTCTTCCATTCACATTTGCTTTTCTTCTGCTTACATGCATGATATAGTGTGGATCCTTTTCACCTTCGAATATGTTCGAATAACGTCATTTTTCTCTCTCGCTCTATTCTTTTTGTATTGATAATGCATGATATCTCTCTAATACTTTCTCGCAAACACTCTTCCTGCTCATGGTTATATATATATATGAGTGAATTGCAACTTTTTGGTACGATTGAGATTTTGTTATATTTTGTTAATAACTCCTCTTCTCGTTGATCGATCTGGCCGATTTTTTTATGTGTTAGTTGTCTCTAATTGCCCCACTGCCACAGCAAAATTCAGCGCTGTAGCTTGTACCGGTGCGGACTTATAGGTCTTACACTGAAAAAATCGTATTTTATAGTGAGAGGTGATAAGAAGAAAAAATTTTCTAACTATCAAAGAAAAGAGAAAAGTACCGGTTAATAGTCTGTTTAATACAGCTTGAACCGCTCTATCGATTGATATATTTTTGGTTTTCTTCATCCTTTTTGTGTACTCAAAAAGTGAGTACACTACTAAAATCGGTCAGTGTGTCCGGCCGTCCGGCCGTCCGTTTATTCGATAACTCTTCACAATTACATTCGATTGAGCTGAAATTTTGTGCACACAATTGTCTCATCAATATCTCGGTCGAGTTCGAAGATGAGAAAGGTCCGTCAAGAAATGGTTGAGTTATCGAAAAAATACTCATTATTCGGCAGACCATCCCTGAGGGGGGGTACAGGGATTTTTCAAAAAACTTTTTTTTTCTCAGAACTATTTAAAATATATATGAATCGACTCGGTTTTTAATGCTGATTCCGAATATGATATTAATTTTGAATGAAACCGTAGCTTTTCTAGTGAAAGTTGCTTAAACAGATCCCAAAATGCACAAAATCCGTATTCTGAGGCCAGTGTGCCTAAATATATCTCAGGTGACTAGCGGGTTTGGGCTATTCTAGATGCATGGTTTTGTCGCAACTAAAAAGAATTATAAAATGGAAAAAATCCGAACTCGATAGCTATTTATATTGGGAGATTATTATGAAAACTAGCTATACCCTGTGCAAATTGCACAGTTTTTTAATTTTCTTTAAAGAAAAGATTTATCATAATGAAAATAAAACTTCAACTATCATATACCATTAGATAGAAAATTTCATGGGCTGCAAAGTGACGCTAAGTTATAGGGGTAAATAGGTTGTGGACAAGATTTCCTCTGTATGACAGTGTCGAAAAACTATGAAACACTCATATATCTTGACAATACGTCAGTGTGATATTTGTTTGTTTTCCATATTACCAATACCAATTCTTTCAGAGTAGATAGAACTCGTTAAGAGCTATAAAATGATGCAAAATAATAGGGATAGATATGCTGCGGTTAATATTTATTCAATATGACACTTGCGAAAAATCATGAAAAAGCTATATACCTTAATAGTGTGTCTGTGCGATATTCGTTTGTTCTTGATAGAGCCAACATTTTTTTTATGTAGTCAAAAAGTGAAGTTCACGATAGATTGATTTTTAACAATCTGTCTAAAAAAAAATTCATCATTGAGCGCACTAAGGAACTGCCCCTTAGGCTGTGTGGATGTCCTCTTTTTTCCAGATAAGACGTGGTGAGGTGTTAGTTCCGAAGACTATATTTATCTGCATAAATAAAAATTTCCTCTTTTAATTAAAGCTTGTTTCAAATTATATTTCATATTATAAACACATGTTAATTAAGTCAAAGCATGGTAGAAGTTGTTGAGGGCTATCTTGAAAAGGTAAAAGAGGATCATAATGAGTACCATTGTAATAAGTACAAAACCCTAACTTATTTATGAATAAATTCACCGTTTTCTGAAGAAAATTAAAAAAAAACTAAAGAAAATCAAAGCAAGAATTATTATGTATAGTGAATAGCTTTTCTAATCAATAATAATTTACAGACTCAGAACTTACCTAGACTAGATCAACTTAAAATTTTCAGATCCGGATCCGACGGGCTCTATTAGACACATTCTTGGATAACTCATCTGTCTTATTCGCTTTTTGAAGTACACATAACTCTCGGATTTAAATCCGAAGTTTCCGCATTTATTTTAAAATAGTTTCAGTCAGAGTATTCATTTACAGACACTTAGTAAGTTTTGTGTAGAAGGACCTCAATTTTTAATTTACACTCTCTGACTATGACTTGAAGGAATGGAAAGATATTCAAAAGAAAGACCATTGATGGGAAAATAAATTGATAAAAAAAGCTTCTTCCGAGCATCTTTACTTTTCGTCAAAACAAGCTAATCTTTTTCTAAAAATTTGAATTTTACTCACTTTGTAGAAGGACCTTTTGAAACTTTTACCGCTGATAACTCTTGAACAACTCATCCGTTTTTGCTCAAAATTTTACAGCTGATATAGTTTTTGGAGTTGTGTAGTTGGTGAAAATTTCAGCCTTCTATCTCTTCTTGTTCGAAAGAAATTTACAATATCCGAAGAAATGTAGAAGGACTTTTTTTTGAAAAAAGTGTAGAAGGACCTTTTTGAAAATTATTATATGAATAACTCCTGAATGGCTCGTTTGTTTTCGTTGAAATTTTTACCGTAGATGTACTTCTCAAAATTATATGACCAATAAAAAATTCAGCCCTATATCGCTTATCGTTCTCGAAATATTTATCTTATGTAAAAAAGGACATTTTTGAATAAAATAGCGATTTTTACGGTACATTTACATTGAAAATGTCGTATCTCAGTTAATACGTGGTAAAGTGTTGGGAAACTTCTGCTGAATAACATAGGCATTGAATATAATAAAATACGCTGTTCAGAAACTGTTTAGGTTCACTTTCATTTTTTCGCGTCAATCTTACCAAAAAGTTGCAATTCACTCATATATATATATATATTTGTTGTCTCACGTAGTAAATCAAAGCGTATTTCATATAGAACTACATTTTCAAGGTAATAATTGCTGAGCACAGTAAACCACATCATATACTTCTAATATTATTTTGTATCTGTAACGCATATTCTTTCCCATAGGATGGCTGCTCGTCATTGCTTATCTGAACATGAAGATCCGAAATTTCAGATAAATACGGATTCTGGAAGCGAAACTGACTCAGAGGAGGGCCTCGATCTTGATGAGACCGACGACTCTGAATCAACAGATATTGATGAGCCTTCGTATGAGAACTCCTCTCAAACTGGTAGTTTTAGTACAAGACACGATCTGTCTTCTGCAAACAGAGAATGGATTCAGGACAATTTTTCACCATCTGTGTATTCCTTCGATTCTTCGCAATCAAGAATAAATTGACGTTTACTTTACAACCAACTTCACAATTCTGTCGACTTTTGTGTGATCAAAATCTGATAGAAACAATCGTAAGGCAAACAAACATCTATCAATCACAAAATTCTCAACCGTCATCTTCTCACATGGCTTCCTGGGTGGATATTAGCGTTAGTGAACTGTCTGTCTTCTTGGCAATAACAATACTTATGTCTCAAGTAAAGAAACACAGGATACTAAAATATTGGTCCACTGGCCCACTTATAGAGACGCCAATCTTTGGCACCATATTTGCTAGGGATCGATACCTTTCGCTGTTACGAGCGATCGTTTGTCAAAGTTGGCATCAATCCTTGATGGTCTGAAGAAGAAGCTTAGTAGCACTATATATCCGTATCAAAATCTAGTGATTGATGACAGCCTAACGCTTTGGAAAGGTCGACTTAACTTCTAGCAGTACATCCCGTTTAAACGAAGCTGTTTTGGTATCAAACTTCACGTGCTGTATGACTATCACACAGGATTTATCCTCGATTGTGTAGTGTATACTGGATTATCAACATCTATAGTCCGTGACAAGACTCTAGGTGTTTTTGGTGCCATCGTCATGAAACTGATCGAAAGATACCTTTATAGAGGTCATAATTTATACATTGATAACTGATATTTCAGTCCTGCACTATTTGAAATATTACACCAGAAGAAAACAGGCACTTAGGGTACTGTGAATGTGAGTCATCATGGCTTACCAAATTCCTAAGCCTTTAACCACAATGAGAATGAATAGATCTCCTTCCATACCGACGCATTTCTGGATGTCAAATGGATAAGCAAAAGCAACATGCATATAATTTCAACTATTCGCGGAACAGAAATAATAATCACTGAAAAGTATATTACCAAACAGGTCGTCGAATTGCGAACCCATATATGTCAAAGACTACAATGAAAATAGATGGCTTGTCGATATATCTGACTAATACCTCGCTGTACAATGCTTACGTACTATACAAGCTGCAAACTGGAAAAAAACTTGTTCTTTCTGGCTTTTGACTGAACGTAGCTCAGGCACTTCTGGAAGAATTCGGCACTCAAAAATTCGACCGTTAAAGTAGACAATCCATTGAAACCTCTGTGCACATAACGGCACGACATTTTCCATCAAAGGTACAAAGCTCGAAGGATGGGCGAAGATGTTGCTTTGTCTGCAGTCACACAACTCGTGGTCCAAAGCATGAAACAAAAACCAACTATGAATGCAAGGAGTGCAATGTTGGCTTATGCGTAGTACCATGTTTTGAAGCCTATGATACGTTGAAACATTTTAAATAAAGGTTGTATTGAAAATAGCAGAGGGGATTGATCCTCGGGTTTGCCAGCGATTGAAAAAGCTGTTCCCTTCTAGACACAAGAGTTTTTCATATACTGTTATAGAAACAATTTTTCCACTAGATATGGATACATTTCTCACCGAAAGAAAAAACCCGTAGCGAAAGGGTTACTATACGAAACGGCAGGTTTTCGGTATAGAAACTCCTTGTATTTTATTTTATTTTAAATTGTATTACGATAACTGATTTTACCAAAAAGTCTATCGGTGAGGAAATTGTTTTGCGATATTGTTTGCTTATGAAATATTGTATTAAATTATCCCACAGCTTGACCATCTTTATTTAAGGCAATTTCTAGATCCAAGCATTACCAAGCGGTTTTCTAGAACTCTATAAAACTCTGAGAACCACTATTTTAGAATATGATAGATCGCATATGAATGTGTTTACATAATTGATTAGATTCTGCAATAGAATTTTACCATATGTGTCCATCTAACTTTTCACTGTGTTGTCGATCGTTCGATAGTGATTTAAATTCGTTGTGAATTGACATAGTATTGGTGAATACGTTATACGGTGGTTAATATAATGTCCACGAATAAGACGTTCTATATTCGATTTTTGCGAGCTTCTAATAATTTTGTGCTCGCTAGAGCTCATCGAGATACATCGAATGAGTTAATTAGCACTGAGTCGCTCAAGCCACAGATGAACCCAATTTCTGGTTTATCAGCAATGATAATATGTTACAACTGGCTTAGGTTATGAAAAGTTCCGCCCGATAGAAAATGGTTTTTGGCACTACCTAGCTCACTGCATTCCAAAGTTGATTCAATCAATGAGGTGAGTTATTTTAAAAGAAAACTGGATTAGGCTGCTAACTTTCCTTACATCAGAGGTTTCAATTCTCTTAAGAGAATCCCTGACTTATTTCTATTTGTCGGTGTCGATCATATAATATCAGTAATTAATAGAACGTGAGAAATTTATGTTGAAGATCAGGTTACTCTAGAACTTGTTCCTGACAATATTCTGTGTATTTTCAAATGACGTGATTTATCCTATTGACTCATTCACTTTAATAGTCAATAAAAGAAAAATCATTGTTCAGAAAATCATTATTAAGCTAAGTGTTACAAGAATTTTAACTGCTTCAAAATGGAATTTTTGGCTCGGTTCATCATTGTGCTTTTAGCCATTAATTATTCTACAGGTAAAATTTATTTCTACATTTCAATTGAGAAGAAGAACTTCTAGCGTTTGAATTTGGAGAAATCATGAGAATCGAAAATAATATTGTATTTAGATAAATTTACTAGTGGTGTACAACTAAATTTTCGAGTATCGAATAAAACAGTTTTTATTGAGTCATTTGTTTAAAAAATCAAATTGAAAAATAATTGTTTAATTAGCCTTTGCCTTTTCATGATTTAGCAAATGTTTTGATATTATCCTAAGAATAAATTAAAAAATCGATTGTGTTTTTGATATTAGTTAAAAAATGCGAAAGGTTCGACTTTAATAGTAGCATTCGTTGTTTGACTTCGAGAAAGACTCTAAACAGTATATCAGATCTAGATGAGAAAGTTGTTCATTCAGCTTCTTAATTACACATCTCGATTGTACTATGAAACATCAAAACGAAATGTAACAGAATTGATAACGACTTTTATTCGTGAGAAAGTCGTTTTTTGTTTGTGTTAAATAGGTGTATCATACAATCGACCCAAATTGAACGTTTATGCATCGTGGAATTCGACTGCAATAACATTTGCTAACGAGAGCATAGTTGGAAAACAACCCGTTGGACTATTTATAAATATTCAAAACACGATTTATGTAGGTGACAGAGAGAATGGACACATTCTCATCTGGCACAATGGATCATTGGCTCCAACCAAAACTCTTTCTGGAAATTTAACTTATCCACGGAGTCTTTTTGTCACGAACAATAGTGATATATATGTCACTAATACTCTTTTTAACGATCGAATTTATAAATGGGCATTGAATTCAATAGACAGTAAATTTATAACAAATGTTAATGGAATATGCACAGGACTTTTTATTGTCAACAATATTATCTATTGCTCTTTGACCAATCGTCATCGTATTATCAAAGTTGACCTTGACAATGATCCAATAATGTCGATCATTGTAGCTGGAACAGGTTGTCCGGGATCTGTTCCTAATATGCTAGATCATCCTCACGGAATTTTTGTTGATGTCAATTTCACTCTATACGTTGCCGATACTGGTAATAATCGAATTCAATATTTTCCACCAGGGCAACTATATGGTACTACAATGGCTGGATTTCCTTTAACAATGACTTTTATACTTAGAAGACCTACAGGGATTGTACTTGATGATGATGGTTATTTGTTTATTGTCGATAGTGACAATCATCGAATCATCCGATCAATACCAAATGGGTTTAAATGTTTGATTGGATGTTCACGTCAAAGTGGATCAACATCAAGTCAATTATACAATCCACAAACGATGGCTTTCGATTGCGATGGTAATATATTTGTGACTGATTTCAACAACCATCGGATTCAAAAATTTATCCTGGTTTCGAATTCATCTGGTATGTTTATTTATTTCAGATTAGAAAATAACCGAAAAATTTCCATATTGTTTTTAATAATAAGACCTATTATTTCAAAGTTAATAGTTTGTCTAATCGGGTTTCAGAGACATTATACTATTAGTTCTCAAAAACGAAAATTTAGTTTGTACTGTCTACAATAAAAACACACAGATATGCAAATACGATCAATGATATAATATCATTCCAACTTGTTTGTTAATTACAGTAGTAATCAAAGTTATCACACAATGTGAAAAATATTGCTTGTATTTTAGAAAAGTTGATTGATAAATTTAATACTTAGTTGTTCGATCATAATAACATTATTATAAGCAGAATGTCTATCATATCATTATAGTATGTGAAGACAAGAGTTAGTGTGAGAATTATCATAGAATATCGAAAATCATCTTGATCTTTTAGCATGAATTTCAATCATTTCTATTCGATCCCTCCTCAATCACATTTAAATATATCAGACATAGACAGATTGGGTTATTCAGTCAAGTTAACCTACTTATACATCCATCAAATCAAAAATGATTAAACGCAGATTTAAAATATACAAATACGGTAACTATCATTGAACTATTCACCATAGAAAAGGATATTTGTTTAATCAATAAACGAACATGGCACTACAAAAAAAGTATTCTTTTTGCACTTCCAAAAAAGAACTTTGAACTTCTTTGATAGGAAACATGGAGTCGACGAGTAGTTGTACAACCTAATTAAAAAGTATCAATAATTTCGAGAAATCTATTCAAATAGAAACAAAAATGTTCATATGTATATCATAAGAATGCTTTTGTTGTCGTTAGTGTTTTGCGTGATCGCCAATTTCACGATCACGCGTGATCGTGCATGACCAGACATTCTTTTTCGTTATCGTGATCGTGATCGTGACCAAAAATATCAGTCACGCAAAATACTAGTGTCTTGACTTTCCACGACACCACCCAAACAATCCATGATCCTTAAAGCCTTTTCTACTGAAGAGGTGTCACACAAGCTACGATTCAATTGAGAGTCAAAGAACTGAACCAACAACTCATTTACTATGAGAAATAAAAGGCACACCAAAATATTTTAGACATCATTTTACAATTAATTTTTGGTAAAGAAAATTCCTTTTTTTTCTTGCGAAGGGAAAAAAATTCTCTCAAATTCGTCTCTTGAATTCTGATAAAATTGATAGCAATACAAAATTAAAACCTTTTAGTATTTTTTCCTAAAACAAATTTTAGACGTAATGTGAAAGCATTGTGGACAAGAGATATGAAGACTATTTTAAACGAAATCGCCTTCCTAGAATTTGTGCGTAGACTTATAGGTACATATGATACTTCTTCTTTCTCTCTTAACTATGCATATGATACATGGACAATCACATATATATTTCTAGAAAAAAATTGTTTCACTCAGTATTTCAAATATATTGTTATTATAAGGCAGTATTATTTAAAAATTAATTACATATTCGAAAAGCTCATGAAATTTTCTATCATCCTATATAACTACGTTCTAGTTTAGAATTATGCATTATCAAAATAAATTGATTACAATGAACGCATCTTCATGTCCAAATTCTTACAGATTTAATTTTGTCACTGATATTAAAATTAGTTTTTTTTTT
>JAJEKB010020933.1:678618-692361 GCA_022393335.1 Macrotrachela quadricornifera
TTTTTCTCAGCTCTGGTTCGAGCTATGGAGATTCCAAGGATACTATTCGATAGAGCTCGTCGAGTTGTATTTGGAACGCTGATTGGAACGCTTGGAACGCGCTTCTGAGCGAATCGGTGACCGAATTACTCGAATCGGGTGCCAACTTCACCTACGTGCTTTTTTCAAATGTTCTCAGGTTGAACGTTACACGTTTCGTATACGATCGCTTACTATCGAATCCGACATCGTATACGGTCATATATATATTATATACGCTCTGTATACGATCGTATTCATTATCGTACATGACCGTTTACGGTCGTTACTAATCGTCCTCAAAAATCTGCGGCTCTTCCAGTTTATAAAATTATTCATTTATGTTACTTGAACTTTGTTCATTGAAATAAATGTTAATACATATAAAAAACAATTTCACATCGATAGTTTTCGCAAATAGAAAAATACACAGAAAAAAGGTTTTCTGAATAAGTTCAAATGATACAAGACAAAAAGTAAATAAAAAAAGACATTTGATCACACATATAAATCAAATAATAGGAAAAACAGTTAGAAAAAAGTGTTGTCTTACATGTAAAACATTAAATTTTGTTTAATTCGTCGGTTGCTGAGATTCCAAATTAAGAAGATTTAATTTTGTTTGTCTTCGAACAATTTTCATTGCTTCACGACGACGTTCTTCTATTAGGAAATCGCTCAGTTTTGGTTCCAGATGATACTTGAAAAAATCACCATACATATGAGATGCAAATCGGTATCTCACCCGAACGGCTTCTGGAAAAAAGAAAAGTAAATTTAAGTTACAAAAAAAATTTGACAAACCATTTAAATGACCAAAGCGTTTAGCATCAAGTGGTGGTCGAGTCAGATGTCGTCGACCTGATGGAAGAATACATGATCAAAGCTCATCTTTTGTATAAAATACACGCATAACTTGTCGAGCATAATCACCAAAATCTTTTCCGATGATTTGAAGTAAATTTTGATCACAATAATCCTACAAATGAAACAATAAGCGTATATTCTCAAAACAAAGTTTCATCATTGCTTTACAACTGTAGATGAAAATATTTCCTGATTATTTGTATCACGATACCAATCAAGATTTTGTGATCCCTAAAAAATCAATTTTCTTTAATCTGTAAAATTGACATTTACTTACAGTTCATGTCGTTGATGCCATTTGACGAAGTGCATTGCTCATCTTTGCCATGCTTTTGTTGAGATCATTCATTTTATTTTCAATTGATTTTAATGATTTACCTGCAATAATCCAAAGAATAATGATTCTAAAAATCAAATACATGCTATCTAACCATTGATTAAGAAATCCTGTTTGCCAATTGTGATTAATGGTTGTGTTACAAATTCAATTGTTAAATCTTGATCAATTATTTTAGATAAAAATAAACTTATATTGATAGGCTTTTATGAATACGAAAAAAGAAAATGAAGCCGAACAAAAAGAAAACAAAAAAAAGAAATTTAAAAACATGTACATACTTTTGTTTAAATTTTCTTGTTGTCTTCGTTTTGTTTATCGAACTTCGTCGTTTACAAAATCGGAATATGGTGATTTTTGTTTTTTGCCACCGCATTTTTTGCCTAATAATTCGTTTTTGGATTCATCTGTTGATATAAAACAAGTAACGCTCATCTAAAGACTCGCTCAGCTCTTTCTCGTAGAAATCGTGTTTCTAAACTACCGTCAAGCTATTCATTTATAAAATTAAACATAATCGAAGTCAGATTCAAGTTCCTGGACATTAACTGTCTTTGGCCAAACCTCATAAAAACAAATATTTTTCTGTTAAAAACTTGTCGTTTATTTAAAAAGTTGAGCTTCAAAAAATTTTTAGAAAACAGGCTTCAGATTTGAATTCCTCGTCTTCGATAACGCTTCGATCAATCCTTATCAAAAAAATTTTTTTTTTTAAAAAAAGTGGTTCTTTGCCTAGAACATTGAATCCTCAAAAAAATTTAAAAAATTAACATCAGATTCGGATTCTTCGACCCCGATTACCTTTTGGTCAAGTTTCACAGAAAATATTAATAAAATGTTTTTTTGACCTTGTGCGGACATACAAGCAAGCAAGCAGACGATTTATGTTTACAAGACTCTTCTCTACGAGAAAGAGAATACATGTATATGGACAAGAGAGATAGTGACAGTGAGAATCTTCTCAAAGATTCCAGAAAAAGAACATCAAGAGAGAGATCATGACGTCATGTCAATCACAGAGAGAGAGAAAAGGAAAAAGATATGTACAAACTGAAAGGAGGAATAATCTATAATCTTCATTACTTTACAAGTCATGACACGAATGTGTAGGGAAAGCAGTCTCAATGTTTACTTCGAAAAGATAGCAAACGTAAAATTTCGATGATATTTTAAAATGTCACCGGTCCTAAAAGGGTTAAGAAAATTCTCTTGATTTCTTTATTTTTTGAAAAGTTATTGTTCTATTTTTCTTATAAAATTATATGTTAGTTGATGTTATTTTGATTCCATTTCTAACGAATCCATAAATGAATACAATATTCATAAAAATAACCTCTTACAATTAAACATGAAGAATCTAGTGAGTCTTGTAAACTTTGAAGAATTTCATCATTATTGGCTGATTGCCTGTAATTCCGTAAATGATCTGTATCATTTAATATTTGAACATTCAATGCTCGCAGTTTAGGCATCGAATAGATCAGTGAGAGTACATTCTGTGGATCTTCAACCTTAATTTGAAGCACTTCACAGCGACTTCCAAATAAAGAATTACCTAATACAAGGCATTGTTCATTGTTCAAATATTTTTGTTCTTCATTTTGAATGTAATCACATAGGTCAAGGTGACGTACTGATATATTACTAATTATTGATAGTATCGATTCAGAAGTGGAATCAAATAGACAAGTAAATCTAAGAGAATAAAGATTTGGTGATTTATTTAATAATGTTTGTAATTGATTCTTGACTTCATTATTATCATTGCGAATAGATAAACCTAATGAGTACAAATGATCAAGTGTCGGCAGAAGAGACCACATACTATTATTAAATGGTAATTCAATAGAAAGATGACGAATGTTTGAAAATCGAAATATATTCAAATTAGAATTAACATTGGATAAATCAGTTTGACAGTATAAGTTGCGTACAGTATCATATAACCAATAATCTTTATCATTAGGAGAAGTTGATTTAGATTGAATGGTATTAGTATAAATATAAAAGTTATCAAATATGTAAGGTAATGTATAGAGATACAAGCAGCTGGAAAATCTATCTGAATCCCAATTACATCGAACAAACCATTGACGATCAATAGTCCAAAATTGATTACTGAAAGAATTGAGTAGTTTATCAACTTCATCTTCCTTATTAATATTAGACCAACACCGTATTTTCATTTTAAGTTTAAATGTTTCAAGTTTTTGTAAATTATTAAGAATAATATCTTGCCATGTATTTCCATTGATATAGATAGGTGCTGAATGTCGAATAAACTGGTAAGAAGATGTTGAATCATCCTTTAATTTACCATATTGGTAATTTTTTAGAGCACCTAAATATGTATCTAAGGACTTGACTATCAAATGATGTAAGTTAGGCATATGTTTCAAAAGGCCTCTAACAGCGAATGATGCATCACGAATATAGAGTTTTAGTGAAGTTATCGAGAGTATTCTGAATGATTGTTGTTCTTGAACAATAAAATTCCTATTCAAAGATATTTCCAGATGTCGCAGGCGAGGTGTATATGTCGCTATTTGAATCAATTCATCAAAACGAATGTAATGATATGGCAAAGACAAATATTCAAGAGATAATGAAGTCATGGGTCGCCTGGGAAAAGAAAAACCATGGGAAAACTTGATACTAAGACGACAATAAATTAATTTAGGTAAACACCAAATACTATCTACAAGCTGTTGACTCAGTTCCGGTTGGCAATACACAAGAGATTTGGCAACACTTAAATGAATAAGATGAGGAAATCGACGCCACTCTTCGCTTATTTCTTTCAATAGTTTATCCGAATAAATATGATATAATGAAAGTGATCATAAATTAATAAATGCATGAAGAGGCATGTAATGGCCAAGCAAGTGTTGCAATTGTTGTGCTGTGTCAATGCCATTCGATAAATATAAAGAAGTAACTCGATCGACAACCATTGGAATATATTTTTGGAAGATCATTTCAAAGTCATTTTTAGATATAGAGCGAAAGTCAAAACATAAATTTTGTCTATATGTAAAAATTAGACAATTAAAACGATAGTTTAAACCATAAAAACCACGATAAATATCAACTTCATTGAAATATTCAAATAAATAAAGTAACAAATCATTGGATAATAATTCCAAGTTCATGACTGTCACACAAATATTATCTGTTCACTCAAAAACCAGTCAATGACGATCTGTTTCTTACGCGCAAGTCTCACTTTTATACTGAAAAGAAAAAGAAATCTTTGGTTGTTTTTCAATGCAAACATCTTACACATCTTTCAATATGCAAACGACAAAAATGATAAGAGTGTGCCTCGTTATCACACTTTCTATTCTTTGAAAATGATGGGTTTTTTCACTATTTATCATTGTTGACGCGACATGTGAAAATTGCTTTTGGTAATCTTTCAAAGTAAATCAGTGGAAAACCGATTGATCTATATTTAATTCATATACAAATCAATCTGCTAATCTTAACTCTTGCTGCTTCATCAATTGATCAATCACTTAATTCAGAAATAAAAACAGTAACTGGATGTCCTTTTGAAAAATAAGTAATGCAGTACTCTTTAGGCAATCGCCGACGCGTTTCGTGTTTATTACCCACGAGGAAACCCCACCAATTGATTAAAAGCTTTTGAACTCATATTTTGTCCATAAGTAGGGCTTAGGGCGACTATCAAAGGCCCCAAAGAGTTCGTCAACGTAGACTTTTGAAGATGAGTTATGACCATTTTACTGAATTTTCTTTTAGGAATTTCGACCTAAAATATTGCCAATAGATACATTTAACGGTTCTTAAAACATCCTGAAAGATTCAGCCAAAAAGAATGTTTCTTTGTCGAAATATGAAGTTTTCAAAAAGAAGTCGTTTGGCACAGACATAACACAAAAATGGAGTTTACTTGAAAACGTAATATTTCGATAAAGGAACATTCTCTTCGGCTGAAACTTTCAGGATGTTCTAAGAACCTTTAGACCTATCTATTGGCAACATTTTAGATCGATATTCCTAAAAGAAAATTCAGTAAAATGGTCATAACTCGGCTTCAAAAGTCTACGCGGACGAACTCTTTCAGGCCTTTAATAGTCTCCGTAAGCCCTACTTATGGACAAAATATGAGCTCAAAAGCTTTTAATCAGTTAGTGGGATTTCCTCGCCAGGTGATTCAATCCAACCTGAGATCTTTACCGAAAACCGTCGGAAATAGTACCGGACTTCACAGGAAACCGACTCTATCCGTTAAAAGCCAATCAAATTATCATACATCCACTAATAATCGCATGTTGAAAAATCCCAGGTCTTGCCAGAACACGCTCCAAATCGAGCCGAATTTCACGGATATACGCCAAATAATAACTCATCGGATTATGTCGGAAGAAATTCTTTCAAATCCGATCGAATCCGTCAATTGGAACTCAACCGTTTTACACCAGCACGCACCACGATCAACAGAATCTCATCAGATCCATTTCATTCTGATGCAATCCTTTTTGGTATAGTTTCACCGTCATTTTATGATGATGAATTCAAATATATCTATTTGGTGAGATCTTTAAGCATGGTTTGAACCGGTCACGACTATTTTTTTCTGACGAATTTTATTAAACACAGCAAGAGCAATCAGTAAGATTGCGAAAATTATGAAAGAGACGCCAGTAATCTTGTATCTATGATGATGCCACCATTTGGATGATCTAGCATTTTCTATTGAAAATTGAGTGTAGTATCTTTCGTTAGCTATGTAATATTCTACAAGAGACTTGAATTGCCGAAATGGACAATTATCTTCAAACTTTTTTATTTTTGTCTGCAGCTTCCAGAGATGCAGCAACAGATAAGTTGTGTTATCTCTAGTGGAAAAGGTATGGATGTGATTCTATCTATATATTATAAATAATTCGGCGAACTCATATGATATCTCAATAGAATAGAATACTGCAAGTTTATCTCTCTTGAATATTCTTATTAAATCGCGAGGTTTTTTAATTAGCATAAATATTATAAGAAAATTTACTTGAAAAATAGTTTCACAATTTTATATTTCCGAATAGCGCAGCAAGAAGTTGCTTTAATGGTTCAGGAACAGCGGGATTGCCTTCTGAATCGGGTTCGTCAGTGCTAGGAGCTGCAGGAGGTGGCGGCGGAAATCGATTGGCTAATGCTTCTCGTGCTTGTGGATCAAATTTTTCATAAAAACGAAGAAATATTTTGTCTTTCTCCTCACGAGTAGAATGGACATATTGGAGAGTAATAAGTTTGGAAAATGTTCGTTCGTATAGAGTTAAAGTTGTCTCAATTTCAATCGCTGTAGGCCGATGACTGGGGTCATCACGAAGGCATCTGTCGATGAGGTCTTCAAATACGGGACTCTTCATTGCTCTCATCACTTTTGGTCGGAAGGTTCGAATATCGAGAATGAGTTTGTGATCTGTTTCAGTAAATAATTCATTTAAAGTTAAGCCAAATGTAAATACATCTAGTGATTGATCATACTTTTTGTGATAAAATTCCGGAGGCATAAACCTTTGGCAGCCAATTCTGGTCATCATCTGCAACGAATCGTATTCACGAGCGATGCCCATATCTCCAATTTTTGCTCGATATGAGTGATTCACGAGGATATTATCAGGACGTATATCACGATGGATCATGTTGTGAGCATGTAATTTACGCATACCACTGGCAACATGACAGGCCATTTCGAGTTTTCGTCGTATCGATAATTTTTCTTCACTCTTGATAACGCTACGCAAACTACCACGACTCATATATTCCATCACTAGTAAGAATTCTTTTTGTCCATCAGGAAGAATTTCTTCTCCATACCCATAGATTTTCAATATATAAGCACCGGATAACTCGGCATAAGCAGCCAATTCTTTGCGAAAGCTTTTCTCTAAAACTATCGCTTCATTAGTATTCTTCGGAGCGGTAATTACTTTGCATGCAACATCTAAATTTTTCTTCAACCATTTGGCTTTGTAAACAGCACCTATAAGAATAGTATTGTGAAAAGATATGCTAATCTGTTCCATCGAACATTTTAACAAGTGTCATTTCAACATACCGAATGCTCCTGCGCCCAATTTGTCTCCCAGTTGAATATCATTCTTGGAAATTTTCTCCAACGATGCTTTGCCAATCGCGATCAATGAATGGGTAGGCAGATGACTTTTGGTTGATACTCGTGCCTTCATGCAAATTAGGCAAAGATTGTAACTGTAACATACGTCACATTTTAATCGTAGGCCAACGATCTTTTTTGCACATCCATCACATAACGTATCGTCTCCATGTTCAGCAGTAGCGAATCGTTGTTCAAAAGTTGTGAGAGTAACTTCACTATTGACATTTGTCACAGTTTCACCAAACAATTCACCAGATATTTTAAAATGTGCAAACGCATGGCCTGAACGATGCTTTTCCGTTTCTCGACCACGTTCAAAACATTCACCACAAAGATCGTAATCATTACATTGTAAACATTTATAACGATCACCGCGGATCGAACTTCTTCCACATCCATCACAACTAGCTCGATGAACATTGGAATCGTTGTTATCGATTTTCGAAAATTTATGCATCAGAAAAGCACGCAATAGCTGCCCGATAATCTGCTGTTGATGTTCCTGCTCTTTTTTATTTTCGTCATTTTTTTCCTATGAACAGAAAATATTATACCTTTCTAAGAAACACACTTTCTAGCAGCTTACATCTTTGGATTCCGATCCTTCAGGGACGATCGTTTTGTCATCAGTGTTGTTATTTTTACCTGTCAAATTGTAAATAAGATAAAATAATCAGTAAATTTCTCGTTCGATATCGTCTTCTATTTACTTGACGATGTGGATAAGTGTTTGATGAGAGAAACACATTGTTTACATTCCGTTTTTGTGCCTGAAATAGACTGAGAATGAACTCTAGAACCGATCAAGAATTTTATTCTTGCCGTTGAACAAAATTTTAGCCTTGTATTTGACTCCATTCCATTTTATATCAATATATTCCTTTCTGTTGATGGCTTTAATAGGCAGAAAACCTATAGCAGATGTTGGTATAATTAGCATTGACTCGTTCTCTAGATGCAACAAAAAGTAATCATCGATTTCATTTGCTGAGATTTCTTGTTGTTTGGTTTCTAAAAATATCGAGACCAACAAATGTGACACATAGTTCATAGATTTTTACAGTTAAAGAATGAGAAGATCTGACAACAAATCAGAAACTCCAATCTACTCACTTTCGTTGCTTATCGTGTTTTCACTCATTGTACAATATGACGAAAAAAAACCCAATAATCGTCTGTATTTCCTCGGTTGTCTATGAAAGAAATTCGATATAATGCAACCAACGAAATGTTGGTT
Organism: Macrotrachela quadricornifera; assembly: GCA_022393335.1. Classification (NCBI taxonomy): domain Eukaryota; kingdom Metazoa; phylum Rotifera; class Eurotatoria; order Philodinida; family Philodinidae; genus Macrotrachela; species Macrotrachela quadricornifera. The sequence continues at coordinate 687,220 of JAJEKB010020933.1, forward strand.
CTTTTCTATTTGCCTTTTAGTTGGAGTTCTCCATGATGATACATGCAATATTATCTTCAGTCAAAAAACACGATAAAATACTTTTTCGCTGCACATGCTGCTACAATCTCACATGTTATCAAGGTTTTATTATTTTCATTTATTACGCGAGATAAACTTCAAAATGTTTTTGCAGAACTTCGGTCTGACGAATAGTTCAAACAGATATGGGCAAGTCAAGTCAGGATTTATTGACTTAAATTTCTTATGTTTCATAATTTATTTATATATATAAAATTAATTAAGAAAAACAAGGTTTACATCATTTTCTGTTTACATTTTAACATAGTTAATATTTGTAATGTCTTTCTATACATCTTCGTTCGATGTTGTCGAAATATAAAGCCACTTCGGAAGAAAACTTTCTCCATAGACGAAGATGTTGCAGGAACTGTCAAAACCTTACTTGGCAATTGATTTAATGTTTTATATTTAATTGATTGATTAATTAGAATAAATGTATTAGATTCAGTGCCATTATTATACATATAATTAATAATTTCATCTCGAATAAATGCAAAATTATCAATTTTGTGTTTTTTAATATTTTTGTGTTCAATATTTAAGAAAAGACGTTTACGTTTCGGTGTTGATATTGATGTCGATTTTTCATCATCAGTATATTTACCTCACATATTGTTGTTGAGCAATCATTATGCTGAAGTACTACGCAATGATCATAAATCATATTTTTTTGTTTCTGATGGTAATGTTGATTCAGTAAACCAATATCAATTGAATTTCCCACCAAGAAACGGTGAATAAATAAATAAATATTTAATCTCTATAAAGTTCTGATGCGTTTTTCGTTTAATTGATTTGTTAATACAAACATCTAGCACTTTCAATAAACCGGCAAATCGAGAAATCAACGAAGTTAATAATGTATAGGTGTTTGCAAGAAAAAGCTTGGAAACCTTCTTTCACAAATATCTTCTTTTATACAAGTGCTCTTCGAGTTGTTTTATAGTGTGGTAGATAGCCAACAATGAGTCCTATATAACAATATAATTCCATATTCTTTTGATTGACTTATAAAAATATCGAAGAGGAAAGAAATTACACTTCTATATATACAACGTGTAGTATATCTGTCGAGGATTTATCCATAAAAAAAATTACTTTTGTAGTTACTTATAATTGTAGAGAAACGGCTTTTAAAAATAAAATCTTTTTCCAAGCTTTTTTTGCAAACACCTATACATATATATCTTTATATATGCACATGTGTATGCGCTCATGCGCCGCAATATTTATTTCGTTTTTTTTACTTGTCGGAAGGTATGAGTACGTCATAATGACGATAGAGTTCAAGTAAACATTCGGTTTTTCTTATATTTAGTTTTTATACAAAATCATTAGTAGATTTACTTATTAAATTATTTTTTTTAATTTAATATCGTTTCAGATTCATTCTTTCAATATTTATTAGTTTTAGATTGATTTTCTTTAAAGTGTTTTTTATTGATTTTAGTAATTTGCATACTAATGTTTTGGATTTTTTTAAAAACGTTTTTCTTGCTATTTTTTTGCATTTTTATTTTGATTGAAATGAAAATCATATGAATCTAAAAATATCTGTTCGATTTTGCTATATAAACATTCAAAAACAGAGGCAAACGGGTATTGGTTAGCTGTATATACGAGTACTGATTAACCCCAGTTTACTGAGGAAAACTGGTGGTATACCATGATTTACTGGATGAAACCGTCGTTTTACCACGGTTTTGGGAGCCATTAACCGAATCGGTAAAGCCACGGCTAACTGCCGGTTCTCATCCGATTTGTTTCACATGAGGTTCTTCCTCCGTCTCACTATCATATATTATACGTCGAAGGAAAAGAAAAAGTACAATCATACCATCAAATGTCCGATGAAGATAAACATCGTTTATCGAAATATCACAAAAAACCAAAAATAATTGTCATTTTATTTTATTTATAAATTCAATTCAATTCAGTTTAATCTTAATTTAATTACAATTATATTTCTTAACTTTAGTCTTATTCATTTACTTATATATTTATTTTATTTTATCTTAATTTAATTAAATTCCTTTTATTGTAAATTCTTATTTAATGCATTTACGTCATTTGAATAAATCTAAGAATTATAATTGAATTATTAATAATAACTAAACAATAAAAATAAAAATAGGATTATTAAATTATAAGGAAGAGAGAAAGTTAAATATTAATCAATCATTAAAGATGGAATGTGAATTAAAAGACTATTGAACAAGTGTGGTATCAACTGTTTTACGGCAAATACAAGTGCCAAGAAAACTTTGGCTATTCAGCAAGAATTGGCAACGCTTGCATTGATTTCCAAAGATGATTATCATTGTTCAACATTTTGTCAGGAACACAGCAACTCAATGTCAACTTTGACTATTCTTGCACGAAAATATTTGGCGATAAATATTAAAAATGAGCAAAATTTCGTAAGATTTTTGATTGTTTATAAAGGACAAAATTATCAAATCGAGCTGAAAATTTCAGGAAGGATACTAAACTTATTACTTGCTACAATATATAAATAAAATTAGAGAATTCTAAGGTATCACTTCATTGTCTATATCCGATAAAGACTGATTTTCTCAGCAACTTATTCTTAAGCACATTTAATAAAAAAATAAAATAAAATAAGCCACGTTTCCCAACTATTTTTAACTTGTTTCGAATGAATTGTAGTGCTTTTTGAGTGTGCAAAGAATTTTATATTAATTTTTACATCATCAAAATGCTTTTTATGTAGGAATACACTTATAGTCATTTCAAAAATGTGATTTATTAATCTTATATTCTGCTCATGTACAAGTATTGAATAGTGTCTAGTTGTGCATCAAAATTTTTACATTGGCAACACGTGTAGTTTTCAAATTTGTCGCACATAGGATAGATTGTGATGAAATCGCACTGAATTCGGGTGGCTGTAAATGATAGATGGTTTTACTAATATAAAATGGAAGATAATAATATTTTAGCCATTCATGAACGTAGTTGTTTTCAAAGGCAATATATGACCTTCTATTAGACTCCGATCTATCTCTAATCTTTCCATGAAATTAAATAGTTTATTGTAAGAGGAAAAGCAATAAAAATAAGATGTCGCAAGTAGAGGACATGAATCAGCCAAATGAACATATCTCAATCGCAGAGAGGAAAAAACAATAAACTAAATGACTACTGGAAAGAACAGCAACAACAACAAAATTAGAGAGAGAAAGACAAATCACCAATTAAAAAAAGCAGAGACAAATAAAATGGACGAAACGCAAGTGGAAAACAGAGCTGTTGATTCCTCATAATAAGTGATGAATGGATTTGTTATCTTCTGTACGGTTGTTCGCTCACTCAATAAGTTTAAGACTACAGCCCTCGCAGTAACCACGATTGCATTTGGCACACGAAACAAGAGTGCTAAAAACATGGCGTTGACCGCACTTGTCACATTTACCCGAATCACCATAAGAACCACCATAAGTACAATAATCAGCACCACATTTACCATCACAGCGATTACCACAATCAGGATTTGAACAAAAAAAATGTTTTACAGATGATGATTTGTTTGACGTTTCTGACGTCGTAGCATCTAAATATGTGTACAAGATGTAACAAAAGCATGAGAAAAAGTGATATACATACTTTTTTCTTGTGTGCTAGCCATCAATATGTCTTTGATTCAAAAAATGACTAAAGTGTATTTTTGCTTTTTTTTAAACTCTGTTCGAACTGGTACGATGATATTTTCACTATAAAGAGTAAGAAATGATAAGAACGAAGGCTATTGAAATTGTGTGACGGATACGCAAATATTCTATGATGCATCATAAAAATATGCCTATCATCTTCAATTACAAGTTTTGAAGCAGCCATGCATGGTTATGCATTTAAACTGCAATAAGCGTTACAGCATGAAAAGAGCATACGCATACAGGACATAGATGCAAAATGAAGAAACAACTGAAATGTTTACAGCGTGTGTGTTTGACACATTTGGAATGATGTCTTTATAAAAACTACCCATTAAATAAAAGCAATTATCAAATGCACCTATGTGTAATTACTAGACGTAATACAAAGAGGTAACTCGAAAAAGATGCTGAATATTTCTTCTTAATATACTTCACAATGAGCAACATTGAAATTCTGCTGATATGCCAACTAGTTGCAAAGCGATATAATAGATGATACAGATTAAATTAACCTCTCAATATTTTCCATATTTTTCACCTATAACTCGGTATAGAAAGATTCTCTGTCAAATTCTCTACAAAATGTAGATGCTTTTATTATCTGAAGTAGATTCCATGATTTTGTGACATGCGATACAATCAATCAATTCAAATATGAAGTTAGAAATATTTTTTTCTTTCAGTGCTTGATTATTTATAAACTATTGAAAACAACCAGAAAAGATTTATTCAAGGTTAGGAATAAGTAAATCATATCCAACAAACTGTCTTCCATCTTGATGTTTCTGTACACTCTCTAACCACAATCGAATTCTCAAATCATTTGTTCCAATCTGTTGTTGATCAATTTGAATCAATTCATGACACAATTTTTCATGAGAATGGTGATGAATTGATGGTTGTTGACTACCTTTACCATCTTGATCCGAAGTTGGACCTAAACTAATTGGAATAATCTTACTTTCTTTGGATGATAAAACATGAACATATTCTGTTTCATTGATAGTAACAGTCGATGATATAATGTTGGAACATAATTCAAAAAAGCACCAATTACGATTAGGACGAAATTTTTTATGAAATGCTTTTCTTCCATTTTCTGGTTTTCGTTGAAAAAAGTCTAAAATTTCTTCTTCTGTATTATCAATTGGATTCCATTTTGATTTAAAACGATGTGCAACTCGAATAGCCATTTTCGATGGAGGCATATTAACAATAGCAGATGAAATAATTTGATACATTAATTTTGAATCATTAATTGGTAATGGTCGATGAGATCCTTTTGTATGAAATCGACTAATACCACAACAATGAACATCACCACTGAGAAAAGTAATTCGAACTTTTTTCTCTTTTGCAATTTGTTGAAAACGAAGTAGAACACGATTTCTTTCTTCAATAT
>JAJEKB010020933.1:742361-779651 GCA_022393335.1 Macrotrachela quadricornifera
TTACAGTAGTAATCAAAGTTATCACACAATGTGAAAAATATTGCTTGCGTTTTAGAAAAGTTGATTGATATATTTGATATTTAGTTGTTCGATCATAATAACATTATTATAAACAGAATGTCTATCATATCATTATAGTATGTGAAGACAAGAGTTAGTGTGAGAATTATCATAGAATATCGAAAATCATCTTGATCTTTTAGCATGAATTTCAATCATTTCTATTCGATTCCCCAATCACACTTAAATATATCAGACATAGACAGATTGGGTTATTCAGTCAAGTTAACCTTCTTATACATCCATCAAATCAAAAATGATTAAACGCAGATTTAAAATATACAAATACGGTAACCATCATTGAACTATTCAACATAGAAAAGAATATTTGTTTAATCAATAAACGAACATGGCACTACAAAAAAAAGTATTTTTTTTTGCATTTCCAAAAAAGAACTTTGAACTTCTTTGATAGGAAACATGGAGTCGACGAGTAGTTGTACTACCTGATTAGAAAGTATCAATAATTTCGAGAAATCTATTCAAATAGAAACAAAAATGTTCATATGTATATCATAAGAATGCTTTTGTTGTCGCTTGTGTTTTGCGTGATCGTGCGTGACCAGACATTCTTTTTCGTCATCGTGATCGTGATCGTGACCAAAAATATCAGTCACGCAAAACACTAGTGTCTTGACTTTCCACGACACCACCCAAACGATCCTTGATCCTTAAAGCCTTTTCTACTGAAGAGGTGTCACACAAGCTACGAATCAATTGAGAGTCAAAGAATTGAACCAACAACTCATTTACTATGAGAAATAAAAGGCACACCAAAATATTTTAGACATCATTTTACAATTAATGTTTGGTAAAGAAAATTTCTTTTTTTTCTTGCGAAGGAAAAAAACTTTCTCAAATTCATCTCTTGAATTCTGATAAAATTGATAGTAATACAAAATTAAAACCTTTTAGTATTTTTTCCTAAAACAAATTTTAGACGTAATGTGAAAGCATTGTGGACAAGAGATATGAAGACTATTTTAAACTAAATCGCCTTCCTAGAATTTGTGCGTATATTTATAGGTACATATGATGCTTTTTCTTCCTCTCTTAGCTTTGAACATGATATATGGACAAACACATATACTGCAAGAAAAAAATTGTTTTACTCAGTATTTCAAATATATTGTTATTATAAGGTAATATTGTTTAAAAATTAAGTACATATTCGAAAAGCTCATGAAATTTTCTATCATCCTATATAACTACGTTCTAGTTTAGAATTATGCATTATCAAAATAAATTAATTACAATGAACGCATCTTCATGTCCAGATTCTTACAGATTTTATTTTGTCACTGATATTAAAATTAGTCTTTTTTTTTTACTTTTTTATCACTACAAGATTATCTTTTTTACAAAAAGCAATTATATATTCTGTTAGCCCATGAAATTCTCTATTATTCTATATATTTTTGTCTTGCCTTGCATTTATAAACTGTAGTATATGAATGGAAGGCAAGGCAGAAGTATATAGGTTGATAGAAAATTCTATGAACTTTCAGAATATGTAATTAGTTTTTAAACAATATTACCCTATAGTAACAATATATTTGAAATACGACGTAAAACTATTTATTTCCAGGGGCATATATGAAGCATTTATGTACTTTATAGAATCACATCACAAAAAGGAAAACTCTTTGTGGAGTTCCCATGCAGGGACTGCGAGAAGATCAGCGTGGTAACCACCTTAAGAGTTCTCAGGAATTTCACATTTTTTAGTAGACTTCTCAGAGACTCTATGAGGGAGTTTCGATTAGGAAAATGCTCGTCCAGTAATATTTTTTCCAAGTTTGATAGAAAAATCTCATATAACTGGTAAGCAAAGATTTCAAATATTATCATCTCCCATATTCTTCACTACTATTTGAGACAGACAAAATGAATATTGTTGATAATGAGAATGAAAGTAAGAGAGAAAACATTTTTGAGTGTACTCACCTGCCTATTCAATGGGACATTGTCCAAAACTATATGAAATACAACTTAAAGGAATATACTATCTTGAGTGTGTAATATAAATATTTTTTATCTAGATTTCAATAAAAAAATGGATATGAAAAGAAAAAAAAAGATCACTACAGAACAAGAAACATGCATTTCTAATACATCTCTATAATCTTTCTATCGCTATTTTAATACATGATATTTAATAATGTTCCATATGTTTTTAGCAGAATTCAGACTACTTGTATCAAAAAAAAAAGTTTCTCTCCAACTTATCCTTTCTTTATATTTGAGAAATCATTGATATAGACATTAGTAAAACATATAATAATAGAACTTTTCTTTACTGTAACTGTGAATTTTCTCTATTCTTCCCTATCACATTAAACGAGGTGAAAAACAATATTATAGAAGTTTGTCTTTTCTCACAATTCAAAGGAATATGAAAGGTTTACTTTGACGATGATCATGTTTTCTCTTTCTTTTAGTACCACTTGGTGCCAGTTTGAGAGATATTCCTGCAAATGCTAAATGGAACAAGAATGGTCAAACAATCGGAGGAGGAAATCTAATTCTCAATAGCCCTGCCGGGTTATATGTGGATGATGAACAAACAATTTATGTTGCTGATTTTCCGAATCACCGTATTGTTGTATGGAAATCAGGTGAAACAAATGGACAAATAGTGGCAGGTGGACATGGACGAGGAAATGGTACTCATCAATTGAATTTGCCAACAGATGTGATCGTGGATAGAGGGAGTGATAGTCTTATTATTTGTGATTGCAAGAATAAAAGAATAGTTAGATGGCCTCGTCAAAATAGAACAAGTGGAGAAATTATTATTTCAAATATCGGTTGCGTTGGTTTGACAATGGATGACAATGGATTTCTTTATGTTACCGATGTTTATAGGAATGAAGTAAGAAGATATCGAAAGGATGAATCACAAGGAGTAGTAGTAGCAGGTGGAAATGGAAAAGGAAATCGTCTTGATCAACTCAATTACCCTCGCTACATATTTGTCGATCAAGAACATTCAGTATTTGTGTCTGAGTGGAATAATCATCGTGTGATGAAATGGATAGAAGGTGCAAACGAAGGTATTGTTGTTGCTGGTGGACAAGGAAATAGTTTGACACAGTTGTCTCATCCTGATGGAGTTCTAGTTGATCAGTTGGGTACTATCTATGTAGCTGATCGATGGAATCATCGAGTTGTACGTTGGCCTAAAGGAGCACAAGAAGGAAATGTTATTATTGGTGGAAATGGTCAAGGAGCGCAAGCAAATCAACTCAATGAGACAGTGGGATTGTCATTTGATCGGCAAGGTAATCTCTATGTTTGTGATTATTATAACAACCGAATACAACGATTTAATATTGAAATACCATGAAATTAATGGGAAAAACTGATAAATAAACTGTATTTATTTTCAGCTATTGATTATTATTTTTTGATTGCTTTGTAGTTTTAATTGAAACGAATTAAATAATTGAAAATGACTTGATATATATATATATATACAGTGGTGGCCAAAATTATAAGACCACTGCATTAGATGAAGGTGTTTGCTGATTCTCGACTACTGAAGTGTTTCGAGGAAAGAAGAGTTCATGTGACTACATATCTTGGTATATGCTCTATTGAAATATCCGATAAGATTTTCTCGAATTTGTTGTTAAGTTGAAAACAGCTGTTGTTCATTAAAATTCATGGGTTTTTGCCTGGTCAAAATTATAAGACCAGTTTCAGATTTTTGTCATTTGTAAATCAAAGACAGATTAGTTTTTCTTTAAATCCATACAGACAGATAGAGGAGTTGATTCTGAGTATTTTCACGTAAGACGATTTTGAAAATAATCTATATTTTAATATAAAATGAGATTTTACTGAACAAGCCAAAATGGCTGGAAAATGCCGTTTGGACAAAGTATTTTGGCTATAATATTTGAAACGTATGCCGAAGGAATTAGTTTAGAATAAAATCTAATAGAAGACATGATTTACTTTGAAATGAAACGTTTGCCAGCTCCAAGTATTAATTCGTTCTAGAGATAGGTATCGCATCAAAATTTGACACACGCAGTTTAAAAATTGAGAGAATTACTATTTGAAGTATGTTAAATTTCTTTGTAACGAAAAACGCCTTCCAAACCATTTTATTCTTTCTTTTACATGCGCTATACTCCTAAGTTTCAAAAGCACTCAAATTGTAAATGTTTTTACTATGCATACTAATTCTGTTAAAGAAAAGCAGGTGCAGGGTAAATTCTACTTATTGAGTCGGGCCTTTATTAATTTTGATGCGATACCTATCTCTAGAACGAATTAATACTTGGAGCTGGCAAACGTTTCATTTCAAAGTAAATCATGTCTTCTATTAGATTTTATTCTAAACTAATTCCTTCGGCATACGTTTCAAATATTATAGCCAAAATACTTTGTCCAAACGGCATTTTCCAGCCATTTTGGCTTGTTCAGTAAAATCTCATTTTATATTAAAATATAGATTATTTTCAAAATCGTCTTACGTGAAAATACTCAGAATCAACTCCTCTATCTGTCTGTATGGATTTAAAGAAAAACTAATCTGTCTTTGATTTACAAATGACAAAAATCTGAAACTGGTCTTATAATTTTGACCAGGCAAAAACCCATGAATTTTAATGAACAACAGCTGTTTTCAACTTAACAACAAATTCGAGAAAATCTTATCGGATATTTCAATAGAGCATATACCAAGATATGTAGTCACATGAACTCTTCTTTCCTCGAAACACTTCAGTAGTCGAGAATCAGCAAACACCTTCATCTAATGCAGTGGTCTTATAATTTTGGCCACCACTGTATATGTATATATATTCACGTGCACGCGCCACCAGACAGACTCTAGTTGTTGAAGATAGGGCTGACACATTTACTTCACTTTTTCTTTAGGTAAGTAAGATAAAGTAAATAAGTTATTTACCACTTACTATTTACTTTTGTAAAGTAAATATATTTACTAGTAAATATAAAAAAGTAATTTATATTTCTCATCTAGTTCTGCAAATTAAGTATATTCTTACATCAAAATTTTATGCTGTGAAAGGGAGTGCCCAAAAGTCCTCAAGTGCTATACTATAGGAGTACCCTTAGGTCCTTAATCTGCATACTATAGGTATACCCTTGGGTCCTCATCTACTATACTAAGACAGTACTCTTAGAGTCCCTAATTAAGGATAGCACGATACATTTGCTTGTCTAGTAGCTAAGTACCTATCGGAAAATACTGGTCACTGTGTGTACTTTTCGATTAGTTGAAAAATGATTCCATCACATCGCCGCAAACTGTAACTAGCTTATTTCAAATATAACCGTCAGAGATTCTATGAGGAATTTCGTAGAGCATCCTTCATAGCCTCAAATTGACCCGAATAACCCTGTGGTCCATCCTTATCTTGATGGAGAAAAAACGCCTCGAAATCTGATTGGCTGTTGCAAAAGAATTTCATCCAATTAGATTTTAAGGCGTTTTTCCTCCTTCAAGATAAGGACAGACCACAGGGTTATTTGAGACAATTTGAGGTTATGAAGGGTGCTCTACAAAAGTCCTCATAGAATCTTTAGCAGTCATCCATGAAATAAGCGAGTTACAATTTGCGACAATGTGATTGAATAATTTTTCCGCTAATGGAAAAACGCACGCAGCGACCAGTATTTTCCGATAGGTACTTAGCTACTAGACAAGCAAATGTATCGTGCCATCCTTAATTAGGAACTCTAAGGGTATTGTCTTAGTATAGTAGATGAGGACCTAAGGGTATGCCTATAGTATGCAGATTAAGGGCCTAATGATACTCCTATAGTATAGTATTTGAGGATCTATAGGTACCCTTGTAATAATATTGATATGTAGTTAGCCAAAGTAAAGTAAAAGTAAAGTGCCACCCCTAGTTGGAGATACAAAAGCCAATAGCGGCAAGACAATGTACGTACATACATAAGTACCTAAAAGATCTTTTCATTGTCTTTGTTCAATAAGAGCAGTATCTTTCTGGGTCGAATTAATGTAGAGAACATGCATTAATTCAATGCTAAGAAAAAGAAGTTAGCCATCCGGAAAGTATTTACACTCTTTTCGAAAAATATTTACTTTTGAACTGAAATAAATATTTTTCTTTTAGATTTAATTTATTAATGATAGTCAATTCAATGATTGTTACGTTTGGAACAGAAAGAGTTATTGAATTGATTATCAACAGTAAATTGAATATGAAAGCAAAGTATTTATTTAAGAAAAGTCAAATTTTATATCCTATCTATCTCTAACTAAAAGTTATTTTTATGACAATTATTTACCTCGATAAAATGAATGATATTTGAATGATCAATATTACCGTCTTATATACGATAGTAAAACAATGATCATTCATTAACAAAACAGTTGATTTCGTCTGTCATGTGTATCATTGTTTTCACTCATATATGCATATACGTATATGTGAAACAATGGTTAAAACAAAAAATAATCTAATCAAGCTATTAAGTCATATATAATTAATTGTATTTATATCGATGTCTGCAATATATTACTTGAATATAAAATAATTTTATTACAAATATATGAATGTTTATCAATTGAGTGATAAATGAACATTGAATGAATCAGTTGTTTTGCACACACTTGATTTCAAGAAAACATATTTTAAAAAAAAATATTTTTTTTACAAAGTCATAAAAAATTGATGGTACCGTTCAATTCCTCGACGCCAAAAACCTTCTAAAAACATTTTTAGGAACTTTACATTTTACTAGTATCGATATAATCGTTGCTGTTTTCTGATTGAGTGTGATAGACAGATAGGCAGATAAACTTTAAAGAAATTTACGGTCGTATAACCCTTTCTTTCAGAAAAAAGAATAAGTTGATCGACAAATAATAGATAAATAACAATGAACGATATAATTATACGTTGAATTGAGAATTTGTTTAATTTGTACAATCGTTCCTTGCAAAGTACAATTCTTTAATATATATTTTAGATCATTCACCGGTTTTATTTTAGCTTAATATTTAAATTGAAGATTTTTCACAGCATATTTGAATTATTAAAAGAATCTAATTCGAAATTTGTTAATTGGGCATTCAATACTGCTCATAAAAGTAAACTCCAAGGAAAACAATAACATTAAAAACACAGATAGAACAACCTAAAACCACAAGTACAGCCGATGTGAATCTTCGACCTCAATTATCTTTCGTCAAATCTTATAGAAAAAATTTTTCCTTAAAAAAAATCAACTTCAAAAAGATTTTAAAAAACTGGTATCACCAATTGATTCCCCAACCCCGAAAAACTATATTTCGAATTTTTTCTTGAAACTATTAGAGAGTTTTCATTAATTTGGCGAATACTGAATTCTGATTGGCTTGGACGGACAGACAAACTTTAAGCATTTTAGTCGACGTATTTAAACGCCTTATAACCCCTTCTTTCAGAAAAGAGAATAAATATATTATAAGATTTTTAAATAGTAATGAAATGAAATTGTGATATTTTATTATCTATTTTGGTGATGAAAACAAACAAATGATAATATATAAAGATGGCAGCTTTATTGTTTTGTTCTTCCTTCGCCATCTTACTCATAATATGAGAAAAAATAGGTAATAGTTTTTACAATTTTGAAAAAAGAAACGTATCATATGAATATTTTATTCAACAGTGAATTTTTTTACAATATTAAACAAAGATTGAAGGAGATAGAACATGAAATAAAAATATTTATTTTATAAATTAGGTGGTCATTATTTTTTTGAAGAGACATTTGAATAAGGTTACTGTTTATAGACATCTCCAACTAAGTATCATTTAATAAGAACTTTGAAGAATCTTCTTTTGTTTAAATTCATATTTATGTACAATTTCTTTTTGACCCAATAACGAACGGGTGTTTTAGTAAATTTTCCTGACCTACTGTATGTAACATGAATATTATTTGCTAAATAAAGTGACTGATTAACATATCGTTTCAGTTTTCTTGTTGTTCGTTGTGAGCATATAGAAATTAGACCAATTGAATTTCTAGTCATATTAATCAATGTGTGACAGCATTCATTGACTTTATCTAGCTTAACGTTACTTTTTCGATGAATTTTCATAACTAAAAATCGCGGAAAGAATTTCACTTCATATAGATCTTTGTGATGCCCGCCATCATATAATATTTCTAAAAACAAATATGATACTATAGAAAACGTATGTAGTTGTGTCTATGCATTACATAGTGAAAAAATGTTTCGACTAGAAATTTTTTATTGCATCGGCTTCTACTGATAATCGTTTCATACTTGATATCCGCATAGTTTGCATAGTAAACATTTGTAATTTCAAGTGTAATCTTGAGTTATCATTTGTGAACCTTCCTTTATATTGTGATCATTAGAAAGTATTCATGATCTTAGTTGATAATGCGCCTTTGAAATTTTATTTATATAGAGTTGTATCAAATTTCAAATTAATATATAAATTATTCGTTATTTTAATGAAACTTTTTAATTTAATAATCGTCATGAACAATAAATGGTTTTATTTATCCTTTCATACAACAATCATTAAAAGTAAAACTTACAATATTCACTCATAATACGGTTGAACTTTTAATCTTAATTCTCATTGGGTATGTTTTAGGATGAATGGTTCTTGGGAATCGACGTAAATGTATAATATTGTTCATTTTTGTCCGAACTTCAGGCAATGAAAAAGCAGAAACAAAAGGAAAAAGAAGAAACGTAAAATAGCTAAAAAACACTGCATATTGGCTAAACTGAATTAAATCTTGATGCGACACACCATATACATTCATAACATAACACACTGATAATGGAAGAAATGATGCAGTATAAAGGAATGAAACAGTTAACAATTGAATTGTCATCTTTCGATATTTTCGCCATTGAAATGGTTGACGAATGCGATGTTTTTGATGTAAAAAGCGTATAAGTAAAGCAATACTGGATACAACAATTGTTGAAACTGGTAATATTTGATGGACTATAGTGTCCCATAAAACAAATGCATAATTGTCGTATAAACAAATACTAATACAGGTCATACCAGATCCGCCGAAAGGATAATTTTCACATGGTGGAAAGAAGAAAACGATAGTAAAAAAGACAAAACAATAGATAAACAAAATAAATAGAGGAAGATAATGAGCAAAAATACGTTTCTTTTTTGTTGATACCCACCTATCATGAAATATAAGAATATGTCTCTCTATTGTTGCCCAAGAAAAGACTAGTATTTGTGTTTCATAGAATCCCCAATCAATAAATCCCCATATTTTACAAAATATTGCTGATCTTTGCCATATTCCTTGATATTGATAATAATAAAGCATCCATGGATACATTGTCATTTCACAAATGAGACCAAGAAAAAGAAGAATAATAACAACATGATTATTGAGTGCAGAACGTAAAATTCGATCAAAGAGAAGATAATAGAGAACAAATAATGAACATATAATTGATGGAATGAGAATGGTTAAATAAGACCAAAATTTTACTGTATTAGATATCATAATATTAATGAATTAATAGAATATTGTGAGAGGAATTCATTTTTTTTCCAGTGTTTTTAATGTGATATTCCACTTCGTTTCATTAATAATTGAGAAAATTTTATCTGTTTCTTTGTCGGTGATATAATAAAAAGAATGACATCTTTCTCATTATAAATAAATAGAAATTGTCAACAAAAAAATATATTTCAAACTATGCCTTCTATAAAACTCATAATTATATTTCTCCAAAAAAGCCTTAATAATGCTAAAGATTGAATGAGAGACTTGATTTGATAGAATTTTGAAAAACAAAAAATAAACTATTTTTTATTGTTTTGTCAAAACATTGTATAATAGTAATAATCTATTTGAAATAATCCAATGATAGAAGACTTTTAATTGAAAATAAAAATTAAGAGCATTCTTTGTTTCTATAAAACAGTTTTTTTTAATCAAAAGATAAATCTTACAAATAAGTCGTCATTTTCATAAGTTTCCACATAATGTTAATGTCCTACAGGATGTTTTTTTCCGTCTTTTCCTGCCCCAATTACTGTGAAAATACAAATGATATTCACAAATAAGAATCGTAAATGATGGCATTTCAACTTGAATTATTTTTCATACATAGGTTTCATAACCCTTAGAATATCGTGAAAATTTTTAGTGCAAACGAACGTTTCTTTCTCAAGATAATGAATTCGTAGGAAATACTCTCATTCTCTATGACATTTTATAAACGATGAAACCTATATATGGGAAAAACTTCAGCTCGAAATTATGTCATTCACAAGAGAATAAAGCTTTTAGATTATGGGGTTATTTATAGAAAGAAGTTAAACTTGATGTTATGCGAAGCAAACTCAAAATGATATGAAATAATAAACGCATATCTTTAGTCCGAATTTAGATGAAGAAAAGAAAGATGCCACCTCATTGCCTATCTACTTATTTGTTTCATTCGTCTTTCTCACTCTATTATTTTTTTAGCTTCAGTAGTCTCTTTTGTACCTTTTCAGTTCTTATTTTATTAGCATTCTAATGCCATCAAAAAATTTTTTACATGAAACGCGGCGATGCTCTTAATTTGATTTCTATCAAAAATCTCTGCATATGCAACTCATCGATAATTCAGTTCAAGTTCTTTCTAGTATACAGGATGCATTTATCCATCTAACAAAACTATTAGTGAGGAATAGTACAGCTATAGTAGCCATCTTTGCCATCAGGTATAATACAATGTCTAGGCCTATGCCGATAGCATCAATTTTTTTTAATCAAGAATCAATTAGAGAAATCAAGAATAATGAAACATTCAAGCCTACGAGCAGCGTTCTCCAATTCAGATTCAAAATTTGATAACGATACTACTGGTATCATTAAAAAGTATGATCTAAGAGCATCCAATTCAGACAATAATCAAGAAAACAAAGTAGAATTTAATTTGTAAACACATTTTTCACGTCAAGCCTTTTCTTGGTATATTAGAGGACCTTTACTTGCTCACTCTCATTTTTTCAAGTATTGATCAGTTGTAAGAGAAAGTCTTTATCTAGACAAATGGTTTTCTAGCTGTTCATGTATGAGAATTCAGTCGATCATCTGATCATTTAACACATTTGATAACAAAAAAAAAAGAATAATTTTTTTATTTTCATTCTTTTTGTGGTAATAGATTAAAATCTGGATAAGTTTACTATAACCATACTCACACTGGACCTTTATTCGATTTTTGCAACCTCACTTTGAACCTTAAAAAATGATTTTATATTGTGATAACCATTTATTCCATACTTCATAGACTCAATTTTAGCTTAAAGACCTGTTGCAACGATATTGACTACTTCTTTGTTTAAATCTCGCTATTAAAATCTCCTTGAAATTGATAAATTGCTCGACAACTATTGACAAAAAATCTATTGAAATTTTATGGTTTTTTTGGGACTTACTGCGTATTCTATTGAGACGATTTGGCCATTGTTAGAAAGGCGCTGACATGAGGTCAAATAAACAGATAAAACAACTTCCGGCTACTAATCGGTCAGGAAAGTCCACTAGATAGACTGAAACTTGATTCGGATCTGAGTCTAAAAGTTTTATGTTAGTTAATAACGAGAAGGAATCGAGAGACGTTTCAAGAAATGGATATTAGATGCAGATTGTTAGATGAACGGGTTCTACTAGCTGATCATCAAATTATTTTATTTACTATTCTTTTTCTAGTATGTATGAGGTATATATGGCCCAATTAGGAAGGAGATGCATACCTTCAGTTTTCAGCTTTTTCCTCCCTTAGCTAGAACCATATATTTAAGAATTATTTTGAAATAAAATGTACTTGAATCCAATTATTTAGCAGAATATTTTATCATTGATGAACATTCTAGCATCAAATAATTAAACTGTAATTATTGAAGTTTACTTTAATGAAAAATTCTTTAAATAAAACTTGTTTATTATAGAATCCTCCTCTTTGCTTATCATCAAAGGTATAGTATTTTTAATTAGAAATGCGCATCTTCTTTCTCATTGAGGTCTTTTATGTTGCAAAAATAGATAAAATCATTTGAAGAACTTATAAAGATTCACCGACACTTCCGCACGTCATACTGTTACATGACACTCAAGTGAAAAATGAATTTTTTCTCTCTATACTCAATTAACTGTTTATTGAGAAAAATATTCATGACAATAAAGAATTATACAAGTAAAGAAAACATAATAGATAAATAACATTTTATAGTTAATGATTAGTGAATAATTTGATATAAGACAGTCATCAGCAACTAATTCTTAAATTTAGTAGTTTCACGATGAGGATGATAATTTGACTCGAATATGTTTAGAGTTTCATTTTTAAATCTAATTGCAGAAGTGTGAATAATCCAGATATTAGAACAAAGTAATATTGATACATCTGTTAAGGAGATCATTTGTAATGAGAGAATTTATTCATTAATTCAATTAGCGATACTCTCGTCGTCATATGAGTACAATAAATAAACTTGCTTATCAATGTAATCGAACTTCATTCCAGTCTAGTCGATTGTTTTTTCATTTTCATCTGTATGCATCATAACGCCTTCTCTATTATGACATGCAGTAAAATCTAGAAGTTCGGAAGACCCATACACGCGCTGCGTGATCTGTAAGTGCATTGTAGCCATTAGAGTCGAACTTGGATGCCAAATATTCGAGGTTGCATTGAAAGCCTGTTTAATCTTTTTTTCTATTATTATTGATACTTTAAATGATTTGAGAGTGCACTATACCTATCAGCATCGAACTTTGATATCAATCATTCAAGGTTATATCTAAAGCTTTATTAATCTTTTTTTTTCTCAAAAAAAACCATATAAAAAGGATATGAAAGATTGAAACACAATCATTCTAACCTGCAATATTAAATTATGCTTCAAATCATCGCTGTCGTTTTATCTCTTACATTTGCAAATGTTGTATTGGGAGATAATGGTGAATTTGATCAATCCCAATGTGTAATAAACTATACTGGTACTCCTCCTGATTTTCAATGCAGCGGTTATCTTAATACACATCCTAGATGCAACAATAGTTTCCTGAAAATCGCCAATAGTCCTTATTATGATTGTTCGGATATACGCATGTCTTGGAATTATCCAATGCGAAATTTGACACTCATTATTGAATCAGCTAATTATACCAAACTAAGACAACCATTTAAAGTCTCATTAAAGGCTGGTTTTGGTCTTCCTGTCTATAGAATTTTACCAAATGGAAAAGAAGTTTTGATTCCATATTCAACCGAAGGTCGAGCTGTAGCAACATCTGATGACAATTATCAAGTTGTATTGAAAATTGAAGGACCAAAACGATTGCAACTCTATTTAGCAGATATCAAATATAACGTGGAACCAATTGATAATGTTTTATAATGACTGTTTCGATTTTGTCTATGAATAACAGCGAAAAAAGATAAATCTTCCTCTGTATTAGTCTTAAAGAAATGATACAATAAAATAAGCAATAATCCATAATCTGTTTGTTTTGCAAAAGGTCGAAAATAAATAACAAAGAAAGAAAGAAAGAGAACAGGTGATACGTACATGTATATACAACACAAAAGAGAAACAGTAATTAATTCAAGTAGAATATTGATTGTAATAGTCATATGTGAAATAAATCAAAGAGAAAAAATAAATGACGTCAAAAATGGCAAATAATGTAGGAGAATATTTCAATAAAAATAAGAAACAAAGAATCGTTTCGTTTTGATGATTCACTCAAAATCTATATAAAGATTCGATCATATTACATTCAATTAGTTATATTTGTTATTATTATTATTGTTAAATGTTTTATCACGAATAATAAGTGAAAATAACATCAATACTCATCATTACAATGATTAAAGGCAAATATTAATTCAATTTTCAATTTTTTTTTTCTGTTCCACACATAATGAAATCAAAGTAAAGCCTAAAGAAAAACAATAATATGTGCAATGCGCTTAACAATGTCAAAATGATGTTTTAATACGTACGATATTCATAAATGAATTATCATTCTACTGAATTTGAGACATAAAGTCATAATTTGAAATTGCTTATCTTTACACTTCTATATTATTGACAATAGATTGATGAGTTCTTTACTGCGCAAATAAAAAACCATTACAAATCTTCGTATAAAAAAAGTCTGTTATATCATAAATTTTATCAACGTACAATACGATAACCACAAATCTGAAAGAACAACAAAATAAGTGATATTTTCTGGCTGCAACAGTGCGATTACTCACATTTTAAAATATGTTCGGCTTATACCGTAGAAGGGTAAGTATAGTTTTATATTAATAAGTAAGTTTATATCTATTTATGAAAGTTAGTAAATATATATCGAATACGATCGGATTCTTAATATAAATTTTGAAAAGTTCATCGATATTTTGATATATTTTTCTTATTTTTAGATAGTTTTTTTTTTAAAGTTTGGTGTATATTTCGAAATATTTATATTATTCAATTACATTTAAAACGTTGTTTCAATTATATCCCAATAAGTATAAATTGTATGTTGTGAGTATCAGTGAATATATTAATCAATATTTTCCATTATATATCTTCAGAAAAAAAATTTTTAGTGAATCAATCATGATACATACTCGTATAAAAAAAAACAGTTTTTAAAACTTAATAAATTGCATACTAGCAAAAACTACCCACATGTACTTCATATTTTATGAAAAAGGAAATGAAAAATCTGTAGAAAGCATCTTTCTAAAGAATAGATATTAACATGAATAGAAATCAATCACTAAAGAATCTTTGAATATAACATTTCGTTTGTTGATTCAAAGAGATTCGTCAATATGTAGGATACTCTAACATGTTTTATGGTGTACATAATGAAAAAAAGACTCCATTTCGTGGAAAATCAAAATCTGTTTAGAAATTTGTAGAAGTTTGCGAAAATATTTTCAAGAATATCTGGTTGGATTTCAGAGATTTAAGAGACCATAAATATATTATGCAGAACCAATATTTAAAAAGTTTCGAAATTTCTGAATTCTCGAAGGCCTTTGTGCTTTGAACCTTGAAGAAATCCAGATAGTAACAAAATCGTAACCTTGCAAGGCCTTCCGAGGGATATATATGATAAGGACCATGGTTGAGGGTTGCATTTTATTGTTCTGTGATTGTGAAAGATAAGCATAGAATAATCTCAAATAATTGTTTGTTTGTTTTTATTGCTTTAAGTTAAACATTGTGAAAACATTATGGATAATGACTGTTGGCAATATGTAGGCAAAACTGAAACTAAAAAACAAAAGAAACGTTCCAATCGTTGGTGCATTGCAATCATCTGTATCTGTTTTATCGTCTTAGCACTTTTTGCAGTTGCTCTCGCTCTCATAATAAAATTTGTTATTCTTGCACCAAAAAGCTCAGAAACTAGCGACACTACGACTATGACAACATTAACTTTAGATGCATCATCTACCACAATCCCATCATCAACTATAACCGTGACATCAACTACAACAACGACTACTACCCAGCAACCAGGTATGCCTCATAGAAAACGCTTTTATCTGGTTAAATCGCAGACTCAATCCTGTTCAGTTTTGGAGAAAGTTTCAAAGGCTCTTTCAATATCCTAATTCCAAAGGATTTTGTGAAGTTTTATTCAGAATAATTGTTACAAATCCTAGTCGCTACTATTTGCTAGATATGTATTATTTCATCATAATTCCCTTGTATCAACATTACGTGATAGTTAGATAAGATTAATTTGATGAAATAAAGACATCACTCAGTAGGAAGAACTTGTAATCATAAGTAATTAATTGGTTGACATTGCTAATAATGTCGAGACAGTCAACAATGTCTTGAAACCATGATCCGAACTCAACTGAAACAAGGAAGAAAATAAAGAAATTTTAGGCAAAACTTACAAGTTATGACGTTTCTTGAACTTCCAATTTTCATCAAAGATTTAAGTTTTTTTTTGGTTATTCTATTAATTCTTCAAAATGTTCAAGTTTTAGATATTTGTATTAAACTTGAAAAAAGAATCAAATACAACGTATAAAAGCATTCCATCACCTTGCATTAAATCACATTTAAAAATACCTATTTTCGTAGAAATTAGTTTATCTACAGGCTTTGATATTGCGTAGTAGTCAATAGTCTAGTTGTTTTGATAATCTGTTCGTCACATATACAAATCATAATAAAAATTTCATAGGTCTCTAAGATTCTAAAACGAAGTAAATGTGTATGCATATCGATAATTTTACACGAACACTATTATAAGTAAAATATATAACGTGAGAAACTTGAGAATTAAGATATCAGTTTGCATCGTCTGGGTTGATATAGAAAGCATTATATAAAGGTAAGAACATACCAGTGCTTTTTTTTGTCAAGATAATATACTTTACGTTTTATCAGTCCTCTGATGGTGCAAGACAAACATCAAGAGTTTCGAATAATAGGTTTTTTTTTATTTTACATTAAAAATTTAATATGGAAGAAAGCATAGATTTGGATCTGAACCATACTGAGATTGGTACGAGAAAAAAGAAGCAGTGTAAATGTTTGCGATGTAATCGACTATTGGTTATTGTGATCTGTTTTATCATCTTAGCAATTATTGTAGTTACTCTCCCTCTATTACTAAAATTTGTCATTCTATCAGACAAGACAACAACCACTACCACAACCGTAGCAACAACAACGACCACTACTATGCGACCAGGTAAGCTTTAGAGTAATACTTCTATTCAGACTGAATCTTTATTTTTAACCTGTTCAGTCCTGCAGAAAATCCGAAAGATTCTTTTAAGACCTTCAATCTAATCAGTACTATGTGTTGAATATGCCATGGTTAAACATGATTTGTTTTATGAACGAGGAATGTACGAGCCTACCAAGATTAACTTTGGATTCTACTCAAAATGTAGATAGAATTAAAAAAAAACTATTATAGCAAGATTTGATTAGATGCATAACTGTTATGTGAATTTGTTTTGAATTTACCAGAAATTCGGTTTGGATCTTTTCAAGGCCAAGCATGCTTAAAATTTTAATGAGAAAATTCTAAAACTCATCTCAAATTTGTATAGGTTTTTGTTCAGCTTTTATAGAAAGTATGGTTTCCAGGATAATATTAAAATTTTTGATTAATCCAATTTAGAAGCTTGCCAAGAATGGATGATATAGTTTCATCTAAGTTCTAGCTCGTTTCGCTTCAGAATTTGTTCAAATTTCTGGATTCAAGCTAGTTTAAATGTCAATGTTGAGTGAAACTATGTTGTTGATGAGAGGAAGAATTTATTATAAAAACAAGTCTCTTTGAAACATACTGTATTTATATCGAAGTTTAGTGGAAACAGTAGCATCGATTATATCTTCTAGAGAATTTTTTTAGTAATAACCTATATTTCAAATTCGTCAAATTTTTCAATAAAAAACTATGTTTTGATACTATTCTTTAATCTCTGCTGCAACTTGATTTTCTCGACGGAGGAATGTATAAGAAAGCTGATATCATCAGGAATGAGATGTAGTAAATCTCATCGCTTGCTGATAACTTCGATGTAAACATCGTATGTTTCAGATGAATTTGTTCAAGACTTTGCAAATTTCTTGTTGCGAATGTGAAATGAGTCTAAAGATATGCAAATCTAATAGGATTTTATCATAAATCTTTTTATTAAGCAACTTCTTTTTAAAAAGTTGGGAACGAGAATAACTACAGAATTCATTATCTGAAATAAAAATTTTCTTTCAGCCCAATGGAACGTGTTGTATATTACAGTTAAATAACTTGTTAATTTGCTGAATGAAGACATGATTAATTTTATTAGAAAGATCATGGGTTTTTTTTTGTGCAGAAAAGGGACATATCACGACTGTATATAGTCACCATGTTTCAAATAGAGTGAACACTGTTATCAATACCAGCTAAGACCTTCTCAACCGCTTTGAGAATCATTTTGCTAAATCTCTTTGGTGAATGCTTTGAACCATTCCTCATGAAATTATGTTAACTCAGATTCATTAACAAATCGAACGGTCAAATTTGAGCATACTTCTATACTCTAGAACCTCTAGTGTCCATGATAAAAAGCGCAGGTCTTCATCTCATTTCATTCTCAAGTTATTGAAAAAAAAGTTACATGCACCGACCTTTTGGCTACGGCACTTACTGTAGCGATCCAGCAATGGGGTTACTATGTATTTCTGAGACCAACATTTCTGATCGAAAAGTAACTCTCAACCTTTCCCTGAACGAAAGAGGCTTCTACGTGATCCAAATGCATAAAGAATAAACAAATAAACAATTTTTTTTCTTTATGTATTAGATTTATTAACTACCATTAATTCTAAGTAATTAATCGCTTATAGTAATGTTTTTCGAAGGTTTTGAACTGAAAGACAGTTATCTCTTGTAGAAAAATATGCTATGTGTTCTATAATGCGAAGCGGTGCCTCAATAAAAAAAATGAACTAATTATTATTCAGACATGCTCTTAGATTGAGGACGATCATCTGTTCGGAAGTGTTGAGACGAGATTACCTATAAATTTAAGTCACGTCTGATATTCTTGTAATCAGCAGTTGCAGCTATATTGTGCTTCAAATTGTAAATCTGTAGTGACTGCGTTAACCGTTATTTTTTTTCATTCTATAAAAAATTGATTCATACAGGTAAGTGTTTTTGCGAACTATTACCTATTTACAAATAATTTTTAATGAAATGTATTGGTTAGAGAATGACTCTGTATATATTGTGTTAGAAGTTATTTAAACGTTTTCCTTCTATAGCTTTTTAACAGAAAGAAAATAAGAAATGTTTTAATTATTATCATGAGGAACAGATAACAGAACACAAAAGAACAACAATCACATCTTAATCAGAACTACGTCTTATGAACACTAGAACAGTGTTCTTTTCTATTTTTTTCAAATAAATTGTATTCTACCAACTTGTATAAACTTCAAGAGTTAAATATAGAAAGTTTTTCATAACTTTTATTATGTAGTAGTATTGAATCCTAATTTCTTCGAACTTTCATTTAATATAAAATTTATTATTTACTTGATGTAAAATAATAGTGATATCCACTGAAAAGAGGTTATTTCCAACCTAGTACACATTTTAACGCATTGTTAGAATGGTCCATCATCGATTCAATGAATAGTGCACGATATTATCACACCGCTTCTATGTTAACAAATGGTGACACAGTGTTAATCATTGGTGGACGTAATGATATTGGTCAGTTGAGTAGTTCCGAGTTGTATAATTTGACAACAGCAAATTGGACAAATCTTTCGAACATGAGTAATGTACGAGATCGACACACTGCCACCCTACTGATAAGCGGAGACGTATTAGTTATTGGTGGATCCCGTAATAATGTTCAGCTGAATAGTTGCGAGTTATTTGATTCGTCAAACAAAACTTGGACAATTGTTGGCAACATGATTCATGCACGAAATCGGCACGCCGCCTGTATATTAGAAAACGGAAAAGTGTTAGTCACTGGTGGAGAGAATAGTAATGGCGCATTAAATAGTGCTGAATTATATGATCCATTAACAAAAGCATGGATAACTACTGGAAACATGGCTTATAAACGACATTCTCATACAGCAACCAGATTAAAGAATGGATACGTATTAGTTACTGGTGGATATGGTGCCGACTTTCTACATAGTGTTGAGTTATATGATCCATCAACAGGTGTATGGACAATTGCTGGTAATATGACATATGCACGAACGATCCACACAGCATCTCTATTAAGCGATGGAAAAGTGCTAGTTATAGGTGGATTTAGTGGCACTGCTCTGAATAGTGCTGAAGTTTATGACTTATCGATAAACACTTGGATGCCTATACGTAACACGAGTACAGCACGATATGGACACACCGCATCTAGACTAACGAACGGGACAGTATTAGTTACTGGTGGTCAAAATAGTGGCGGCGCATTGAGTATTACTGAGCTGTACGATCCATCGACAAATAATTGGATACCTCAGAGTAACATGAGTATCGCACGATATGATCATACCGCAACTGAATTAGCGGATGGAACAGTGTTAATTGCTGGTGGACAGAATAATAGTAGTGCATTGACTAATGTTGAATTGTATGAACCATCATAAAGACACTAATAATAAATATTTCATCCTTTTCGATGTATAGTTCCTAAACTTCAAATATTATTCTAAGGTGAGTGGAATTGTATCCTTCGAATTCTATGTTAAACTGTTGGAACGAGAAAATATTCAGCTTTTAGTGGCAAAATATTTTTGTTGGTATACTTTTGTGAGCTGGCTTATGAATATGGAAAAATTCATCGTTTTAAAAAAACGAGTGTTGATTTTTTATAAAATTTGATCAAATTTTAATTTAATCTTTTAGAGAAAATGATATACAAAATCAAATAGAAGCTCCATTACTTCTATGACGTTATTCAATGATCTTCTATCATTTCTAATTAGTCTTGAAATTGAAATCTTCTCCTATTTTTGCAATTTTTTGAACTCTATCGTTTTATTTTAAAGAGATATTTAGAATGGATCTATTAGAGATTTAATAAGATGTTTTGCACAAAAAATATAGTAATTCAATGAATCCGTACTAATGAATAAATTTTTTTTAGCATTTCATCACTGGCAACAAATGTTCGTTAGAGGATGAGTTTAGTCATGTATAAAATTGTTTCTTTACTGAGCGTTCTACTCTTTGACATCCTCTATATATTGATTCAAGATAACTGAAGATCGATAAATCAATATTGAATGAGTTTTACCAAATAATTAATAGTATGAACTGCCTCCATTAAAAAGTCACCAAAGATAATTTGCTACGGGGAACCCAAATCTGAGGTTCGTTTTTCAATAGTGTTAGCTATTAATTAGCGATAAACGAATAAATCATAGTTTTTGATAAAACTTGACTGACCGTTGCCAAGTACAGAAAATCCGAATTCATAGTGAATAAAATCTTTTCTGATCTATTGCTTAGCTTTTTCAATGAACTTCTTGTTGTTTTAAGCTTGAATTAAGAATAATGGAGAATCGTGAATCCATGTTCAACATTGATTCTAATAGGAACATTTTTCTTTGTACGTTACTATACATCAGAGTTTTGAGTAAGATTTATACAGAAGTATGCTTAAAAACGGAGTGATTGCTTGATGTCCTGTTGCTGAGTCTTCATAGACACCAAAATTAAAATAACATTCAAAGTAGCCGAACATTTTTTCTAGTCCACAATGTAATGTACTGTATGGTAGCAATTTTTGAATAGTTTTTCTTTTTTAGTTCCTTAGTGAATGTATTAACAAATATCCAGTAACTTTTTGAGAGGAATTCAAACGAGATGCATCTATTCAGTTCAAACCTAAACTAATATTGAAGCATATAGCGGTGCTAAATAAGGAAACGGCTAGTCATCAGTGGCCGACCGGAGGAAGGCCAACGAACAACTAGACGTTAGTTTGAGTAGATTATAGTAAGCAAAATGAGTACAAGTAAAAGACTGTTGATCAAGTGATCAAGTGATTGAACTTATGAATTAAAACATTTTTTTTCTTTTAAGAGATATGAGCGATCTGATAACATCCTTCCAGTAGAGGGTCAGCGGCAATTGCGCCACGTTACTTGTTTGAAAAAAGGTATTTTTTTCATGGAATTGTGGTTTGGGGTGATTGTGCTAGTGAACTTGATGAATAAACTGAAACATCTGAACCGTATCTAATTCCCTTTTCTTAAAGAAGTAGTCATATAGCGATAAATATTGCGCTTAAAAAGACATGAATGTTTGTCTCTCAGTTTTGTTCAAACAAGTCAAAGTTCAGGATTAGAATATATGACGTTCCAAACTACTGAATATGGTCAGATATCTGTATTAGACTTGATCAATCTCAATCGAAGACAAAGAACTTGAACTTGAGGTTTGCTTGCCATTTATGTATGAATCTATATAGGGATATTTCTATAAAACGATCATCGCTAGAGTGGATGTCTGTTTCGTAGCTTTCATGCAATCAAGGGGATTGAAATATAAGATAATTCAAATGAAAATTATTTTGAATGATACTCACACTAAATTTTCTTTCAGAAAAGGGTCAGCGAATCCGTAGGGTGAGCGCTACTTGTAATCAATATAGGTTTACAACTATATACTAGGTTTATTGTAAAATAAGCTATGTAATACAAACAAATTAAAACTATGGAAAATGAAAAAAAAAATTATTTCATCTCTGCAGTGAACGTACTAAGTATTAAGAAACAAATCTGATGTCATACAACTTTTGAAATGATTCATACTCGAGTAATGAAAAAAGCATTGCAAGCATCTTTATCTGTGCACACTATATACTCTCAATATAATCTATGATGTGTCCTGTTAGTATTGTATTTCATATCATATAACGAAACAATAAAATATAAGATTGCGAAAAGTCATAAAAAGTGTGCGTTTTTAGTGATTCAAAACGATTATGCGAAATAATAATACCATAAAAAGATTTAACTGTCTTCTATTTTGCACAGTTGCTAGATAACGTGTAATCAAATGCTACACGTAGAATATAAAAAGAAACGAATATATTATTACTTACATTGTCATTTCATCATTGATATTGGTATAGTGAAAGAGTGAATTGTGTTTGATAGAGCAAATAAGATGGTTGTTTCGTTTTTTCTTTTGTGCGTTTCATTATTTATAATCAATCATATTGGGATAATTAATTCAGTAAACGTACAGCATGAATATAATATCACAAAGTCTCAAATACAATCACCATCTTTCGTACGAACTACTTGTACATTAATCGATTCTGTTGCGAAAGAACGCTGTTCTGTAAGTGAATCCGAAGAACAATCATGTGTCACTGATGAGAAGTTCCGTGTTCAATACCCTGTGAATGATGGGAAAATGCTCATAACGAGTTCAATCGAAACTTATGGAAAACGGTTTCCACGGCTCATGCAGGTAATCTTCTCTATTTTGAGTTTGATTGATACGAAATGAAAAGAAAAGAATAAAATGATCTACTATTCTCATTTTTCTTAAATCATCAAGCGAGAGATTGACGCCATTTAAGTTTTCTTAAAATTCAAGCTATCTTAGGTGACATTAGTGATAATTATGATTTAAGAAAATTTATCTGATATTAACTTATTCGGTTTTTTGAAACTGTATTATATAGACCATTTTTATATTCCTAAATAAATTAGATTGGTGAAAGTGCAACATGCTTCTACCATTCTCAACGTGTTAATATTGTTCGATGGACGTTACATAAAGATGGACCAGACATTAATTGGGAGAAAGTAGTCACCAAAGTTGTCGTCGCTATTGCATGTATTGTCATCGTCATAATTGGTATCATACATAGCATTCGTTGGCGCCGTAAGTGTCGAAAAATTGATACTAGTCATCATCAACGGCTTTCCATATTTCAAATTTGAACTCATTGTATTTTTCTATTATCAAAACAGTATAATTGCTGTGCATGTTTTCTCCACACTCTGATTTTTGTTCATAAAATGATTTATAGAAACAAAGAAAAACGAAAATAACTTGGATAATTAAGTATTGACAATCGAAATAATTTCTATATAAAGTTTCATATAATTTCAAAGCATCTTCATCTGTTATACAATCATCATAAACGATGCTAGAGAGACCCTCCATAATATTTTGTAGGGAAGGAATATATTGTAAATAGTTGACTCATTTAATTGATTTGAAAAATGATCAGTCATCAACAGTATTCAACACATAGACCGAGGTTCGTTTATGGACATTAGTTAATTTTTTCCAGCTTTCGATGTTCGATCTTTTATATATGATATGAAAAATGTCGTTTGTTTGGTGTGATCTAAAAACCTTAAGTATATGTCAATAATTTTTGTTCATATTCTTCAAATAAGTTTTTTAGTACTCAAAAATCGAGATTCGATGAATTTAAAAATTATAATAAGAGTATCATGCCAAAAGTTCTATTTTTGATAAATACTAGACGGTAGTGAATAGTTTTTTTTAAGATTAAATGCATATCATAATGAACTGTAGGTATAGGTGTGTCACTACTTGTGACGATGATGTTTGTTGCACTACCTCATTATTGCATCCGTATATATATTAGTTACAAAAGAGAAGAGAAAAACATGTATCGTCAAGATCAAAAATATAAAATAGAACTCACATAGAAAATAATCGAGTGAAATAAAGCATAATGACCATAGAACCACTACACATACAAAAGAAATATTAGTTTTCTATTGCTCTAAAAATAACGAAAAATTAACATTTATATGAATGTGTACTAATAGACCTCATTCAATCTTTAATGAAGAAACCTGTCAAAATAAAAAAAAATTCTGCCAACCTATATGTTTACATATATGTGATGCATTCAAAAGAAAATATTACTTTTTATCAAATTCTAACAACATACTTGCCACAAAAAATGTATGATAGATTTATTTGCATAAGAGAAACTAAATTACAACGTTAATTTTGTTTATAACTTCAATCTAGGCATTTCACGATAATCTTCGAATCATTTTCGTAATCTAGACTGTTGGTCCCCGTTCAAGATGTTATTGTGACTCTAGCCATAAATAAAATCCTCAAGTAAGTGAACCGTTCTATCTCTTCTATTTTCGAACATTATATTTTACAAATTATAAATTTTTAAATTAAATAATATAAAATTAAAAATAATATCTGTCGCCTTCGAAGAACAAAAAGCTTTCAAAGGTAATAGCATCACAGTTATAATAAAATGGTTAAATGATTATAGGTGTTTTATGAGATGAACTGTTTTGATGATGCACTATACTTCTGAATGAATTACATTTTTACCCATGTCATCAAAATCGCCTTGTTTTGGACGATTACTCGCGATTAATCGACGATTTTTTAAAATAATGACGTTAAACCTTGATTTCGAGAAAAAATCATCAATTAATCTCGATTAATCGGCGATTTTTTTATATTCCTGCTAACGAGGGAACCGCCCGAGGTGTCTAACGCTGATTCTCTTCATTCATACATCGTTTGATAAAGGATATCTAGATAGTAAAAAGTCTAAAAGTATATGGGCTGACAGCTCTTTCTTGGAAAGTTATGGTCGTTTTACTGAATTGTTGACCTATATCTGTTGTCGGAATTTTAAAAGAAGGCCATCGACCAAAATATAACTTTTTAACGAAGATACTTAGAGAGCTGGGATCTTCATTATTCGAAATTAGAGTCCGATAACATCTCTTTGTCTCTTCTATCGAATAATGGAGACCGCAACTCTCTAACTATTTTCGTTAAAAAGTTATATTTTGATCGATGGCCTTCTTTTAAAATTCTAATAAATAGGTGGTTAATCACAAAATCAGTTTATGGAATTGGGTCGTGAAATCTTGCCCATAGATAGGTCTAATGATCCTTAAAATCTCCTGGAAATTTCAGCCAAAAAGAATGTTTCTTTCTCGAACTATTGCATTTCCAAAGTACAGGCGCTTTCTCCAGATAAGTCTCAAAAACCACGTTTGATTGAAAGTTCAATATCTCGAAAAGAACATTCTCAGGATCATTAGGCCTATCGATGGACAAAATTTCACCTCAGAATTTCATAACTTGATTTCGTCTTTAACCGCCTACGTATAGGTCGAAAATTCACTAAAACGACCATATCTTTCCAAGAAAGAGCTGTCAGCCCATATCCTTTTAGGCTTTTTACTATCTCGATGTCCTCTATCAAACGATGTATGAATGAAGAGAATCGGTGCTGGGCACCTCGAACAGTTCTCTCGTTAGTTTACATTGACGATGTAGTCATATATTCTCCAACATTTCAACATCATCTTATTGATCTAGAAAAAGTATTTCTGACCATGCAGAGCCTTAACTTAAAATTTAAAGCTCCAAAATGCTCTTTCTATCGAGAAAGATGAAGTAACTTAGTCACGTCATTACTAAAGATGGAATTAAACCAGATCCATCATTAACAAAAGCAGTCACAGATTTTACTCAACATAAAAAAATAAAAGAGTTACAATCTTTTATTGGTTTGAGTAGATATTATCGATGGCTCAATTATGGCTTATCGAGGATTTATAAAAGATTATTCGAAAATTGCTGAACCATTATTTAAATAAGTACAGCAATCATATAACAAAAACAATCATTTAACTCGGAGTCCTAAATATACAACAGCATTTCAAACTTTAAAAGAAAGAGTATTCAATGCTTCGTTAATGAGCACATCAAATTTTGATAAACCGTTTATCTTAGAATTCGACGCCCCTCAATATGGATTAGATGCCGTACTGACACGCGAATATAATAAAAAGAAGCTTGGTATTGTTTATGCAAGTCGAACACCATCTTCTTCTTAACGTACTTATGAGGGACTAAGCATGAAGCTTTGGCTATAGTATGGTCTACGAAACATTTTCGGCCATGCTTACAAGGTAATAAGATACTTATTATATCAGATTGTAAAACATTACAATGGCTAAAAAACGCTAAAGATACTCCTGGAAGATTAGCAAGATGGGCTATGAAGTTATCGGCATTCCAGATTGAAACTATTCAGTATCAACTGAAAAAGGTAAACGCTATCGGTGATTCATTATCATGAAACCTGATTCTTTCAAGTTCATCAAAAATACTAGAATTTCAAATATTAAGCCAAAAATCAAATATTATGTCTATTGAAAATGATTTTAAGACATCATCGAACCCTTATATGGTTTTAACTTTAGAAACCGTCATTAATGTATGGGACAACGCTAATATTTCAGATGATTGCTAGGTGTTAGCGTCGTTCTATATGATTGTCTAATCATTGCGCCATCTCTTATTTACTCATATACATATCATCCCTCATTATTCCATTGTTCCTTTTATTCTTCCTCTCATATACTCTTATTACTGCTATTATTGTTCTGTTGTTCTTTTCTCTAATGCATGATTCAGTTATGATTCATTTCACCTAGAATAAACAAGTTCCATAGGCCGATATATCACTACATAATAATGTTCTCCTGTTCATCTTTTCTTTTTCATTCTTGATTTTTCATCATTCTTTGATTATTCTTGTACTCTCTTAATTTTCTTAATTTTTCGTTTCTTCTTCTGCTTATTCTGTCGAATATGTGTAGACACATTTTCTGCTTCAAATGTCTTCATACTACTTCAGTTATTTATGGTCTGCTTTCACTTTTTTTTTCTTTCTGTTCTGTATCCTTGTTTTTTTTCTTTCACATTTTTTTGTTGCTTTATCCATATTAGAGCGAGCATAGAGTGGCGTTGGATAGAGGAACCACTAATAACTTTCTAGAAATGGAATGAGAATGATAGTTTCTTTAATATCCGATGAAAAATAGAGTTTTATATATGTCTCGCATAAACCATCCCAATAAATGAGAATAATTTAATTTCTAATTTAATCATCAAAACAAAAGTAAGTAATTTAAATTTAACAGGAAAATGATACTACTCACTGTCAATTCCTATGCCTCCTCTTAAAGATGAGATTTCTTCAGTGCTTCATGTCAATTATACAGTTCAGTAAACACATAATAGATGAAGCCTCTATTGTATCCACGTAAATATATTTCATCAAGACGTTTCAAATGAATGAAACACTATTTAAAAAAATTAGTTCTATGAAAATATAATACAACCAAAACCATGATTTCTTGCGGTATTAATTAACGAGTTCTAAGTTTTATGATAGCCTTTGAATTTGCTTTTTAAACATACACTTCTTTTCATCTAACTGATAATTTAAATAATCATATTAGTCAATCTTAACATTATGATTCAACCCAATTAGATCATCGCATTCTATCACCAATTCGAAAAAATTTTTCATAATAAAAGAAACTGCTAACAAGTTTATAAAAACGATCTCGAAGTATTCGAAACCGAAAAAGGTCGTGGTTTTCAATCTTACGACTCATTTCTACCATATCGAACTTTTATGAAACTACGATTTTTAGCAATACAAATATTACAGTCAGCTATATTTCGCGATCCACCGAACTGCGGTTAACTGCAATCATTAAGTATCGTTATTTACTAAGGAAACAGCTTTTGCATCAATGACTACTTAAAAAAAACATTTCTTTAAATAAGATTAGTGTTAAATTGTTTCTTATTCTCTTGAAATTCAGGTTAAATTAGAATTCTTTTAATTTTTCTATTGCTCGATATGTATCCATTGAAGATGAAAGTAAGATACACATTTACCATTGATAGGTCACATAAACGACTTCTTTTTTTGACAGTAATTATGCTAATAACCTTGATTTTGCAAGAGAAATAATATACTATTTACTTTAAATTAAATTTATTTGCGTTCTCACCTTTAATGTTTTTTACGAGATAAAATATCATGTCTTTCTTTCTTCAATAATTTACAAAGAACCAATTTTATCATTTATTTATTTAGACTTATCTATTCTAGCTAAAAACTCATGAGATATTACTGTTTCTTGCATTCTATTCATGTATAATGATAGAGTCAAACAAAGTTTGTTTTTTTTAATAAGGTAACAAACATCTTTATATGTAAGCAAGATTCGTCTTTTATTTTGTATCTTTACTACTCATCGTTTCTTTTTTAGTATTCAAGAAATCGTTAAAAATATGCGATACATATTTGAAATATGATATTTAGAAATTCATTTATGAGTATTAATATCTCTCGTATATAATTTTAAAGATAGAAATTCAATTGTCAATTTGAATTAAAATTGAGTTAAGCAAACATTTTTCGAACAAAAGTATTTTTGTAAGATAGATTTTTAGAAGAAAATCCTAGATTGTATATTTTTCAAAAGCTTCAATGGCAATTAAAAACATATTTTTCTGCTAAATATTTGCGTAATGAAAGGCTCTTATTATTAATTTTTTTTATATCTGAGTAAATTTTTTTTTGTGAAGTTAAAAAATTGAGATTATAATTATAAAACAAAATTGTTAAGCAAAACTTACTGCTATAAAGCAATCTCTAATAAAAACTAATCATGAATATTTGATATAAGATAAATTTGCTATTCTAATATGATGTATGTATATTTCATCTATTTCTTTTGTTTTGACGTCATGCTTGAGTGCATATATTTTGTAGTAGTGTGTGCATTTATTCTTCTTGTTTTCTTTTGTTAGTGTTGAAGTATCATAATAATACATGTATGTTTTACCTATTTTTTTTTCGTTATAATATCATGCTTGAACGTATCTTCAGACTCCATCAGAATAGACAATCGAACTACACTATTCTTCCGTCTTCTTCAAAGAATATATTTGTAAACATGTTTAATGAAGATAGATTTAAGACGTTTGAGTATCTTTAAGTCTCTCTGAGTACGTCATAAGTTGTGACTAATAGTATGCTTTTATCTACTATCATAAACATGAAATCATTTTTCAAGTTACAATTCATTCTTTATTCACTTTCTCTATTGAATAGAATCATTTAAATAAAATACATTTGATACGATCAATCTGTGACGTTATTAATCTCCATGTATGTATTAACAGAATATTGAAACCATATTTTATTTTGTAAATCTTGAATAGGGATCCACGATTTAGCGATGAAGCTCTTGGCTTTCTTAATTTGATCATGCAATCACCACCACCAGAAAACAAATTCGATGTCAAAGTCAATCGCGAATTAGCAGAAGCTATGCACGCACATATTAATCAAAAACTTATTAGTAGTTTCAAGGGAACTCAAAAAGAAGAATTAGTTAAAGCCAATTCAACAGGTAGATATTAAATATATTCTGCATT
This sequence comes from Macrotrachela quadricornifera, assembly GCA_022393335.1. Lineage (NCBI taxonomy): Eukaryota > Metazoa > Rotifera > Eurotatoria > Philodinida > Philodinidae > Macrotrachela > Macrotrachela quadricornifera. The sequence continues at coordinate 772,254 of JAJEKB010020933.1, forward strand.
GAGAGAGATTTTCAAACTTACAAATCATCTATATAGAGATACCAATAACTATTTATACACCTGCCGATGTTGATCCAACAAAACTTGTAATCTTTTTCCATGGTGGAGGTAATACGAACAATTTTCACTTGAAATTATTAATCAATAATTGAGTTTATGTTGAGAATAGGGTGGACAGTATGCAGTCGAAAAACACATCAAACTATGGTCAATATGATTGCAGAGTAACAATAAATTTTCACTTTATAGCTTCTTTTTTTTTTGATTGATTGCATACATTTAATTTTCAGTGCTACAAAAACTGTTTGGATTAATGTAGAATATCGTCTAGGACCAGAATATCAATATCCCATCTGGTGGAATGATGCTTTAGAAGTAACTCGATATATTATGGAAAATAAACAATCTTATGGTTGTATTGCTCATTCAACGTTCTTATTTTAAATCCTATATTCAATTTTTAATTTCTAGGTGTCGATTCATTAGCTAAAGTAGGCATTGCTGGTGAAAGTTGTGGTTCTAACATGAGTACAGCATTATGTCGTGTACTAAAAAATGTTGATTTTCAGGTAAAATTAGAATTTATACGAGTAAACAAGTTTTCAACAAACATGATGACTTTATTTTGATGATTTCGAGTCGAATAATACATAATATTTTTTTATTATGAATAGATCTTAGTCTACGGTATTTATAATTTACATCGAACAGCACCATCGTACAAAGAATTTGTTCATCCAATGTATTTTCTTACACCCGAAATGTTAGACTGGTAAGAAAAGTAACTGTTCAACAATATTTATTCGTAATAACCATCTTACAGGTTAACAGAATCAGCCTTTCGTGATAAAAAAGATTTGGATGATCCTAATGTTTCTGTGCTTCTTAATAATTCTTTTGAAGGTTTACCACCATGTTTGTTCATTGTTGCTGAATTAGATCCATTGCGAGACGATAGTTACGGTATAGAACATTAGTATAATGTGAATGGACAAAGATCGTCTTGCTTTTCTAACTTTTAGAATATCAAAAAGCTCTTGATCAAGCTGGTGTTAAGACCAAATTGGTCCTTATCAAAGGTGTTATTCATGGATTCTTCTCCGTTCCAGGTAGGATAAAACAAAATGTTGTTACATCTTTGCTAGATCTCATTTTTTATCAATATAGGAATGTATCCTAAAGCATGTGGTGAAGTAGTCAATGCTGTACAAGAATTCATGGGTTCATTGTGAAACTGTGGAACATTGAGGAACAATAAACTGACTAAAAAAGTTTGCGTTTTTTGTAATAGACAATTTTGTTGATTATCAATAAAAGAATACTTGAGATTTTCTTTTTCTATGGCAATGACAATTTCTATAAGATAAATGTATCAGATGATTTTAAAATAATGCAAAGGATAAAGTTGTAGAGTTTGAATGTAAGATGTTGGAATAGTTAGGTAAATGCAGACAAAACTGTGTGATATTAGAGGAATGTATTGGTCAATTTTTCATCAATCCAAACACTTATCTACCTCTGTACTCACAATCATTGTATGAGCTTATTTTTGTTTTAGAATCCAATTCTAATTTTGTTATGAAAGATATTTTTCAACTGCAAGAATGTTCTGAAAAAACTGATGTCATACAAAATGGTTTTTGCAATGAAGTTGAGATATTTTTAAGATTTCTTATAAACCGAAGAATTTTCCAAAAGTGATAATGAAGGATCCAAAAAAGTTTTTAAATAATTTCGAAGATTTTCACTTTGCATGCAACATTTGAAACCTTTTTCAAATTTGGATTAAATATCAAAATCCATTATATTCAGATCAGTTGCAATTGTCAGTAGAAAACCTAGAGTCATTTGTAATAGACAGTATCTATAGGGAGGAGTCCAAAACTCTACCTTATACGTTAAAATCTTATGTTTATATATAAGCTCCACAATAGTTGAAATATTTGTTAAAGCTGACTGCAAATAAGAAACTATTCTGTTGCTAGATCCATTGAGTTTTTGGTGAGAGAGGACGAAAAAAATCGGCACAGGTTTCTACACATATTGACTCGATTTCAATGAAATCAATAGCTTCACTAAGCAGATAATATTGTTGATATTCATGTTTATTATTTCATGATGTAATTATATAATGCTTACTAAAGAACACTCTTATTAGGTTAATGTAAACAATTTTCATGAAAACTATACCATCATGGATGTTATACAAAGTGTAAATTAAGTTTCAAACTGAAAAACATATTAACTGTTTCTAAACCATGCAGTAGTGAAAAAGCAGAGTCTTTATTTATCGAACAACCACTCGCCAGTATATGTCCATATAATAAAGTGAATTTTTATAGGGAGCGTATGCAAACCCAACTTTTCCAGTAGTCGTATACCCATATAGATACATATCCTTGCCACCATTTGCATTCGAAAGTAAACACGAAGATTGATCTCTATTACATTCCACATTCCAACGCGCGCCTTTATCTGTTTCGCTCTCTCCAAGTCTGATTTCAATTTTGTCTGTACATATCAACCATCTTTGCTTGGGATTATGAGAGCCAAGACAGCCAAAACTAATAACAAGAGGCCCATAGCTATGAATATGAACAAGCCAAAAGGTGGACACTGGAGATTTTGTATTCAAAAGACCGATGCCACTTGTAGAGCCGCTAAGCCAATGTGCACCTGTGATATGATCAAGTGACTCGAGAGAGATAACTGTACCGTTCTTGAGCACTGCTGGATTTGCTAAAAAAGAGAATATATTGATTAGTGCAAAAACATTAACGGATAGATGCTATTCTTGTTTTTCTTGCAGCCTTCAATATAGAAAAAAATTGCAGAGTTTTGGAAAGCATCCGTTATGCTTTTGAAAATTTTCAAAACACATATATCAATACGAAATGATGTATCAGCACAATACTTTCAATAAGAATTGACGCAGTGAAAATCGATATGTATTATCGCATGGTAGGATAGTATCAGATATCATAAAAGACGGTGACACGTGAAGAATCTTTTTGGGCTACAATGGGTTTCTACTAAATTGTTAAATGATATCCTTATGGCTTTTCTAGAATTTACACAGTCAGCTTCAAATGTCAAGGCCATCCATTTCTGTCTCTCACTCAAAACTCGATCTCGGTTCAAATGCGTTCTGATGCCATAAAATTTTCAAAATATGTTGAGCCTATAGTGGAGAGGCTACAGTAAAGTTTTCAGCCCGGTACCATGACATTGTGCAGAGATATGCACCAAACAAAGTTCAAAAGTAGCTGATTTAGCAACCTAAATATCTCAGTCCAGACTCGTTTCCTATATTAAGTTTTCTTCTTGCTGAACGGAGCATGCCAAGCTGCTGTCTTTTTTTTCAAAACTATTCGTTCCTATATAGGAAACCAAGTGGCAATTCTGGTTACCAGAAGAGACTTATGAACAATAAAATATTCGCTAAACTGCTTGGTTTCCAGGACGCGAGTTTTTCAGCACAGTCGAAGTAGGTTTCTTTTGAAATACAGTATGCATGATATCTCTTTTATGAAAAATAGTCCCCAAACTAAAAAATCCCTAAATGAAAATCCCTAAATGAAAATCCCCAAATGGTGACCAGTATTCACTTTAACTGTTTTATTATCCCCAAATAGGGATACGATTTGGGGGTTGATTCAGGGAACCACAATTTGGGGCAAATGATAGACATTCAATTTGTTAGAAGTTTTTAACTGTTAAAAGTTTAAAGTTAGAGTAAATATTTTAAAAAGTTATAGCAACTCTTCGAGTTTTACACGTATGTAGATTAACTAGACAATAATCAAAGGAAGAATAGTCATTCTATTCCGCTACCAGAATCAGTTCTAAAGTGTTCAATTTTTTCTCTTTTAGGAAACAATGAAATATAGTTTAAGTCATATCTAAATGTTGGACATTGGATAGGATATTGTTGTCTAGAAATTGAGATTTATACTGTTGATCTACATTATACCTTCACTATTTTAAGCTATTTGATATTTCAGATAATGTTGTTCAATTGTAAAAACCATAATACAACGGAATTTCGAATTCAAATCTACATCAAAACCTAATATCTTAATCGAAAGGCTTCTGCTGCGATTATTCCGTGAAGTTCATCTCTCTGCAACACGGATGCCTATGAAATCAAGTTTCTTTTAGTTCCAATAGTGCAATGACTGATGTCTGATATTTTTTTCAAACTTACACAACTAATGATCAGAATCAAAACTGAAAAAGTGATTCACTATTTGACAGAACTATGTGCAACTCAAATTGTAAGAATATTTTATTTGCTCATTTTGATTTGGATAGGATCCTACATTTTTGTCAACCTGAACCATATGAACGGAAAATAACAAATATTTTTCAACCACTCTGATGATACATGTAACAGTTAAAATATTCTACACAATTGCTAGATAAGTTTTTTCAGTAGTTCTTACTTGTTGTAGTAGCAGTTGTTGTTATCGGGAAAGGTATGAATGAGACAGTTCCTGGACCTGTCGCAGTGATATTGTAAGCACCTGTTGCATTTTGGGTATATGTTGTGACCACTAACATATATACATCATCAGATCGAAGAAATTTTGTAAACCCAAATTGAAGTCCATCACCGTGATCAATTTGTGCGATTAGGTTTGTAAATGGACTGAGAGCAATAAAACTATTGTTATACAAATAGCCATATAAATCCAAATTACCATTTGTCACGAAACTATAATTGCCAGCTGTGGAAACAATCAATTGTATAGCTTCATAACGAGAGTTTCGCATTGTTTGATTCAAACCAGAAAATACCGCACTAGCAGCAGATAAAGAGCCTTGATAAGCCGAGATAACCAACTGTGGCGTTACTATGAAGAAAAGAAAAGACGAGTATTCTCAAAATTTTACTTTATTGTTTTCTAGCAGCAATTTCATTTTGTGGATATTTCACAGAAAAAAGCTTTGAAACCCTTCAGTGAACAGCAGATTATATTGATGAACTAAGAATTGTAATTTTCTTTGCCAATAGCAATAAGAAGAAACTTGTTTCTTTACGAACTCATACAAAATCTTTTTAAAAAAACTTAATTTAATTTTAACTACATAGCGTTGGGAGACTTCGAATGAGAGGTAACTTTTTGTTATAAATATATCTCTATTACGTCGAGCTATTTTACAAGTTATGATAGCCTTATCAAAGTCAATGTTTTAGAGCAGCATGGAACAACAAAAATAGAAATAGTGTCCAATGCTTGCAACGTTATTCGACATGCTACCACTACTAATCCTGATCTGTAAAAAGAAGTATGCCAACTCATTCCAAGATTTTCACTGTATTATTTACCTTTAAGTGGATTCCATTGAGGCTCAGAAAATAAGCAAGGATTAAGAGGATTCATGCTTACATCTCATCTTTGGTGAGATTAGATCAGAGTTATCTGTAAAAGAAATTTGTGATCTTTTTCTATTCTTAAAAAGATTTAGTGGATGATCGCAATAGATTAGAAGAAAATTATTTCTTATACGTAACTTGCCTGATAGTATTTGTGCTTTCCAAAAGTGGAAGTTAATCAGTGATACAAATCAAATAACTCATAGTGTAGAAATCATTAATTCGTTACGAGTTTTAAACTATTCAATTGTTCAGCTATTAAAATTTGATAATGTGAACATTCGAATTATAAAATTTTCATAAGCAAGTAGAAGACTAAAACTTGGGTAGATATTTTAGAACTCGTAACAACTCTTCAAATTTTACATGTATGACAGATCTTGAACGAATGTTGAAGAAAACTCAGCGAAAATTTGAATGAAATCTTTTGACATATTTTTGCCAAAATTCTGAACACTAGTCTAAAACGAGCTCAACTAGATTCTCATATTTTTTCATTAAGTCCAGATCCTTGTTTCCTTGATTTGTCACGACGCGAAGTGTATCTTTTACCGATTCTTTACAAAATCTTGAAAAATTCTATGAAAGAATAACATAGATGGAACAAATAAGAATTGGAACAGGTTTTCAAATACATCTTACATAAAATCTGAGTAACTCTTCATTGAAATCTTTTTATAAATACTGTTGAAATCCTGAATAGAATCGAGAGATTAACTTGCTAGAAACCTGATTTCTCAGCTTACAAAAAAAAATCTGAATAATAACCTGAAGAAACTACGAATCAAACTTGGAGTAATCTTTAAATTTATGTTACTAGAGGCTTTCTAAAGATATGAACGGTGCTAATTAGAGTATATATATATGTAGTAAACTGCATCGATCCAAACCGAGCTCTTATATTTTCTTATTAAGGTTTTGATGAGGATTGACACTGCCTTGTAAGTTGTAGAAGCGCTCATTGTTGAACAATTATAAACACAAGCATGATTGAAGCTATGCAGAATTAGTAAGTTTCAAAGTCTGATTGAGCCTGTTATTTTCCTGGTGAGATCTTCACTGAAGGTTTTATAAATGATGACAGAAATCTGATACGAACATTTGGTCTGAATTATGACGAAAATCTAACAAAATCTTGTCGAAATCCTAGTTGATAGTTTTTTCAAAATCTCTAATAGCATCCAGAATAACTCCTTATTTCTCAATTCAAAAAAACTAAGCAGAAATATGAACAAATCCACAACAGAATTCCATTTAACGATAAGAAACCGTCAATAAAAGAATTACTAGAATTTTAGTCACATTCTTGCATAAAACTTAGCAAGATTCTGATAGATTGTTGTAGACTTTCTTAAAGAAGAAGCAGGATTCAGACAAAAACCAAGTTGACAACGGCTCATTGGCAACGCATACGTCATATGCAATCCAATATTACGGCAACTATCAATATTTTAAGAATGATCGTTTTCTAACATTGAGGATATTTCTCTGATCGAATATAAAACATATAGATTTTAATTCATTGTAAATTATTTCCTTTGTTTATCATTACGTGCCGAAAAATTTAAACATCTTACCGTCATGTATCTCTGACGTTGTAAACATTGACGATTCGTTTTCTGTAGTTATTACTACTATCTCACTTGAGCTGCTACTTATTGTATCTGAATCACTAGTTGACGCCAATTGTTTTTCTATTGACTCTGTTGTTTTGTACGCCGCCCACTCAGAGTTGGTATCAGTATGATATGTTGATTCATGCATCTGTGGTTCAGAAGTGGTATCAACAGGTTCCATTGGGTCGTATACTACCGGCTCAGACATCGTGTCAATATGCTCTATTGGATCGTCTATTAGTGGTTGAGAGGTAGTTTCAATGTGTTCTATTGCACCGCCTACTATTGGTAGAGAGGTAGTGTCAACATGTTCTATTGCTTCGTCTATTAGTGGTTGAGAGGTAGTTTCAATGTATTCTATTGCATCGTCTGCTATTGGTTGAGAGGTAGTATCAATGTGTT
>JAJEKB010020933.1:884727-915364 GCA_022393335.1 Macrotrachela quadricornifera
AATAGCTATAATATTTAATTAAAAAGTATCTCTTTTGAGAAGCTACGGTGGAAGACATCCTGCACATCCAAATGCACATAATTAAGTAAGGACTTTTTTGATAAATTAGTATCTTAATTAATTAATTCTATATAGTTTTAGGTTCGATGACAACACTGTCGAACCCAATATTTTCCGAAATTTTACAAATTAGCAAGTAAGTTTGTTGTATTCAAGTAAATGAATTTCTTTTCTGTTACAGACTGACTTCAATATGGGACTCATGGATACATTTATCATCTAATCCAGAATAACTCGTATTTTATTTCAAAACCATCTTTGTATCAAATTTTTCGTAAGTTTCACTAATAGAAAATAAACATATTTGTTTTCTCTGTTTAGATCGACTCACTTATAAGCTGTATGGGTAAGTTTGTTGTATTATATAAAATTAATTGATTTGCTCTTTATTCTAGATTAATTCAAGAAATAATATGGCGACTAAGTGTTATTTTTAACTAATGATGGAAATATCTCTAGAGCTGCTTTCGTCATCAACTATTGGGTAGATGACAAAAGGTTCAGTGAGAATAAGCTCGTACGAAACTTCTTTTTCAGTTGGTGTGAATATTTTAATACGAAACTGTCCCTACGAAACCTCTTTTCAATCTCGCGTAAAAGGTTCAGCATGAAACCTTCTCTACGGAACCTTGTTTTGATTTTCTTTTGAAAAAATTCAGTACTGAACCTTGTGTACGAAATTCTTTTTTGTCGTTCATTGAAAAGAAGTTTGGTACAAAACTTTGTTTTTAGAAAACCAGTACAGGATCAGATTGTGTACCCGCGCGTGGATCTGTTTTTTGGTTTCGTAAAGATCCTTTTTTTTTACAGTGTATCTAAATAAGATCGACTTATGGATACAATATGGAGACTACATAATGTCGGATGTGTGCATGTCTGTCCCAGGGTAAAGATTATGTTTAGAGTCATAAGTTAGAGAAAAAAACAATCATACAGTATGCACGGGTTTTCGCTAGTTACTTTGATAATACAGAGAAATTCTCTTAATAAGCAAAATGCAAACATGTCCGTAAAGACTTATTATATATGTACATGTATAGCCTTACTGGTCAGTCGTGTCACTTGTGTTTCAACTAATACAGAGAGTATTTCTGTACGTGTACGCGAGAAAGAGTAAAAGAAAAGGGGTGATTCAATTAAGTGAAAGCGATTTTTCTTTATTTATCAAATAATATTTCACAATCTCTTGGGTACAAATGCTATACTCTCTCGCACACTCTTAAGATTTGGATGATTCGAAGGTAATGAACTTTGCCAAATGCTAAGGGCACGTTCATACAATGAGAGCGCTTTCGAGTAATTGCCCATATTTCTGTACACCCAAGCAATGTTGTTGTACGAAGTTGCTAAATGAGGATGATTTGCAGGAAGAGTTTTTTGACGAATTTCAAGTGCTTTTTCGTAAAACGAAAGTGCTTTGAAATTTTCTCTTATGTTGTAATACACCCTACCGATGTTGTTGTAGGACTCAGCAAAATCAGGATGATCTGCAGGAAGAGTTTTTTGACGAATTTCAAGTGCTTTATCGTAAAACGAACGTGCTTTAAAATACTCTCCCATGTTGTCATACACCCCACCGATGTTGTTATAGGAAGTAGCCAATAAAGGGTGGTTTGCAGGAAGAGTTTTTCGACGAATTTCAATTCCTCTTTTATAGTACCAGATGGCCTTGTCATAATCACCTTGATCATGTTTAACATATCCAAGATTAGTATAATAAAGTGATTTATCATTCTCATCATGTGTCTGTTTGAGTAGTAATGTGTAGAGTTCTTCAGCTCTATCTAACTTTTTCAAATGAAGCAACAAGTTGCCTATTCGCTCCCATCCTGTCCCGCACTCACTTTCTTGTATATGTTTCGTGAGTGTTCGAAGTTGTTGATCATCATCTGATGTTAGTGTAAGTTCTACTTCATGAAGTGGGTTGTTTTTGTCGATTTGTATAACTTCACCAATACGGAAGACGGTGTGCATAGAGAAAAGGACTTCTTCTTCCTCCATAAGGTAACTAAAATCTTCGATATGAGCGAAAGGAGCGAATGAGATCGAAGGATCAACAGATATTCGAAAGAGAATACCAACCATATCCGCTTCTGTTAAGGTAGATTCAGCGAATCCAAGGGAAACATCTCGGTTTCTGTACGTGGATAGGAAGTTATTAAAAGACATCAGACCACCTTTTGTTTTACAAAGCTTCTCAAAATCTTGAGTCGATAGACCTTGTCCTGAGTAAACTGTGAATGACTTGCCTTCGTAATCTCTAATCTGTTGCTGATATAATTGTGTGATATGATTATGAAGGTCATGAATAAAGAAGCCCATATTAATGATAGTGTCTACTTCCAGCAAACGTAGCGCATCGTTGAGCATAGAAGAGATGAATGATGGGAAAGTATACCACCAGATTGGTGAATGTGCATGATATTCATTCTCGAATTTAGTAATATTGGTTGGTGATCCGTAGTCACCTTTTCGACAGTAAGCGACGAAATCCTTGATCGATTGTTGGTCATATTCCATTTCAAGGAGGATATCCTTGAATATTTGAGTGTACATAAAGGTGGGCTCCAGTTGGTTTAAATCTTGACTAGAAGCCTCTTCATTCATTGTGACAAAATCGGCAAGAATAGAATCTTGTTCATATTGTGTAACAGTCCTTTGTATTTCCTCACAAATGGGTGTGATTGATGTATATATACCCTTGACTTTCTCCCACTGTTTTACCCACTCTTCATGACTGGATTTGTCACTACAGAAGATATAAATGGAATCTAATTGTGAGATGCCATGAATATCGGGGACTAAATTTTGACCCAATGATCCTGACGTAATGACGAATGCTTTCTTTTCATCGATACCTTTGAGATACTGAATACATTGGTCTAAGTCGGTAAAAATATTGATGTCGTTCACGACACCATTTAATTGTGCTAATGTATCTTGGCAATCTTGTTCTGATTTATCAATGATGGTATCCACCCAGATTAATAAATAATTTTGAGCAATTCGCTTAGGATGTTTAATAGTACTGCCTGTTGTGGTTGCAATTAAACCAGAATTTTTTGAAGTTGTAGGAATGCCTTCGTTTGATCCTTGTTCACCCATAATCTGCTAAATGATTTGTTAGTCACTAATGTGAAACTATATATAGTTGATAGCTGTTTAGACAGAGAGTTTGCATCACCTATTTATATAGTCGATATCTCAATTCGTCTCGATTTGTCTGCTGCGCAAAAATGCTTTTTTTATTATCAGTCAAGAACAAATTACACCTATTTATTTTCGAAAATGTTGTTAGGAAGAGTAGAAATGAAAAAAAAATTCATTGATAATATTCGAAGAATCGAATAAAAAAAATGACTTTGCATCTTATCGTTTAGTTATTCTTTCCAACTTATTACACTTTTCTGCGCAATTACTGTAGTATGAATATATGAGATAGAATCTGTCGTCGAATAAATTTCGATAGAACAATACGATTCATTGTTTACTTTTCATCGATTCTTTTCACGAATCTTTTTTCTGTCTGCCTTTTACTTACCTGATGTTTCGACATCGAGATTTGTTATGGCAATAACAAAACAGAAAAAAAAATTATTTCATTTATTTTTTATCGTAGGTGCTGTTGATGTTATTGGTATTGAATGAAAAACAGTGATGCATTTTGATCGAAGAAAATTGGAAAGATTTTTTATAATTTGTGAAACAAACAGTCAATAATTAAGTAATAGTTCAAATAAAAAACGCCATTTTTATTGTAACGATGAATATTAAAGTACATGTTTGATAAATTTCGATTTAAAATAGGCATATATTTAATTGATCAGTAATTAATTTAAAAAGATTTAATAGCTAAGGTCGTGACTGTGGATCTCAATCTTTTTGTATCGCTCGGTGGTCACAGAAATTCACCCTGAACCACATTGTGAACTCAAGTTTCGGTTACTGAAAATAAGAAAAACCCAGTTCTGAATGGATTCTCAAAATATAATGTGGCACCAGAACAGTTAATTATCAAATAGATATGGAAATTTCAGATATATTATGCGAAATTTTTTTGATATTGAATAAGTTTATTGTTTCCACAAGAGATTAACAAGAAAAGAAATCTGTATATACAAACAAGAGTCAAAGTATAGAGTTCAATATATAGATAATAGAATAAGGGTGAGGGCACTAAGACCACCGAGGGTGAGGATGGGTGAAAGGAGTAAGGGGTCCTTAGTTTCTTTAGCCCTGTCACACAGCCGCAGCCTCAACCTTACAAGGGAACTTTTTGAGATGCAGAGGGTTTTAGAGTTGGAGCTTATTACATTTTATAGACCTTGGTGAATTATGTTTATGGTCAAAGAAGTTTGAGTCCATGGCGTGTTCCTGACGCGATATCGAAGGGTTAGTGAATTTCCCCTATAGGACCCAACTTTTTCAGCACAACCTTATTTTCGAGATTTTGACATGAAACTTTACCCATATAAAGATTCCAGTTAGACTAGCTCACAGAAAAATATTTAGAACTTTTCGACGAGGTCTCTTCGAGATATAAAGATGATAAGATAAGCTCTTTTCTGAGGCTAGTATATACAACATGCACTTTTTGAAATCTTCATATTTCGAAGAGACTTCGTTGAAAAGTTCTGAATTTTTTTCTGCGAGCTAGTCTAGCTGAAATATTTATGTGGATAAAGTTTCATGTCAAAATCTCGAAAATACGGTTGTGCTGGAAAAGTTGGGTCCTATAAATGAAACTCATTAAACTCTTGATATGTCGCCAGGAACACACTATGGACCCGAACTCTTCTAACCATAAACATAATTCATCGAAGTCTATGAGATGCAATAAGGCTCGACTCAAAGACGCTCTGGCACTTGAAAAGCTACCCTTGTTAGACCCCTTATTTCCTTCACTAGAACCCGGCGTGACCGCTGTGAGCCACGGGCACCAAAAAATATCGTCGGTTGACCGCCCGGTATAATGTACGCTATACCAGCAATATACCGCCCGTTTTTTTTTTGAAGATGGAATATCGTAATACTTTATGTTATAACGGCTGAATATTTCTAAAATCTGTTAAAACTATCAAAACCGTTCTGTCTTGGAGGGCACTACGTATTGTCAATGCGTTTGAGCTGTCTATAGCAGCCACAGAGTCCAAATTGATCCGAATCCCGAGATAAATTTTTTTATTAAAGAGGGCGCTGCAAAAAATTTAATAAATAAAATATATGAAAAACCAGTTTCTTTCTCAGTAAATATGAATTCCATTTTATAGAACATTGGATTTCTGATAAAACGAGGCCTCTGTGAACGTTTAGAATGAGAACCGGAGAGTGTAAGAGCTACCGCTGGTGTTATCAACTAGCGCGGTATACCGGCGCTACTGTGAATGAATGTGCGACATGGATAATCTTCAAAAAGAAATGCATAATTAATTAGACGAAGGAAAGTACTTAGGACAGTCCAAAAGTAGTGGAAGTGACGCTTTAATACCGTATAGCAAACTTAAAGAAACTTTATTTCTATACAGTCTTCAAGAGAAAAGAATACTCTACTTTTCTATACTATTTAATCATACTTCAACTAATATCGTAGTTATACAATAGAAGATAAGAACTCTTTTTGTTGAAAATTATCTGATAACATTTAAATCATAATGGACAAAAAAAAGACACTTTTATATTTCGTTTTATCATCACTTAATACCTTGTCTTAAAACAACAGCGTGATAAGAGAATACAATTTCTAAAAGATCGATTATTCTCTAATTGCACTTTTTCTTTTGAAAACGGACAAGACTCTGAACAATGAAATTATAACGTTGCAAAAACGAAATTATTTTCTGATAAAAGACGAATTCGTTTTTTTCTATCTCAAATTTTTATATTGTATATTGTAGAGCTTTTCACGTTTCATCTTGTACTTGTGTATTTTGTTTTTTTTTTAATATAAATTATTAAGTGACAATAAAATGAAATGCATAAATGCTGCACCTATTATAGTCTAATGATTCCAGCTAGTTTCATATTCACCAAGTAACATAAAAAGATAGAGCAAACAATACCCGATCTGTTCATAAAAATGAAAATTTTCTTAACTGTTGTTATGCCCTAAGTAGATGTTTTTTGGTTCGAGATTATTTGACATTATCGATTGTTCGTTGGAGAAAAGGTTCAGATTGTATTCATTCTAATTTTGATAAATTTAAAAGGAAAATTTATTGAATTAATGACACAACAAAAACGAAAAGTTGATATCATCTAAAAGCTATCTAAATTAACTCATATCAAAGCAAAATGTATTGAAAATTAGGTGCTAACCTTTTCTTAAATACATTTTTTGAATGAAGAATTAACAAAAAATATTTGTCTTTAGATTCAATTGAAATGTTCATCAATGAAGAATGAGTAGTGAATTTTTAATGACAATAAAGAAAGTTTTTTTGTTGAATTAAAATAAAAGATTATTCTGATAAAAAAATTAATTCTAATTCGATTATATCCATTCTAGTGACATTATTATAAAGTACTTGAAATGAAAAGAATAGTTAATTAACAGAAAAAGTTAACGATCGTATAAAGAAACTTTTTCCTCTATTGAAAGATTCATTAATATCAGTTGCAATGAAACAAATTGGTCTCTCGTAGACTTTAGTAGTATAAAAATATGGTAGTAATTATCTATACAGATGATTAGAAATTATTTTATTTGATATTCTCAGTAATTTCGAGTACATGACAAATTTTGTCTTTGGTCAGCTGAAATTTATGGTGATGCTGAGAAAATATCAAAAGAACTTGTTGAACATGATCAGAAATACGTTATGAGCTGGATCATACGACGACTATCGAATCAAGATGAAACTGTTACATTGGTTCCTTTGTAGACATAGGAAAAAAGCTTGCAATTAGATGAAATTTTGAAAATTCAAACGAATCATGGTTTCCAGTAACAAAAAAATCTGAGCGTTTGTGTCTATTATCATGAGTGATTAGTTCTAAAAGACAAACAGTTTTTCTTGATTTTAGTTATATTAATCATGAGTACAAGAAGATATATGAAATTTATATTTACAAATTAGAAAATAAAAATCAATGATATTTGATGTAGAAATTTCTTCATAATTCGATAATATTCTAAATTAATATATTATATTAATCGCAAGAGTAGAAGAATTCACAAAATGTTAATGATAGATAAATATTATTGATTCCTCGAAAAAATGAATAGTTATATTGGAAATTCTTTTTTAAAACTTTTCAATCATTAATATTTTCATATTAATGAAATGTATGTAGTCCTTTGCGAATTTTCTTGCTTACTTGACATAAGCACCAAAATTTCTCGTTTTCTGTAGCGATGATCTCGAGAACGGAAAATCTGAAGATAGTAACTTTTCTTTAAAACTTACGTAGGACCTTGCATTTCTTTATACTGACACTATTGAAAAGACAAATTTTTTTAGGCCTTGTTTTTTTATCACTTATATTTTAATTTCTCACCTGTTTTCAAATTCTGTGTGTATTGGAAAATAGATTTTGAGGTTAAAACACCTTTATAATAGTAAAGCGAGTTTTTTTGTAAAATGAAAATTTGTAGAATTGAGACAGAAGAAAAAATGATAGTGGATATGACGCAGTTTTTTTCTTATGAACATCGTTGTACGTAAAATTTTGTTAATTTTTCAAGAACTATGTTTCGATATGATCAGTATTGAACAGTGAAAGTTAATATTACATTCACTATGTTGCTTAGTATCAGTGTTTAAAATTTATTGTCAAGTTCAATTGACCTTAGTTTTATCGTATTAACAAACATTAATATATTGAACTATTTTTTAGTCAAATATCCGGTCTACGACTTTTTATCGGTTATGCTAATGTCTTATTCTCAATAAAGATATCTGATGATACATATTATAATCTAGTTTATTAGTTGCTGTTTCTATAAGATTTAGTTTAATATTTCAGAGTAAGTATAACTGAATATGTGTAATCGTTATTCTCTTTCTGTATTAATATTTGTAGCTTTAATATGATTTTGAACAATTTACCTAGAGTAATTCGATCAGTCGATTGATAATTTAATAAATGACATCTTATTTCTTTCTTACGTCCTTCCCAGTATTTTTGGGCAGCGATAAAATATATAGAGCAATTTTTTTTTTCATAAGAAAAGATTCGACCTTATGAGATGTTTACTAACTCTTTATACACTTAACTTTGACAAACAATTTCAAGTTTTAGGTCATACGGAATCTACTATAATGTTCTGTATCAATTAGGATGAAAACAAAAAAAATGTCATTTGCGAACATTTTAAATTCTCTTTCTGATAATGAGATGTTTTTTTTATAGAGCTTGCAATGTCTGAGTTTTAATTAATTAATTTAATTTCCAAATTGTGACGTTTCATTGTAGTTGATAACTTCACCAGACAAAAAAAAGGAGATGAAACGGCATAGCTATATTTATACATGTGTTTTAATAGACTGGTTTGTTCTTTTGTTTTGTTATAATAGTGATATGGAACAAGACGGTAAAGTAATAAATATAGCTATGTCATTTCATCTTCTTTTTTTGTCTGATGAAGTTGTCAACAACAACGAAACGTCACAGTTTTGGAATAAATAAATAAATTAAAACTCCCACATTGCAAGCTCTATAAAAAAAACATCTCATTATCAGGAGAAGAATTAAAAATGTCTACAAATATATTAACCTTCCTCACCAAACAACAAAATATGTCATTATACCACAATAGCGCTTAAAAAATAGTAATAGATCGATCTCTTTTTATTATTGATAAATCCTATTTTTATAGACAGAAACTTATTGAAAAAAATAAATAATTATTCAATGACATGATAATGCATATAAATATGATTTATTCTAGTTTTAGATACGTTTGAAACATCGGTATACTCTATTGTTGGGAGTTAACTTAATGTATGAGAACACATTCAAGCAAACATATTTGTTTAGAGTCAAAGAAAACTATTGTGAGTATTAATATTTATGATTATTTTAAATGACATGTCGATATTTGCCTTGATATTGATCCGTTCTTTACGATGGTAAGTTGAGTATTATAATTCTTTCTTTCATACACTATGATATAGTTTTATAAATAGATCATTGCCTACAGTTGGGATCAAACGACGTTTAATTTGTTGAATAGAACTTTTTAGACACTTGTAATAAATAAGTCTCATTTACTAGTTTACATTAATGTTAAAAATTTATTCTTATACTTTCATGTGAACAACTCAAAGACAAATATAAATTTCATTTGAAAAAAAAAGAGATGAAGATACAAAATATTTTAATTAAAAAATAAATAGGAAACACGCTTAAATCTGTCTCATAGCTAACGAGATATAATTAAAAGTCATACTCTAATTTATAATACGTTTCTAAGACATTATTACAGGAATTATTTTAACAAAAAGAATCTATATCGATAATATATCATTGACGGTACAATATTTAATTTTATTTCAAAATGAGATTACAATAGATATATAATCACAAATAACGAATATTTAAAGCTGTCTGTTAATTGTATGTTCTTGTTCCTAATGTTACTCTTCCAATTGTTTTCTTTTGAAATGGAGTTACTTGATCTGATTTTACCCAAAAGAATATTCGTTTTTTTATTGCTCGACGAAAACGACTTGATGAAATAAAAAACATATAACAACTTCCCTAAAAATAATAATTTAAAAAGAAAACTATTTAATTATCTCGCAAAAAAAATAATGAATGAACATACAGTATAATACAAATATGTTATTAAAGTAAGAATTGTTACAGCAAAATTTTCACGAGCTAATCGATCATTATCTTTACTAATTCCAGTTGTAATTAAATTATATGCACTAATAACTCCATATGGTACAAGAGAAATAGCAACAAGTACTACTTGAATTAAAGTCATTTTTGCCAATTGACGATCAGCTTGTTGTTCAAAAAGAACTCGTGTTCGATGAATATTACGATAAGTTAAATATCCAAATCCAATCATTATTGAGACTGGTATAATACAGAAAAAAATTAAATAATGTATTGGAAAATAGATAGCATAGATAGCATCGGTGATTACACAGGCCTTTGTGATTGGTGAAATATTTTGAAATAATGACAAAGGAACTTCATGAAGACACCAAATAATGCTTATAATCAATACAATTCTATGAGCCCATTTTATATTACTAAATCTTCGAAGAGAAACACTTTGTGATGTACAAAAGAATTGATCAATTGCAGCTAAACATGAACAACTCAATGAAATTAAGCCCAGACTAACAGAAATAGATTGTCGCATTTTACACCAAACTATTGTTATACGAGTTAAATCAATTCCATAACCTACACTAAGAAGACGAGATGTAAGATTACTTCCTAGAAAAATAATATTGAGTATTGAACTAATAAGAAAGTAAAATGTACATGGAGTTGTACGATAAGTACGAACACTTAAAAATACTAAAACATTTATTCCATTTCCTATTACACCACCAACATAAAGAAAGAATCCACTATAAATTGTCAATTGTTGAGCAATTAATGCCAAAGACATGTTGATTATCTATAAAGAAAACACTGTTTGAAATATTCTCGGTTAAAAAATTCAAGCCAGTTTTATAATCAAAAACTAGCGTTCTCAGGCAGATAAAATTCAACAAAAATAAACTTGGGAAAAGCGCACAAAATAACGTGTAAAATCACGTTATATTCTACGTTTTAACGAGTAACTGCGGAGTAGATTTTAACGCACTAGAACACTTTCTAAAAAATTGTGTAAAAAAAATGTTCAAACAGCGTGAATACATCGTTTTTACTATAGCCTACTATTAAAACACCGTATTTGTACTGTTTGAACGTGTTTTTTCGCGTTTTTTAAAGATTATGTCTGCCCGGGTTGAGAAACAAAATATAAGGAGACGATAATAATCGAATAAAATTAGGTCATTTTTTGGATAAACTCAAGCTTCTGAATAAATTTCTGTTTGTATATTACGTAAAATGCAGAAAAAAATTCTTTATCAATTAGGATAAAAACAAGAATATCATTACAACACAAAAGTATACAAAAAATATGATATTTGAGTCTCTCTTCTATTTTTATAAATTTTTTTCCACCTAAATCTATAATTAATAATAAAAATGCTCAAAAATCTATTGATATATCATAAATAGGATGTAAATTAAATACTGTGTACGTGCTTTATTTAAGATCAAATTCTAAAATAAGCGTCGATTGACCATGTACACGAAGAGAATTATTAGGTCGCTAGTTTTCAGGAAGGAAGAAGGATAAGTGTAGTACTCCGTGCCATGATACCAATAAGAAATTAGACTTATAATTAAAATTCTGAAGATTTGAAAAATGTATTTACATGAATGAATTGCATCTTTATTGTACCGTTCGAGGTAATAAAATATTGAAAATTTGTCGGACATGCTTTAAATGAAAGGTTATCAGTGAGGAATAAAATCGGCAAAGACAATACAAAGATTTCACTTATTCTTATTAAGAAAAATATATCAAATACAATCTAATTGTCACACGAGATTTTATATTTTGCGTGTCCTATTAACTTCTATAAATCAAGATAGATTGAGCTGAAATTTTCATCATTTTATCTGCTATTTTTGGTGATATATCATCGTTAAAAAATGTTCCTTTCGTGTATTACAAGAGAAAATAATCTAAAATGTCACACGAGATTTCTGAAAAACTGTCAGATTAGATTTTTATGCTGATAGTTATCTTGTAACTATGATTAAAGTGAATAAAGGTCAGATTTATAATTTTTACGTTTAAGTAGCTATTACAGTTCATGCCAACTAACTCTAATTTTATATAGAATTTAAGATGAAAATCTACAAAATTATGCTAGTGCATATTGTTGTATTCAATTTTTCAGTGATCTTCAAGACAAAATTACAATTTTATCTGACTCTTATTTTTCAAAATTGTTTCTCCAGTATTTTGTTTAGAAAATCAGTTATTAAAATGTAAGAAAATACATTAGAAAATTATATGATAAATGATTCGATACGTCTTCATTTTCTCTTTCTAACGGTGAAAACCGGAGATCTATAGTTAGTTTCTATCAAAAGCTATTTAAAAAGTACTGACAGGGTATTCCAGAAATAACATGCCGATAAAAAATTTGAATATGTTCATTACAATTCAATGAAATAAGCTGATCTTTTACATAATGACAGAAGTTTATTTAAACTTTTTTTTCGTATAAACAATATAAACAAATGCATCTGTTAAGCATTGATATTGATCTAACTAAATGAATATGTTTCTGTCATCAAGTAAAAAAAATAACATGTAAATCGCATCATCGATAAATTTCAGTTGTCACTTGAGAGGATAGCAAGAAGAAATTAAAACAAGTTTTATAAATGATACAACACTCACGCAAATAGGATAATATCTCAAAACTAACTTGTTTAAAAATTACTAACTATAATCCCTGAAATTTTCAAGCATGAAACACTGCTCTTCACAAGGGTATTGATGATTTGACGTTTGAAGTGTTTCATTAGTGTGTTTTATTTAACGGACATGATTTACGCATTTGAACTAATCAATTCTACCCACGTGAAAATTTGGTTGTGATTAAACGCATTTGTAGACGCATCCAAAAATAAGATCAAACATTTGATGCTTCAAACACGTCTAATTGGTGTAGGAAAAAAGCTGATTCCATCCTCACAGATTCGGTCTACGTCATCATTATCATTTCTTGCACGAAGCATTGTCTATGATATTTAGTTGATTTTTATACATACATTTAGACTGTACAACCAGTAAGGATAGAATATAAGACATTAGATTATATTGACGCAATAAGAAAATAAAATGTACAAGGAGTCGTACGATCAGTATGAACATTTAAAAATACTAAAACATTCATTCCATTCCCTATGACACCACCAATAACAAGAAACAATCCATCATAAATTCTAAATAGGTGACCAATGTATAATAATGGCATCACTATTTTTTTCCATTATAAAATTTAACAAAAACAAAATAATATGTAAAATCAGTTTTATAAGACAATCTCCAAATCGCTTTAGCAACGACTAGTAGTAATACCAGGCGTTGCTTGGGAAATCTACGTACTGAAAACTTACTATATCAGAAAACGATAGAGGGCGTGCTTCACATTTTTTGTATATGATTACTACGTGTCCCTCCATGCATACACTTACATTCATACGTAAATCGGGCAATTCAGCAAATAGTGTGCGAATGTGAGTGTCTTTTTTTTTAACACTAAGAGGTGGATAAACTATCAATAGTAGCAAATACTCTAAAGTCTTTGAAAGATTGGCGAAAATTGCAATATATCTTTCAGCCTTCGTCTGGACTCAAAGTATCTCATGAAACGCTTGGCGCCGCTAACTCGTACGGTGTCCAAATGCAAAAAAAAATCGACGAACAGAGACAACCTTCTTCTTTATATAGATAGATGATAGAAAGACTAATAAATTTATAATGAATTGCTTACAGCATACAGATCCTGAGACAGTAAGTACGCAAGAATAAAGAATGAAAGACTATAATTAAATAAGATTAAGTAATTGCGCTGAAGACATGTTTGCTATAAAGAAGTCTATAATCTTTATTTTAATATAAATAAACGATAATATAAGATATAAGAAGGAATTAAAAAGATGTTTTTTGAACACGTGAAATTTTTTAATAATGAATATATTCTATGTGCACATTTAACATAAATCACGATAAAAAACACAAAAGTTTCTCAATATGATACAAAAGAAATAAATAACCTGTTACATTCGTATATAAACTAATACTTATTTATTATTTATCAAAATAAAGTTCTTTTGTACTTAATCTTATTGTGCTTATTAACATTAAAATTGACGTCAGAACATTTTATTTTAAAAAAGCTCGAAGAAAATATATGTAATTTTAAAAATAACTCATGTTTATAAATACTATATCTTTATTAATTTTGTGTTTCCTTTTATAATTAAAATTCTCTAATAACAAAAATAAATAAATATACGGCATAAAACTTACATGAAGTGATTGATTGCTAGATGTTTAATCATTCCGAATAGAATTACATTCTAGACATTATTTACAATATATAATATAATACAAATAAAACTAATGAGGGAAGGGCATCAACTGTCAAATCGCTTTTAAGCCTAAACTATGTGATTTATGTAGACCCAAATGAGTTTTGAATATCTTAAAAAAGTTCGGGTCGCTAGCTTATTGCTATAGAAATATTGCACTTTTACAGTATTTTTAAATAAATGCTGTAGTCTCCTTCAGGAACGCCAAAAAAACTGATTTTTGAATTTCGACTTGAAACTTTGGATAGAGACAGGCTTCAATGAGAATAGTTTATTATGACTATTTCAAATTTTTTCATCCTTCCTATTCTAGGATACATATATGAATAGTTTGTCTCTATAAACTGGCAGATTTGATGCTCTTATTTTAGGATAGAAGTAGATGAAAAAAATCTCAAAAACATATACAACAAACTATTTCAATTAAGGTCTATCTCTGTCCAAAGTTTCAAGTCAAAATTAGAAAATTAATTGTTTCCTAGTGTCCTTGAGGGGAATCCCACGGCATTCATTTAAAAAGAATATTGTAAAAGCGCAATATCCCCGTAGTAATAAACTAGCAGTCTGAACTTTTTTTCGAAGTATTCATAACTCTTTTGGGTCAATATGACACACATAGTCTCGACTCAGAAGCGATTCGACAGTTGGGATCCCTCCCTCGTGAGAAGAAAAAGTTGTACATTTTTCACAAATAATTTTACAAGAATGTAACTACTGATTATATTAGAAAAATGATTATAATTGTTATTTTAATCAATATCGTTTTGATTAAAATTCATGGAAAGGAATTTATAACCTGATTATAGCTTGATGAAAAGTTCCATTTAATTCATTATAGGACTCTCATGGATAAGGATTGAAATTTTCTACCCCAATGAACAAAAATCATTAACTTATCTTTGTTCTGTGAAGTGACAGATTTCAATCTGGGCTCGGCAAGGTCCTTTTGCCAATCAATTCGATAAAATCCGAAGAATAACATTATTGAAATAACATCAGGTCACACCATAATACATGAAACTAGTCGAGGCATTTGTTCATCTGTGTAAGGCATACGTCTACCAGTTTTTAATGTTCCAGTATCTTCAATAAGAGAAACAAAAAATATTTGACGTCATACTGTAAATACGAAGATATATCAAATAAAATCATAAACATAACGCATTGAATTGCTTCATATATGTTGTCCCAAAGTCAAAAATATAAGAAAAGAAAAATATCTGATCTCGTATTGAACGTATCAAAGCATACCGAATAGAACCATAATTATACTGCATCGAATACTTCACATATATATTGCAATAAAATCTAAAATAAAAGAAAAAAAGAATATCTAATCTCATTCTGCAAATATGAAGACATACCAAATAGAATCATAACCATAATACATTGAAACTTCGCATGTGTTATTTTAAGGTCTAAAATATAAAAAGCAAGAACATTCGATCTTGTATTGAAAATATTAAAACATAACAGAAACAACCATTGTCATTATGTATTGAATACTTCGTATACCTCGTACCAATATCTAAAAAGAAAATTTTTGAAAGGAAAGGATTTTATTACAACATCAAAGTTTGCATTATTTGGCATATAATCGATTAAAATCATTTGGTCTTGATTTTTTTAAAACTACGTCTTATATAAAATTCTGGGTTTATATATAAAGTTTTGTCCTTACACATACCGTTTTATGTTTTTCATTACATATAATCGATTAAATTTGATTAAAGGCATTTGATCAATTAAAATCACCTTGTCGTCGTTTTCCAGTTAAAACCTTCATAATAACAAAGTAATAATATCAAGGACTTTTCGAAACACCCGATCATGAACACTGTTTTTTTCGTTTTCCTAACCTAGTTCATCATTTATAAATTTTATGTTATTATTTTGTCTATTACAAAGTTGAAAAAGTTTCTTTTGTCATACAAACAAGACCAAAAGCGACTGTTTACGCGCTATCAAACATGCAAAAAGAAAAGGTATGTTGAACATACCATGCACCATAGTAGATCTTTCACTATGATAACTGATTAAAACTTATCATGGTAAAACCAATCTTACAATTTACCCAATCAAATTGAGTACACAAAAAGGAGAGATAGGGTAGTTAAAGCCAAACACATGACGTATAGGGAAAAATTTGTTACCAGCTAATTTTACAATGTTTCATACAAGTAACCGAACGAAAATATGATTTTATTTCTTTATCTAGTAGCTTGAATCCAACTGAAATACTCACATTGACTTTGCCTTCAACCGATATCTTATTGAATATCAGATGTTTGATTATAATTGATTAAAACTTCTAAATCTGATTTTATTTAATTGAGGACCCAGGTGAACAAATCTGACGTTGGATCCGATCGGATCCAACCATCCGACAGGATTTTATAGGATTCCTGGTAACGGAATTGCATTGGATTCCGTCGGAAAAGTGTCAATCGTTGCAAATTCTTTGATCAGTGATTTATATACTACTTACGTATGGTCTTTAAAGCCTATCGGATCCGACTATCGGATTTAACATAGAATCCGATCGGATCACAACACTCCGGAATTCGATATGATTCCATCACCAGGATTTTATCGGATCCTATGTTATTTTATCAGATTCGATGTTATTTTGTCGCATTCGATCGGATCCGACTCTCAAATTAGTCCACCTGGAAATTTTAACTGATTTTGAGAATTATAATCAATTTTACATGTAAATCTGATTTAACATAAGATAATTGATTAAAAATGATTAAGTTTGTAATCAATTGTTAAATCATAATCGATTTCAATCGGATTTTTCTGAAAAATAGCAGGTTTTTGACAAAAAAACAGATTAATTTGACAATAATCAAGAATAATTGCGATTTTTGATTAAATATTTTTCAAAGGGTAATGAAGAGTGAATTGCGTCATCTCAAATTCTGTAATTGAGAAATACGTATCTAAATGATAGAAAACTTTGTACAGTGAAGAGACCTAATTGATCATTCGGATCCACGTTAATGGTTTATAAACAGTTTTATGAACATCAATCTGTGATAAATTCATTTTGTCTCTTTAGGCACACAAAACGGTTGGGTTTAAGTCGGAGGTGCGCACTTTTTTGATTATGAACTTAGATAAACAGATTCTCTCAGATTAAGAGTTTGATTGTTTTTTTATATTTAATTATGAGAATGATAAAAGTGTAGAAACTGATATCAATGGAAATATGTGGTATTACCAGTAGCTGTTTCGATAAAGTGAACTAGCGTATAAGTACTTCTAATCCTTCAGTCGAGGATTGAGCAAGCCACAGCGACGAGCGTTATTTTTATTTGCAGAAAATGCTACGATAAGACACGGATTAGTTGTTCAATTCAGTGTCAGCTTTTGGCCTAAATTCGTTATTACTAATGATATAATTTATTATCGTTGAAAAATCTTTGGATGGATATAATATTTACTGATGTTCAAAAAATATAAAAACTAACGAAGGAGATACTCGAACGAATACTTCGGGTACCTCCATCATAAGTGTAAGGACTAATTCATGATATTTTCGATTTATGATGATGTGGGCGATATTTGATTGAGAGTTTCGAGTCTTCGATTTATATCGCTCTTTAAAAGCGCGTCTTCGGCTAGCTGAAATGCTTTTTGATAATTGATGCGTGCGTCTGGATAATTTTTTTCACAAAAGTAGAGCACACCCAGATGATAATGAACGTAAGCTTTCTCGTTTGCTGTGCCATGTCTTTGTAGAGCTTCCTTAAAGAAATTTTCAGCATTTCTGTAATCTTTTCTCTTTTGAGAAATCAAGCCTTTGTTCATCAAAATGCACCTTAACGTGAGTGATGCATCTTCCGCTAAGATTGGTTGAAGTTCGTTTGACTCGTTATTACTTGACTGAATTAAGTCGTTGATTAAGTCTTCGGCTTGTTTAAGATAGTCGAGTGCTTGTCTGAGCGATCCATCCTCGAATGCTGTTTTAGCCATGTGAAAATAAATATCAGCACAAACTTTTTTCTCCGTAAGTCGCGATGTTGAATCCAACATAAGTTCGTAAAAGTTAAGAGCATCTTTGTGTTCACCGAGTTCGTGTAAAACCTTTCCCAATGTGAAAAACGAACATGTATTATTCCATTTATTGAAACTGTTAGTAAGATTCGAATCTATGTCAATAGATATTTCTAATATGACTTTCCAACTATTATCGGATTGTTTATCGACTTCTTTGATACACCAGACGAATCCCATAAAGAAAAGAACTTCTTCTTCTGATATGTCACTTACTTCTGAAATATCGGCATATGGTCGTTTAGTATCCATTGCTCGATCAATATGCATCTCAAATAAGACTGATTGGTAACCTTCTCTATTTGTTCCCGTGCCAGCAAACAAATGAGCCACATCAGTATTTTTTGTTGTTGAGAGAAAACCATTCATAGATATAAGTTTATCCTTGTTATCTTTCAGTTGTTGTAATACACTTGTTGGTAATTTTTTTCCTCGGCGAAATACATTTTCCGAAAAATGGTTTGTAGACTGTTGTTCTGTACGAAGTTCATGTAGTTGTTGATGCATATGGACTATAAAGGGTTGGAAGTCATAGATTTTTTGGATATTTTCACAGCGGAATGCTTTATTAACGGCTGGACAAAGAAATGAACTTTTAGTATAAAATTGAATAGGATTTTTTGAATTATATGTTTTCTCAAATTCATTAACTTTCTGTTGATAGATATGGTCGTTTTGATGAACTGGATCTTCACGACAACTGATCCACATTCGTTGGAGAGCCTCTTCCTCATTAAAATGAATTCCCAAGAGTACTTCAATAAATGATTGAAATAAGATGAATTTGAGTTCTTCTTTACTTAAATAAGAAAATGGTTTTTGTTTTCCAATAAATTCATGAATACCAAAAGGAAATGTCTCGCTTTGAACGCCGATTTCCTTATGCTCAACAGTTGTATTATCATATGGACTGTCGGATATAATGTATCCTTTAACATCATCACCAATCTTTTCGATTAATTTGTCGATATGCTTAAATTTTCTGTCAGCTGATAATTGTGATTTTAATGGTTTGTTGTCAAATTGTAGTTCATATACAAGTGGATCTTGTAAAGAGTCTTTGTCATGTTCTATAACTTCAGATAAAGATTTCGCTTCGTCTCCACTGACAACAATGATCAATTTATTCACTATGAATTGATGAGTGAGATAGTCTACCAAATTGCTGATATTCGTAAATATACGGATGTAACAAAATGTTTTTTCAAGATGTAATTTTAGTAGACGTCTATGATGAGCAGGTAATTTTATGTCATGATAAACAATGCACATAACGTTTTGACCGGCTGGTGACTGACTTTGACGTACCATGTTGATGTTATAGTGCCGGCTTTATCTCGAGGAATAATTCAATCTAAAATGAAAGAAAAAAAAGGAAGAATCACAAAATGATTTATTAAAGTTTAAGAATCAATATTATGAAATAAAAGTGCGCGAATTTTCTCTTTGTAAAACTGTTGTGAGTCGACATCTGTAGTAATCTCGAGTGCTTGACGATAAAAATCAAGGGCTGTTCCTTGATTACCTAGACGGTAACTAATTTCAGCCATTTTGTTTAATATTTCAATTCGATTTGGAGATGAATCTACTGCGGGTAATGATCGTTGGTCAACGACCGTTGATGAACTCGATACATTCATAGATACTGCTTTCTCAAAGCAGTCCAAGGCGTTTTGATCATCACTCGTCGCTGAGTAAATCAAAGCCATGTTATTGTAGATCGATGCAAGACTTGGATGATTTTTCGGAAACAGATTTAAAAGATATTTGCAATACTCTATGGCAACATCGAACTTTTTTAGATAAGCCAAATAATTTCCAAATGTTAACCAAGTAAGTCGTCCGCCAATCTTGGACTGCAATTGTTCTTTAATATGTTCAATTGCACCATCAGCAGATTCGAGTTGAGCATGGAAAACGCCATCAACTGCAGATTCAGCGGAGACTAATCGAAACAGAGTACCAAGGCTGAAAGCAACTGTGTCTGAACCTAAATTTGCTATGCATACGTTTTCAGACAAATTTAGCTCGAAAAGAATTACAGTGAGTTGATTGTCAACTGCTCGACGACAAATATCGGCTACAGTACGAAAAGATCGTGATGCCAAAATAAATGTCGGAATTGAAAGAAGAATATTTACATTGTTTCGTATTATATCAAAATCTTTCTTTGATACTAATTGAGCTCGATAGACTGTAATTGATGATGAATCAGTCGTTTTTGATAACGGAACTGTACGCTGATTGATTTTCTGTAATTTTGATACAGATGTTTGTAATGTTGAAATGTTAAATCGATTCAGAAGATTACTGATTGTTATATTAGTATCAATCAGAAGAGAAAATAGCCGATTATCATTTTCAGTAGTACTATCTTCAACAAAATTCGATTGTTCTGGTGCATATGGAAGAATGTCACTAAATAATTGAAAAAATAGAAAGTTGATCTGATGTTCATCGAGTTTGCTGGTAATATTAGATCCAATATGGAAGGTATTTATTACTGGTATGTGAAATTGCATATGTCGATAAAAACAAATATCTGCTGTGAGTTGCTCGAGTAAATCTTCGTCAAGCCCAAATACACCGCTAACTTTAGAATGTTTTGATATTGATTCGATTTGTTCATTCCAATTATTACCTCGTACAATATAGACTGCATGAATGGCTTTTAATTCAAATAATGAAGACATATCGTTGGATCCATCGAAGAATATAATTAGAAAAACAGTTGTTGAAATGTTAGCTTCAATTGATTGAATACATTCATCAATGTTATTGAATTCATTTTTTTGAATTTGGCTTGAAGACTGAGAAAATAGTCGATGGTTGCCAAAAAATAGTGTTATAATACGTAGCGTACTTAGGTCTTCTCTAGGCGCATTATCAATCATTGATGCTGAAAGATTAGTTTGAGAAGTTTGTAAACATAATTCAGTCAATAATGCTTTAGATCTCGACCAGCGAGAAGGACGTTGCATCAATGAATCAATATCTTGCTTAGTTAATTCCAACAGTAATTGAATAGAAGAATTCTTATCACGAATTTTTGAATAATCTTTCATCCAGTCAAGTTGATTTTGATCATCAGGATTTACAAGTATATAAATATGTTCAATGCATCGATGTTTATGTATTAATGGTACAATGGATTTACCCAATGTATTTGACATAATCAAATATATTAATTTATCATTAATTGATAATACTTTCGAGATACAATCGAACGAACTTTTGAAAGAGACAATCTGAAGGTCGTTATTTTCAGGAATTTTTGCATCAAGTGTACCAATGTAAACATTTATGTTCCGTTTCAAAGTCATTCTTTGTGATGCTGCACTGTCTAAATGTAACTCATCAGTTTTCAGTTTAGAGTAGGCATGTATCAAACCCAAACTATTTGGGTTTGGCCTTGGTACTAATATTCGTTGAATAATTTATATTTAAACTCGTATCTATATTTATATATCTCCTCTTGTCGTCACACTTATTTCTAATTTATAGTCACTATACAAAGAATTATAATTCAACTTTATTAGATTAGATTGAAGAGGACAGTATTTGCAACTGTTTTGACTATAAATGAAAGTACTATTTGCAAAAATTTTAGATGCATTTGGGAAGGCATGCGTAACTTTCTACGTTCTATTTTGAAGTGATATTTAGAATTTGTTAGATGTTGTTCTGAAGTAATGTTAGTTATTTTGACTGGGTTATCTAGAAGTAAACGAGAAAACAGTACAGATCAACATTTCAAATATTTTTCAAATACTGAGTAGGACTTACGAGACTTGAAGAGATTTCAAAGACTTCTTCAACTTCAAGAAAGTCCAACATATTGTGAAAGCTATGCTTTTAATTGGCGCCCTGCATCGGATCGGGTTTCAAAAACCAATAATTTCATCATCAGGCACGTCAGTTTCGGCAATCATCATTCAAAACTGATCTAGTGTGTGTATTTATCATACTTACTGTGTCGATAGTACAGAGGAGCCTTTGATACTATCCTTCTAAGAGGAGGATTCGTCAGGTCTTAAGACACGAACCAACGTAGAATTCTAGTTTCAAAACTTCGTGAGGCTACATAGGACCTCGAAGGATCTCTTAGAATTTCGAAAGACTTCACTATGCTTCTGAACATCATAAGAATTCAACAGTAAAGTCTAGGCCATTTTCTTCTTATTACAGATGTTTCCTGTAACTAATTTGGGAATACCTGAAGCTGCGATGTATGCCTATTACGGGGTTACGAAGGTGTGTTATCTGTAAGCATACGAAGTTATTCAACATCAGAAATAAGAGTGTAGTCTCTAACAGTTGGGACACTTGCAAATAATTTCAAGAGACTTTATCAAGCGGCGAAGATTTGAAAGCGTTTCATGCATCTCTGTAAAACTGAAATTTTAAAGAGACTGCAGCAAGCATCTAAGAATCTCATAAGACTCCATAGAGAAGAGATACACAACTGCAATTTACAGCTACAGTTAACTTTGATCCACCCACCTATGCTACCATTACTCGTTGCCCACTTGGGACTCGTGTAGAACCCAGCTTCATGAAAAACAGATCAAATATAAAACTGGCATTGTTTTATTATGGGACGATATCAGGTCTATTAAAGACTTAACTACGAGGAGAGCAAACCAACTACAACTAAGTTTAATTATATTTATTTAGTCTTTTTTTAAACTTTGTTGTTATATTATATTCTTCGAAGGTTGGAGCTTGCGTGCTGCATATTCAGCATCTACACATTTTTTTAGTTGGTTTTTCGCATTAGCGATAACGAAATCTGATTGACTGATGTTATTAACATACTCTACTAAGTGTTCCTAATGTATATCTCACCAAGCAATTATTGAACTGCAGTTATGAATATAGAGAATTCAATCGAATCTCGCTAGAGGCTGTAGGAACTCTAGGTGGCCAACAAGTATTCATATGTACTTCAAGATAGCTTGTCACATGAATAACTAATAATGGCGAAATATTGACTTCAGCAGTGTACTCTACCACTCGTTCCTGGAGCATATCTATTGAGACCTGATTTGATTCTGACTTTTTATACGTATAACATTAAATTGAAACTTGTTGGAGCGATGTTGAAGTAGTATTTCGTACATAACAATATGGATTTGAAGGTAAATTAGCTAATTTATATGCGTAATGATAATGGAGCTAGGGTCGGCTTAAACCGACGTTGCATAAGAATAAAGCTGATTGATTGATGGATCGACTAGGAGTAAGATTGTGTTGGCATGAAGTGAATTTGAAGCTGATGCATTCTGTCAGCTCTGCTTCAACTCCTATTGAGTTGTTAACTTGTTCAATTTAATAAGAAAATGTTAAGGGTGTAACATCCATTTCAATAGTAGCTGCAAAAACCTTTAATTTCTTAAGATAATATAGGATGCAGCATGGCATTCTACAATCACTATTGCGACAATTTTTCAAAAACTTTAAGGTTTCAATTGAACTAGAATTCGAGTCGGAAACGGAGTAGGAGTGACATAAATATATGAGAAGCTAGAATGTATTTGTGTGAAGTCAGAATATCTAATAGCTGGATTCTCTCGTTTCTACCGTGTGATTTCTTAGAGTTTTACTCTCACTACCACTTTCGCACTCTTGGCAATCGCGGTTGTGTCCTTATTCGTAGCACTGTACGTAGTATCCTTCATTATATAGTAGAGCTCAAGAAATTGCAAAAACAAGATGCTCCAAAAGTCCTGTCATAATAAGAAATTGAGATATGTCCGCTGAATATCGATCAAACTAGTTAAGATTTTTATCCGTAATATAAGCGTATTCAAGGTTTTTACATTTATAAAGACATACCATGAGAAATCTTTGGTTAAGTATCACTATTGACCTCAACACAAAATGTAACTTTTTCACAGATAGGCACAAACGGTAAACAGATTGGCACAAAGATCACTTTGCTGAATAAAATGTTTCGATATCTCCATTATGACTCCAGCAAACAAGCTGGTTTTTTCAACCAATGGCAGAAGAATGTCTAAACTTTATATTCATAGAGACATGCCTAGAAAAACTCTTTGCTAAGTATAATATTGTTTTTCTACCAATGAAAAAGTTAAATCTTTGTGCTGAAGCCAATAGTGATACTGAATCCAGAGTCTCGTAAGGTATGTCTTTATAAATATAAAACTTGAATACGCTTATAACCGTGATAAAAATTTCAGCACGTTTGGTCGACATCCAGCAGAGATATCACAAGTTCTTATCACGACAAGACTTTTGCGACATCGTGTGGGTTCCGCAGATAGTTTTTGAAAAATATTACATCATATCCTTACATATTTCTTAATAGTTATGTGTACAGAACTTCTGTTACTGAAATAAATTCGATGTCGTCATTATCTGGCGCTGAAAAGTTACACGTATCACCCTTACGTACCACTAAGAACTTACCAATGCTACCCCTAAGTAGTTCTTAAAAATTTAAAGATACTCCTTTCAAACCTCTCTTAATACACAACAAGTATCACATATTGGTTGCCTTTAGAAAGTTATGAATATTATTCCAAGATAGCTCTAAAAAGTTTCCAATACTGCACATTTCAGTTTAATCTAATAAAGTTGAATTATATTTCTTTCTATAATGACCGTAAGTTGCAAACAAATGTGACAACAAGAGAAGATATATAAATATAGGTACAAGTTTCAATATAAATTATTCAACGAACATTAATACCTGGGCCAAACTCATACTTATGTGACTAAACCCAAACTCCCAAACGATTTGGGTTTGAGTTTGGTGCACGTCTCGTTTAGAGTACAACATGTATGCAGACAACGCTGTTCAAAAAATGGAAATTCTCCAGTTTTGAATTATACTACATATCACAAATTCTTTCCTAATGAAGAAATCCACATATCGAGTATTTTAGATTCAGAATTGAACAAAACTATTCGATCAAAGTAAAGCAAAAAATTATTGTTTAAGAATATCATCTTTGAATTCAGATATTATAATGTTGGATTTGCCATTCGAGATTTTTGTGCTGCCTTTATGAATAATAAAATAATCGGGATTCCGGAATTTCGCCAATTAGGAATTCCACCAATACATAGCTTGGAATTTCGCTACTTGACGAAAGTACAGTGGACTTTCACCAACACACTTCATGGAGTTTCACCAGTTGGCGAAAGTATAGTAGACTTTCACTAATGTAAGTGTGAATTAGACGTGAATTATAAAATGCGCATCAGCTATGTTAATAAGTTACGTTCGTGTTTGTTGTATTCATTTATTTTTTTACGGCATTTTAGACAGAAATTATGTCTCCTCTTGGTAGAGTCCGGCGGGACTGTCCCGATCCCTAAATTTTTCCCGAACCCGATCCCGTTCCCGACGGGATCCAAATCCCGAAATTCTCCCGATTTTACGGGATCGGGGCGGGAATCCCTGTTAAAAACGGGATCGGGACTACGAATCCCGAGAAGATACTTGAATCAGATTTTTTGTCTGAATGATTTGTATTCACTGAAAATGGTAACGCCATTGAAAATCCCGAAAAAATATTTTGTCGGGACCGGGATCGGGACGGGTTTCTGTTAAATCAGATGCGGTCGGGATCGGGATGAAAAAAACCGATCCCGCCGGACTCTACCTCTTGGTAGCGTGAAATACAAGATCATTAGATGATGCAATCACGTTTCTTTCTCATCTTGTTGGTGAACCTGTTTGTCATGGACAGAATGGAAAGAAAAAAATTAATGTTTCGAAATCAGACTTGACAGGTGCATCATTAGGTGAACATTAGTTTATATTCTATTTACCTTTTTCTTCATATTAATCTCGCTTTTTTGTTGCTATAAACATGACTTGCTCATATATGAGTATACTTAAGTGTAAGCTATAGCATACATTCTAACAGTAATAGCTTTAGCCCTTACATGTATCCAGCAATAATATTGCTTTGTGACAACCGAGAAAACTCCATTACACTTTCATCAATTGGCGAAATGCTTGTGTACTTTCGCCAATATACCGTCTAGAATTTCGCCAACTGGTGATAGTCCATTGTACTTTCGCCATTGGCGAATGTTCTATTGGCGAAGTTTCGGTAATCCAAATAATCATATTAAATAATTTCGGTTTACCTCTTATTGAAGCAGTCTTTGAGTAGTCTCAATATAAGAATTGCTGAATTTTCCACTTGTCTTGAAGTTTTTGTCAACCGAATTCTGATGAGCGCTTGCGATCAGGATTTATAAATCAATAATTTTAGTCAAATTACTATACTGAGAATTTCAGTTTAGGTACTATTCATATGCTAATAAAATTTATACTGACTGCCGTCAAAATTAAATATTATAGTTGAAGAAATAGTGATTTCGTATAGACAAATAACATCTATACTTTTTTTGCATTTAGATCAGCCGAGTGATTCCTAGTTGATAAATTTTAAAAACTATCGGTATGATTTCTGTGAGACCAAGGTATAGAAGATTCTGAGCGAAAGTTTTTACCATTCTATGTTTCCCTTTATGGATTACTGTAAGTAAAAGAAAGACAAGGAATAGTTAAATATCTAATTCCATAGTTCGATACACTTCTTTTAGATCGTGTTTCACAAAAATAGTAATGTTGTGTGCCTACTTTGGTTGACGACGCTTTCATCAGTATATTCCATAGTAAGGCCAACTAGCTCGTCGCAGCAACGAGAAGCAGCTCCGACAGTAATACATTTGGTTGGCTTTCGATGCTAAGAAATAATTCAAAAAATATTTTAGATGTTTTATTGACTATATTAATCTTACTTTGACGAGTTCTATATGTTCTGTAGAACGCGTGACTGACGGAAAATATTGTTCAGTTGTCGAGACTATTTCGAAAAAAAACATTTTTTTCGTTGAAACAATATTCGAAACATTTCATACTGGATGTGCTTGGCTCTGGAGAGTTAGGGTCCGACCTATAAATAAAACGAGTATAGGAACAAATAACTACTAATTGTAGAAGGTTTCTTAGAAGGATAATCTAAGGAAATTGTCTTTCAATTGATTTTAAATCGCAAAACAACACAAAGTCAGCTTTACGCAGTGGACAGAATGCCAAGCTTTCGAATCGAACTGTTGTCTGTTTGAGTTGATCTTTAAGAATAGGGAAAACTCTGAGCAGTAATGATTGCATCTATTACATTGATGTTTCTTGGGACGATAGGATTGGATCTAAGGTTCAGCTTAGACTTTGGAAAAAGAATACTCTCGGAATTCTTAGAATATGAGCTTGATGATGGCTACTATAAAAAGCTTTTTTGTGTCTCGAGAGGTTCCCTTGTAAGATCTTTCTTGAGTTTCGGTGAAAAAGCTGAGAAAAACAGGTAAACTTAGGATTCGATAGGAAAGGAGAACTCCAAATAGATTTCAGTCGGGAAAGTTAACATGATGTCGAGTTATGATCTTGAAAATCTCTGAATTCATAGATCGTTGTGGATAGTCATATGGCTTGCACCAATCCGATGGCAGAATAAACTTTTGAATATTAAAGGGAATACGTCTATATAGTCAGCAGTGTCCAAGGATTGAGAAATAGGAATCCTCTCAATTCTAGGTGATGTCAGCTAAAACTGATCAAATCTTCGAAGAAATAAGAATTAACATACATTTCGTTCACAGATTCCCCTCAATTCATTGCACACTTCTCTTCAATTCAATCATACTATCAAAACTAAACTCGCTACCTAACTGAATCCATACTTAAATACACGGTCCCTTTGCAAAGAACTAACCGCGTGACAATTCCACCCAAAATAATCGATGAAATGAATAGAACTTGTAGATAATATTCCTGCTTAGAGATTGATCAATCGCTGGATATCAAACAACGAGCGACAACAGAATGTCAACAAGCAACTACAAGAAGACACTGCACATTATTTTAAGAAATCAGATAAAGAAAAAAGAAAAAACATAACTAACAGATTTCATCAGGTATTTAATGTTCCAATCTCCCGCTACTAAATAAATCGAATTAACACAAGAAAATAAACAAAGAACAAAGCAATGTAGAAGTAAATTCTACATTGATCCCAAGCAATGAAACAGCTATCCCAAGTACAGGAGCGAATATGAACACGGATTAATTGCAAAAAGCATCTAAAATGGAGGTATTTAGGTCCAAACTTCCCAAATTTTGATCCTTGATCTCTTTTCTCACAAATATCATCATTGGATTCCAGAAATGAATTTTACGTGAATCCCAAGGAGTTTCAGAATTATTACAAGTACAAGGGTGAACGTTACCAAACCATACTTGCAAAAGTGGCTGAATTTTGGACCAAATTCCGAAATTTTCATTGATGACCTCCCTCACAAATATCACTATTAGAGCTAAAATAAATTTAACCTCGACTCCGACCAATCAGAAGGCTTTTCCAAGTCAACGCGCGCCTATCAGCAACAACTACTTACTGAAACTCTGAAATGCTGATATTTTCGTCCAAATTCCTCAAAATTTAGATCGATGGCACCCTTTACCCACCCACCCTCCCAATCTTAGAAATATCATTATTGGCCCAAGAATTTCAGTGTACACCAATCCCAGTAAATTACAGAGTCATTCTAATTCGAGGGGCAAATACTAGGAAGAAAAGATCAAATTCGCTACCAACTTTTCTTACGCGAGTGCTTCTGAGGAATTATCCATACTTGTACACACACAAGCAATGTTATTGTAGGATTGAGTCAAATCAGGATGATTTACAGGAAGAGCTTTCTGATAGATTTGAAGTGCTTTTTCGTAAAACGAGACCGCTTTTGAATACTCTCCCATGTTTTTATATACGAAAACCATATTTTTATAGGAACTAGCCAATGAAGGATGATTTTCAGGAAGAGTTTTTTGTTTGATTTGAAGTGCTTTTTCGTAAAATGAAAATGCTTTCGAATACTCTCCCACGCTTTTATACACCAAACCAATATTGTTGTAGGCAGTGACCAAATCAGGATGATTTGCAGGAAGAGTTTTTTGACGAATTTCAAGCACTTTTTCGTAAAATGGAAGTGCTTTTAAATACTCACCCATGTTGTAATACGTAAAGCCGATATTGTTGTACGAAGTACGTAAATCAGGATGATTTGCAGGAAAAGCTTTTTGACGAATTACAAATGCTTTTTCGTAAAAAGAAAGTGCTTTTGAGTATTCTCCCATTTTGTCATACACTAAACCGATGTTGTTATAGGAACTAGCCAATGAAGGATGATTTCCACGAAGAGTTTTTTCATAGATTTCAAGTGCTTTTTCGTAAAACGAAACTGCTTTAGAATACTCTTCCATGTTTTTATACATCTCACCGATATTATTGTAGGATGTAGCCAAAGAAGAATGACCTGCAGGAAGAGTTTTCCCACGAATTTCAAGTGCTATCTCGTAAAACGGAAGCGCTTTTGAATACTCGCTCATCTTGTGATACAGGAAACCAATGTTATTATAGGAAGTAGCCAAATCCGGATGATTTCCAGGAAGAGTTTTTTTAAAAATGTCATGTGCCTTCCCGTAAAACGAAAGTGCTTTAGAATACTCTCCCTTATTTTTATACTCCAAACCGATGCTGTTGTAGTAAGTAGCCAAATCAGGGTGATTTGCAGGAAGAGTTTTTTGAAGAACTTCAAGTTTTTTTTCATTAAATGATAGTGCTTCTGAAAAATCACCCATGTTTTTATACAGCATATCGGTGTTGTCGTTGGAAGTACCCAAATCAGGATAACAAGAAGGAAGAGTTTTTTGAAAAATTTCAAGTGCTTTTTCGTAAAACGAGAGTGCTTTCGAATAGTCTCCCATGTTCTTACACACGAAACCGATGTTGTTATAATAAATAGCCAAATCAGGATGATTTTCAGGAAGATTTTTTTCTCGACCTTCAAGTGCTTTTTCGTAAAACGAAAGCGCTTTTGAATTCTCTCCCATAGTATTATACATTCCACCGATGTTGTTGTAGCAAATAGCCAATAAAGAATGATTTGCAGGAAAAGCTTTTTGACAAATTTCAAATGCTTTTTCGTAAAAGGAAAGTGCTTTTGAATAGTCTCCCATGTTCTTATACACCGTAGCGATATTGTCGTAGGAAGAAACCAATGAAGGATGATTTGCCGGAAGAGTTTTTCGTTTGATTTTAAGTGCTTTTTCGTAAAAGGAAAATGCTTTAGAATAGTCTCCCATGTTTTTATACACATCACCGATGTTGTTGTAGGAACTAGTCAGACAAGGATGATTTGCTGGAAGTGTTTTTTGATGAATTTCAAATCCTTTTTCGTAAAATGAAAGTGCTTTAGAATATTCTCCCATATTGTTATATACCCCGCCGATGTTGTTGTAAGAAGTAGCTAATAAAGGATGATTTGTAGAAAA
>JAJEKB010020933.1:915374-956706 GCA_022393335.1 Macrotrachela quadricornifera
GGATGATTTGTAGAAAAAGTTTTCTGACGAATTTCAAGTGCTTTTTCCTGAAAGGAAAGGGCTTTAGAATACTCTCCCAAGTTATCATATACCAAGGCGATGTTGTTGTACGAAGTAGCCAATGAAGGATGATTTGCAGGAAAAGTGTTTTGTTTGATTTCAAGTGCTTTTTCGTAATACGAGAGTGCTTTAGAATACTCTCCCATGTTGTAATATACGAAACCGGTGTTGTTGTAGGAAATACTCAAACTAGGATGATTTTCAGGAAGAGTTTTTTGTTTGATTTCAAGTGCGTTTGCGTAAAACGAGAGTGCTTTAGAATACTCTGCTATGTTGTCATACATTCTACCGATGTTGTTATAGGAAGTAGTCAATGAAGGATGATTTGCAGGAAAAGTGTTTTGTTTGATTTCAAGTGCTTTTTCGTAATACGAGAGTGCTTTAGAATACTCTCCCATGTTGTCATACACCCCACCGAGGTTGTTGTACAAAGTAGCCAATGAAGGATGATTTGCAGGAAGAGTTTTTCGGCGAATATCAATTCCCCTTTCATAGTACAAGATGGCCTTGTGATAGTCACCTTGTTCATCGTTAATATATCCAAGATTAGTATAATAAAGTGCTTTATCGTTCTCATCATATGTCTGTTTGAGTAGTAATGTGTAGAGTTCTTCAGCTCTATCTAACTTTTTCAAATGAAGCAACAAGTTGCCTATTCGTTCCCATCCTGTCCCACGCACACTTTCTTGCATATGTTTCGTGAGTGTTCGAAGTTGTTGATCATCATCCGATGTTAGTGTAAGTTCTACTTGATAAAGTGGGTTGTTTTTGTCGATTTGTGTAACTTTACCAATACGGAAGACGGTGTGCATTGAGAAAAGGATTTCTTCCTCCGTCCTAAAGTTACTAAATTCTTGGATGGAGGCAAAAGGAGCGGATGAGATAGAAGGATCAACGGACATTTGAAAGAGAATGCCAACCATATCGGTGTTTGTTAAGGCACAAGTGGCAAACTCAAAGGAAATGTCTTGGTTTGTATTTGTGAGTAAGAAGTTATTAAAAGACATTAGGCCACCTTTTGTTTTACAGAGTTTCTGAAAATCATCATTCAATAGACCCTGTCCTCGGTAAACTGTGAGAGGCTGTCCACTGTAACCACTCATCTGTTGTTCGTGTAATTGTTCTATTTGTTGATGAAGATCACGAATAAAGAAGCCCATATTAATGATAGTGTCTACTTCCAGCAGACGTAGCGCACCGTTAAGCATAGAATAGATGAATGATGGGAAAGTATACCACCAGATTGGTGAATGTGCATGATATTCATTCTCGAATTTAGTAATATTGATTGATGATCCGTAGTCACCTTTTCGGCAGTACGCGACGAAATCGTTGATCGATTGTTGGTCATATTCCATTTCAAGGAGAATATCCTTGAATATTTGGCTGTACATAAAGGTGGGGTCCAGTCGGTTTAAATCTTGACTGAAAGCCTCTCCAATTACTGTAATAAAATTTACAGGAGTGAAATCATGTTCACATTGTTTAACAGTCATTTGCAATGTTTCACAAATGGGTGCAATAGATGTATATACACCTTTGATTTTCTTCCATTGTTTTGCCCACTGTTCGTGACGTGACTTGTCATCACAAAAGATGTAAATGGAATCTAATTGTGAGATGCCATGAATATCGGGGACTAAATTTTGACCCAATGATCCTGACGTAATGACGAATGCTTTCTCTTCATTGATATCTTTGAGACACTGAATACATTGATCTGAGTCGGCAAAGATTTTGATATTGTTGGCGATGCCATTTAGTTGCGTTAATGTATCTTGGCAATCTTTTTTTGATTGATCAATACCAGCATCGGCCCAGATCAATAAATAATTTTGAGCAATTTGCTTACGGGGATTGATAGTACTGGTTGCTGTGGTTGTAGGTAAACCAGAAATTTTTGATGTTGCAGTAATGTCTTCTTTTGACATTTGTTCATCCATAATTTGCTGAATAATTTGTTATTCACCTATGTAAAACTACGTATAGTTAGTTGTTGTTTAGACAAAGAGAGTTCACATTATCTATGTACATGAGCATACTGACGAGGGAGCATATTTAGGTGTTTAAGCCTTTTAGACTGCATCCTTTTGCGATAAGTAGATCTCGATCAGGTATGAAATACTCAAAAAAAGACATGCGGCCTTAGACATTTCTTCAAAAGTTATAGCCATTTTAGTAAGATTTTAGTCTGTAGTTCGGCAGGTATCAATAAATTAAATGACATTATTTCGTTATAACTAGTATGCCATGAAAATATTAGATTTGAAGAACACTTCCTACAAGAGATATTGAATTTCCTAAAAAAAACATGATATTTGCGCATCTTTTATAGCATACTAGTTAATTTGGAAATTTAATATCTCTTGTAGAAAATATTCTTTTAATCTGAAATTTCCAGACCATTCTAGTCGCAAGTATTTTTATCTGTGCGCTAAATTTCAGCTCGAAATAATGTCATTCAACTTACTGATGCAAACTGAGCTAGAGGCTAAAATTTTACTAAAATAGCTATAACTCTAGAGCGAAGTGCTAAAAGTACGTATTCTCTTGAGATACTTCATACCTCATCAAGGTATATTTATCGCGAAAAGATGGAGTCTAAAGAATTTAAACACCTAAGTATGTTCCCTCGTTAGTAATTTCAATGGTATAAAACAACGGTAGATGTTCATTTTAAAAAGAATATATTAATAAGTTCTGCATAAAATTCTGTATCTCTTAGTATCAGAGTCAACGTTCGTAATTGAGCTTGACTTGAGAAAACCACCCATCAAAAATCGGTAATTGTTTCTGCCGCATCCGCTATACATACGATATACATGTAGAATGTATAGTAAGGAAAGATCAATGAATGCATTCAGGGAAATTATCAGAGCAGTTACTAATATGTAATGTACACGACGTATCGGAACTTACCTACTCTCGAGTAAAAGTTCAAGATTTGGGTACCGTTTTCAGAACCTTTTATAGTTCTACATCTCTGACTAAAACCATTTTACGTTCTATGTATTTTGGCTTGAACTTAAAAATGATTTTGAAATGGTACCCAGTAAAGATTTCATATGATACTTTTTTTAGAGAGATAGAGTAGCCACGATCTTAATGTAGTTGCCTACAGATCATTCTATAAAATATTTCTTTGGATTGTGTCTAAAATACAGCTTATACGAGTAATTAGAGACAAACGGCTAGCCGTTCCGTGCATCAAACCTGATTGAACAGCTGATTATTTATTTCTTTTGGCAAAAAGGCAAAAATTACCGTCAATACTTTCCCAATGCATTTAGTGCAACTAATAATTTCTATGTATTTAATACTAAATAAAATATTCCAATAAATCTGCAGTGCATTTTTGATTTACATGGAGTTGAATTCATTTCATTTATATAAGTTTAAATACATCAAAATAAATCAATTTTGAAGCTTTTTTCGAATATATGTTAATTGTGTTCTGTAACTGCATGCATTTATACAGATAGCCTGCATTTAATGCAAGTCTATGCAACTTACAGCACACACAAAATCAACAATAGTCGTTTCACGAATGAACGGAATATTAAACTCTTGAAAATAGAAGGCTGTCATTATAATGTTGCTTAGTGCGTCTTACACGTTTTGTACATATGCCAATAATCGTGTTACGTTGTCTTGTGAGTGTTTCAAAAAGTCAGATTTTTTCATATTGTCCGTTCACCGTTAGAATATGGTGAAAAAAATCGCAATCTGCGACTATCCTATAAGTTCAAAAATATGCATTCAGTAGGCGAAGATCACTTATTTCAATGTCATTATGAAAACTATTAGAAAAGGAATATCTATGAATTGCTTTTAATTTACACGTTATTTGTTAATAAAAATCCACAGATCATTTCGACTTCTTATTGTGTGCAAGAAACGAAAAGAAAAACCAATACATGTAAGATAAATGTGATTTATTTATCTGCTACATAAAAATTTCAATTTTGATCGTTAGTCTAACAGTGATAAGATAAAATGTACTTCATTATAACACTTAGTGAACAATCGCAAATGAAAGTTAATGGAAAAGAGAAGACATGTTGAAAACTTACTTACATCATACTTCTCGATTTTTCAGAACATATTTTAAGCATACGAATTATAATAAGAACATGATAGAAGGTAATTAAATAAGTAACCGAGAGTCTGCAAATAATTAAATTTTCGGCTCAATCTGTTCATGATCTTTTTGACTTATTTAATTCGAAATGTATTAAAAGTTGTGTATACGCAAATCAGTTTTAACATATTTCACTCGTATGTATTGACAGACACATAAATGTTGAAGACATCTAACTGCATGCAAAATGACTGATGAGGGAACATCGCCAACTGTCCAAACCATTTCGAGTTCGGACTTTGTGCATAAGATAGACCCCAATGAGGTATGAAAAACTCCAAAGGATTAAATCTCCTTAGGTCTTCTGTCCAGAGTTATAGGCATTTTACTGGAATTTTGCCCTATGACATGGTATATACCTAAAAATTGAATGACAGTTTTTCGACCTGAAATTTTACCCAAAGAGAGGTCTATTGGTAATTAGAATGTCCTGAAAATTTCAGCTCAAAAGAATGTTTCCATCTCGAGATATTAAACTTTCAAAATATGGAAAATTCTAGCATCGTTTGTGGTATACAGGTCATTTTTGAGAGTCTAATATCTCGAGGAAACATTCTTTTGAGCTGAAATTTTCAGGACATTCTAATTACCAATAGACCTCTCTTTGGGTAAAATTTCAGGTCGAAAAACTGTCATTCAATTTTTAGGTATATACCATGTCATAGGGCAAAATTCCAGTAAAATGCCTATAACTCTGGACAGAAGGCCTAAGGAGATTTAATCTTTTGGAGTGTTTCATACCTCATTGGGGTCTATCTTATGCACAAAGTCCGAACTCAAAAGGGTTTGGACAGTTGGCGATGTTCCCTCGTGAGTTTAAACCAAAAATTTTGTTCACGACAATGCCCTTCATTTCCGTCCTTTCATTTCACGAAAATTTCCATTCAAATTTCATTTTTGTCATTGACGGCTTTTTAGTTT
This sequence comes from Macrotrachela quadricornifera, assembly GCA_022393335.1. Lineage (NCBI taxonomy): Eukaryota > Metazoa > Rotifera > Eurotatoria > Philodinida > Philodinidae > Macrotrachela > Macrotrachela quadricornifera. Next base: position 920,497 of record JAJEKB010020933.1, read on the forward strand.
AAGATTCAGTTCTTCCAGTTTTTATTCCATCGAAACATTTATCAATTTGCCGTAGAATGAGTTCGCAAAGTTAGATTCTGAAGTTAATCATCTCTGATAAATTATACATGACATCCAAAATTTATCTACTTTGTTTATCATACCAGCATTCTGCTCAAATTCTACTATGATCATAATTTAGGCATAGGTTCTTAGAAAATATGGCATATTTCTCCGGATCTTCTCTGAAACATTGCTTTTGTGGTTAATTAGAGGTAAATGGCTAGCCGTTCCGTTCATTAAACTTCGTTGAATCATCGATTATTCACTGTCTCACAATGTCGCTGTTTCATTTTTGCTTCTTTTGACAAACTAGTCGACTTATCCTAGAATAACTCCATGTAGCTGGATGGTAAAGTTGCATACTAAGCTTTCCTAGTGAATTTTAATATCAGAGACAAAATACTAACAATCTATCCGTGTCGTAGTCATGATCGGCATGTAATTTGCCATAAATAATCATGTGAGTTATTTGCCCTGCTTAGTTTTGGATTATGACTTCGGTGATTCATTTGAAGCAAATAATTGATCTTTTGCCACCATTGCTCTGAAACGATCCTTATGAAAAGCAATTCACATGCATAGAATGTTATTGAACTATCAACAACTCGGTTTCTAAAGACTTTGTTGTGCTATTTTCGCTTCTCTTGAGAGATTCGCTGATTTCTCGTAGAATCAGCCCACATAGTTAAATTCTAAGGTTCATCGTCTCTGGTAAACTTCATAACTAGACAAAGTCGACACATTTTCTTTATCATACTACTAAATTACTGCGCAGATTCTATCACAACTACAACATCGAGTCTTTTAGGAAATATGACGTATTTTTTCAACTGAAACGTAACTTCTGTTACTAGTTAGAGAGAAACGACTAGTAGTTCGTCGGTCCTCTCCGAGGTGCCACATCATAGTTAGCAGCTCGCATGCTAGTCTGCTTCCCAACAGACTATCTCTTTTTATTAACAATATAACCAATTCAGATTTCGTCTATTGTGATGAGGTGTTTACTGGGTCATCACACTATAAACAAGAGTAGTATATTAAACTCTTGCCCTATGTGCCATGCTTCATAAATCCTTGAAGAGTTTATGATTGGACCATAGTAAGTCAGCTAAATGTCTTTGCCATAGAACTTTTGTACAGTTTATATAGAAAAAATGATTCAACCAAATTAGTGTCTATAGTTTACTATATTCTATCAATTTTTCTCCTTTCCTTTGATTGACAGTAAAATCACATTAATCATTATGAAACTGGAAAACCAATCTGTCAATTTGTTCTCCTTTTTTTCAAATTTTTGGAGCCTCTTTCATTTAAAATAATAATATTTTCATGAAACGAAGGTAGCCATGCACTAAAACCAAAACTTGTGTATTCAGCGAAAGTTGTCAAAACAGAATTTATCAAGCAATAATAGATCATGATTAGAACATATTCAGTGAGGATCAAATAGGTCGTAAAAACGAACGTTACTTGTGATGTGCTTCCCATGAATTCGCTTGCTAATCAAATTCAGATCGATCAAAACATATATTCATTATGGACTGCTTATTGGGTCCAGCAAACTGCCCATATATTGACCCTACTCTTTGACCTTGGAAGTCCAACAGTTAGATAGAGCACTAGTTGCGGTTCCTACTCTCAACAATGACCTGTTTTCAATACATTTTTTCCGTCAATCAAATCCCTCACAGCAATTAAAGTCGTTGATGCAATACAGAAAACTGCATGTGGACGTGAGATACGAACAGTTTAAGCGATCATTATGCTCTATGATATTACTCGAATTCGAATTTAAATAATTTTTATACAATAAATTTTTTTAGTAATTTCTATTACTCATGACACGTACAAAGTTTAATAAAAAGTAGGAAAAAAAAGCGTAAAAATCTCAGGTTGGACGACCCATTTTAAGGCCTGGAAGATGATACCGGTCTAAATGACAGTTTTTTTCATTTTGAAACTTTAGGCTGATTTTTCCGGACCAATTTTACCTATCTCCTATAGAATCCCAATAATAGCTAACAGTTTTCACTTCATGATTTCACAACAAAATATCCAAAACAATTAAGTTTTCTTGTGAAGATCTTGTTGACAAATGCTATCATGTAACCTTGAAAATAATCAGATATTAAGAAACCTTTAATAAGAAATCTCATATAAAAAATCGTTCGTTTTAGCTCATCTTATCTTTCGTTCTACCGTAGCAGTCTCTTTTGCTGATTAAGATTTCTTTCAGCAGTTCTAAATAATTACTAACAGATGCGACAGAATAAATGATCCTCTCAGTATTTTCTGAATATCTTTCTCAGATTTTGACGAATATACTTGGTTTTTTTTTCAAAAGATAGCCTGTGCACTTCTCTATAAAACCTATCGAAAAGTGCTCTTCCAACGAATCATTATGAAATTATATCCGATCAATGCTACAACACTACAAAATGGTCCACTTTCAAAGCATTGTCTTTTATATTTACGATTTTACATCACACTTTTGTTTACATGCAAAAACGATTGAATAGGTCAGCTTGTAGCCCGAGAAATATTCTATCAGTTGAGTGGATACTTTATTTTGACATGCTACCAATTTACCTGAAAAAGTCTCTTCTTTGTTCCCTTCTATTATCGTTTAAAGAATCTTACATTAAGGTTCCTCGCAATTTTAATTTTATTACATTAAATGAAAATTGATTACATATTCAGATTTATTACTAAGTTGAAGGAAAATGTTTTCTCTATCATTTCGATGGAAGTAGAATGCTAAAATGTATTTTTTTGCAATGTTTGAAGCCTAAAACGAGACAGATTGATGATTACGATCCACTTTTTAAGACGACTGGTCGATAGAAGTTCGCAATCCTGTTCCAATATCTTCGTCTGAGTTTTATTAGAAAACTAAACCTAAAAACACAGAAAAATTACATTAGAGTAGGATCTTGTATCTGTTTAGCTTGAAGAAGCGGAATGATTAGTTTTATAAAAATGTGTAGTTGAAAGTGGACCCTTTTGGATCATTGTAGTATTGGTCGGGTATAACTTCATAATGATTTGTTGACAAAACACTTTTCGCTAGGTTTTGGAGAGATTTTCACGGGCTATCTTTTGAAAAAAATTCAAATATATACGTCAAAACCTGAGAGATATTCGCAAAATACTGAAAGGGTCATTTATTGTGCCGCACCCATTGCAAATAAGAAAAGCTATCTATTATAAATATGAATAAAAAGAATATACGTCATATTTTGTTATAAAACTATTTTATTAAATATGTATGTGAATATCTTCGACGTTTCGACTCAATTATTTCCTTTAGCGTGTTTTGTTTAAATCAAGCGTTTCTGGCGGATGAGGATTAGAGAATATTAGCACTCGTTTTTTATTTGTTTGGATTTGAAGAACCGATTAATATTTCGCGTTTTTTTTCTCTGATGCGTTTTATCTAAATTCTTTTATTGCAATTCATATATTCTGAATTTGATGAAAGTATGGTTTTCAAAGCTGTCTTAGCATGTATGTATATTTTACGAATATATTAAGGCAGTCAAGAGCAAATGTATATCAATATCTTTGGCGAAATGATGGGTCTAATATTGCGAAACTTTCTGGTGAATTGGTAAAAGCTCGTATTCACATTTGCGAGCTAAATCTTGATATTTTGTTCATTCTCACATGCGGACGTGAAAATTTAGTTTCAGTTTATGTTCGCTTCCGTGTGGCAATTCCACGTTTAGCTAATTCGAAACTCATCCAATGATATCAAGATGACATTTTGAAAGTTAAATTGATACTTAAAAGACATCTTTTAAATCAAAGTACTAAACATGCGGCTCGATTAGATAAAGAGTTAAAAGAAACTATATTCCACATTGTTTAAGTTCGTTTAGTTTCTATTTCTAATGAAACCGTTAATAAAAAGCTGGTGACATTTGAAGGTACGCATAATAAAAACTTGGCGGTGTACGTGCAGAATATTCTTTTTATGTTCCTTGACTACAGCAAAGTATGAACTCGGTGAAAAATTTGTTAAGTTATACTCTATCTGATGATGAACATGATGCTTTAAATAATAGATTGGATCATGTGTATGCAACAGAAATATTGATCAAGCGTAGTTTGTGTGCTATATGGAGTATTTTTATTTTCGGCTATTAAATGTTCGAACTTTGTGTCATCATTATGAAATGACGACCTGCTAATGTGAGTGTTCGTCACGAATTAACGTCATCACAGTTAAATGCTGCATCCGAATTACGTCAAACAGCAAATCTGTTTCAGAAAGCAGCTGAATTCGAACTAAAACAAGTTGGAACAGAAAATCGTAAAACTTTTGGTAATTTGCTTTCTCTTGTCAAAAATAAATCGATTGTTATCAATCGACCTGATAAAGGACGTGACATAGTAATTATGAATCGATCAGATTATCTTCGGAAAATGAGTGATATATTCAGTGATCGTTCTTGTTTTACGATGATTACAAAAGATCCGACGTTAGAGAACGAAAGTAAAGTGAGGAACACACTTCTTCTATTTAAAAGGGAGGGCTTCATAAATGAGGACGAATTTAATTTAGCGAAACCTACTGGTTCAAGACCTGTATGTCTACATGATCTTCCTAAAGTACACAAATCAGATAAACCAGACTGTCCTCTTCGACCATTAATGTCAGCTACAGAAACGGTAGCCTACGGCTCAGGCAAAATGTTAAAAAACCAATAAAACCAGCTCCATATCAGTCCATATAAAGTTAAAAATACACATGATTTTGTCAAGAAAATTAGAGCGTCGAAATATGTAGATAAAAAATGGTTTCTTTCGACCTAACAAGTCTTTTCAGTAAGGTACCATTATCATATACCATCGATCTTTTACTCGACAAAATGTTTCCAACATGTGCTTCGATATGTAAAGATAAACCTCGAAGTCAACTTTGTGTAAAGTGTAGAAATATGGCAGATGTTTCAGCTCTTCTACGAATAGCTACATCAGAAACGCAGTATCTTTGATAGGAAAATGTACATACAACACAGTGGTGTGGCTGAGAGTGCACTGCTAGCTCCTGTAATTCCTGATATTTTATGTCTCATCTTGAAGAGAATTTGATGGATCAACTAGCACAATGCAGTGTCTGTGAATGGTATTGATATATTGATGATACATTCATATTATTAGATCCAAAAAATATGGTGGAAGATATCCTTGCTATTTTAAACAATTTCCATCCATCTATCAAATTCACTCATGAAGAAGAAAAAGATCAGTCTCTTTCTTTTCTTGATGTGAATATTATTCGATCGACAGAAATTGTTAAAGTTGAAATGAAACAAGGATCGACAGACACTATTCAAGTTGAAATGAAACAATCATCGACAAAAATTGTTACTGAATTTGAAACAACTGTCTTTCAAAAATCATCATTTACTGAACTCATGCTCAAATGGAACTCGTTTGTTCCAATTCAACACAAAATGGCTTGTATAGTTAGTATGATACAAGGAGTCCTAATCATATGCTCGACTTATCCCCCATTGTTTGATGAATTCGATAAAATTCGTGAACTTGGTCGACTAAACGGCTACCCATTATCATTCATAAATATTCGAATAGATATTGGATTAAGTACTCATCTCGAAAAATCAACGACTTCACATGAAGCAATCCTCGAGTGTGAGAAACAACGGATGTTTATCGAGATACTATACACTGACAATCCTGATAATTTCATCAAAAAGAAATGATCTCGTATATTAGAAAAAATACGTCCTGATCTTGCCGTTCGTTTCTTTGCTAGAACGCCTTGATCAGTGCAAAGCTTTTTTCAACGCAAAAGACCCCATACCGAAACACTTACAGGTAGATATTGTTTACTCAATAAAATGTAGCGATTGCGGACGTATTTATGTAGGTGAAACAGAAAGATAAGCTGCATGGAGATTATGAGAGCACGGTGCATCAAAATCTTTATTCGAAGAAGAAAATATGCTTTGTCTCGATCAGAGAGACAATACTCGTCATTAAAAGAATAATACCAATGAAAAGGATGATACGAACTACGATCGGACCAGTCAAAAAAAGAGAGAATCAAACCATGTCCCTGTCCTCATCATCATAAGTTTTGTGCTCTTAAGCAGATTCTTAGGATAACAATTATAATTTTCATAAATTTATAGGTTTCTCCATTCCCTCCTATCGCTATCAATCCTGTTTAGGTGCACCTATCCATTCTCCTTTGTTCATTCATCAAGCATTTTCATTCTTTTTCTTCCCCTCTTTCTTTCGTCATCCACTGTTCCCTCGATCACATCTTTTAGTAAACTATTTCCTCTCAGTACATTGCCTATCCAATTTCTTTTTCTTATTCTTATTTCTTCTAATAGAGTTCTATCTTCTCCTATTCGTTCCAAAATCTTAACATTGCTCACTCTATCCCTCCAGCTTATTCTTTAACATTTTTCTCTACATCCACATTTCGAAAGCTTCGAGCTTTTTCCTTTCATACTTCCTTAATGTCCAAGTTTAAGCTCCATACAACAGCACGGTCCAAGCAAAGCACCTTGTTAATCTCTTCCTTAATTTTAGATCTACTGATCCACATAAAACCCTCTTCATTCTTGTAACAGCTTCTTTTGCATTCCCTATTCTTGCTCTTACATCCTTCTCACATCTCCAGTCTTCTGTTAAAAAACTACTTAAATATTTAATAGTGCTAACCTGCTCCACTCTTATACCATCTATATGCAGCACAATGTTTTCATTACTTCTTATGCTCATTACCCTAGTCTTCTTTTCGTTAACTTTCATCCCATATGCTTTACATGCCTTCTCTAGCCTTTTAATTGATATTTCTAAACTTTCTAGGTCTTTTGCTAATACCGCCATATGATCCGCAAATCTTACACAGCAAACATTTTTTTTCCACCAATCTTCACACCCTTCATTTTCGCTTCTATTTTTATTGTCATCTTTTCTAGATAAATATTAAATAATATAGGAGATAAGCAACAGTCTTGCCTCACTCCTCTACCAAGCTGTATCATTTTAGATTCCTTGTTACCTATCCTAACTATCACTCTTTGTTCCTTATACAAGTTTCTGATCAGCCTTCTTTCTTTCCATTCTATTCCTTTATCTTTTAATATTTCATGGAGCTTGTCCCAGTTCACCTTGCCAAATGCTTTCCAGATCTACAAGACAAATTACGAAAGTTTTGCATCGTTCTGTCAACCTGTCTCCTATTACTCTCATTAGTCCTATTACATCCCCAGTGTCTCTGCCTTTCCTAAAACCAAATTGTTCTTCTCCTAGATGCATATTTAATCTACCTCGCAACCTTCGACTCACTACCCTTAATAATACTTTCGCTGCATGTGAAATAAAACTAATTGTTTTAAAATCCTCACATTTACTGGCTCCTGCTTTCTCTTCTATAGGTATTAACAAAGTTTCTAAAAATCCTTCGGGCCACAAATCTGTTTCGTAGATTTCTTTATACCCATTCACTAGAGCTTTCTTTCCTTCGTCTTTCATACTTTTGAGAAACTCGATGGGTATACCGTCTACTCCTACCGCTTTCTTACATTTCATTTCTTTAATAGACATTTCTATTTCGCTCTCTAATATTGAAAACCCTATACACTCTCTTTCTACATTGCTCTCATCCTCTACTATTTCTTCTCGTAAGCATCCCAGATTTGGATACAATTCTCTTACATACTCTTCCCATCTATTAAGTATGTCATCATCTTCTATCAACCTCGTTCCATCTCTTGATTCTATAGATCTTACGTTTCCACTTTTTCGTTTCAACCAGACTAGTTCCTTTACTTTTTCATACATCAAATCGTACCTACCACGTTTTTCTAAATTTTCTATTATTTTATACTCACTTTCTAGCCATTCTTGCCTTGCCTTTTCTGTCTCCCTCCTTAACTCATTGTTTAACCTTCTATATTGTAACCTACCCATTTCACTATTAACATTTTTCCATTTTCTTCTTTCATCCATCTTTTCTACCATTTTTTCAATAACCCATGGTTTCCTAGCTTTCACATTTTCTTTAAATCCTATCATTTTCTTTGCTGATTCAACTATCGCACTCTTCAGTCTACTCCACTTCTCATCAACATCTCTGTGCTCATTCTCACTAACTTTCTCTAGCTTTTTATCTATACTATTTCCAAAATCTTCCGTAACAACTTTAAGTTTTCAAAGCCCCATCTTTTCCTTACTAAGGCTCTCTTAACTTTTTTAGCCTCAGTTCCATCTGTACGATAACTAAATTGTGGTCCGAGCCTATATCTGCTCCGGGGTATGCACATGCTCTCTTTATGCTATTCCTAAACCTTTCTTGTACCAACACATAATTTATCTGATATTTGGCTCTATCAATCGGAGCCTTTCAAGTATACCTTCTTTTTAAATGATTTTTAAACCGTATATTTGTAAATACTAGTTTATTTTCTCTACATTCATATCTCCCATCACTACAACACAACTATCCTTTTCTTTTCTTCTTATCAGCTCCTCTGTTTGTGAATATAGTTCCTTTACCTCTTCATCTGCATGCGCGCTGATGGGCATATATACCTGGATAAGCGCTACATCTTTTTTTGCTCGGCTCTTAATCTAATATCGTCTGGCGCGACAGTCATCCATACAAATTATTGCTTGAAGAATCTTTTGTGATTAAAGCCTACGACACACAACTGAATAAGGCTACCCACTCAGTCTCGTTGACAATATTCCTCAAAGGTTTACCACGACACCTAGTGCCCGAGCCAGTTTCTCCTCACCAATAATCAACTAACAAAACAATACTTCCCCGATGCACATAAAGAAACCATATAATATTTAATTATATTCACCCATAAAAATAAGAAACGTGTATACACAGCAAAAGAAAAATGTAAATGCGCGCATCTCTTCTCTCCTTATCTGTATTACGCTCCCCACATTACCCTTACCAACAAGAAAAACTAAAATACTTACAATTAGCTCTTTCTCCTTCATACAACATCATTCCCTATGCGTTAAAAAGAAAGAGAATACCAACACTTTATGACAGAAATATAAATACCCTCCCAATTACTCACAGTTTCATCTACCATACATGAATCATCATCGCAAACACGTGCATCACCTCATGATCAAATGCAATAACACCGAAACAAAAACAAAAACATGCAAAATACGTATACCAAATACCCGATTAATAAAGTACATATTAAATAAAACTGAACTAAAACACATCATAGACTCATTACTCTAGAAAATGACTCTTTAATTAAGTCGAAACATCGAAAATATTCACATACATATTTAATAAAATAGTTTCATAATAAAATATCACGTATATTAGTTTTATTTATACTGATGCATTTGACATTAATTTCGTTCATTTATTATCTATTGTGAAGAAATTATATCATTATCCAAAAAATGTTAGCCAAAAGATAGTTAGGTATTGTTCAATATTAGTTATTGTGAATTGTTATAGTCAACAATTTTCGAAAAAAACCTTTATTCATTCCTAATGTTGACACATCAAAGATGACAAATTGAAATAGGAGATGTTACTATGAGAAACTTTGAAAGAATTATGAGTTGGCATCATATATCTTCATCAAACTAAAGCAATAGACTGTTTCTCGAAATTACTGATTGATTAATTAATGCACAAAACGCATTGATTTTTCGCCGGTAAAGTTAAGAATTGTGACTGGTTGGCTGCTGGTCGGTTCAAATCAAATCTAACCAGTTGTAAGTATGTGTGTGGGCATGAGTAAGAATGTTAGTAAAATGAATATCCACATTGACGACCACATTCCAGTGAGATATTTTCTATGTGCTATTGATCTTTTTATGACTCTAAGTGAAATGTAGGAGTTTAGAACGTTATTCTATGTGACTTGGTTTGTAATAAGATTATTTTATATGTAAGAGCCACTTCAATCAAGACTATCAATTGCATATGCCGAGCATTTTCAATCGGAACCTTTTCGACCTTATCCATTTAAAAAATATTAAGCAAATAATCAGAGTAAAATCACTAATGGTCGAAAATAATCCAAAAAACCAAATTTTCATCCATTATTCATATTATTTCTGCTTATGATCGATGAAAAATTGATGGAAAAATTTAATTATATAAATGCGTGCCAAAGAAAATTGTTTAATGATTTTGCCATTCAATCTAAAAAAATATTCATTAGATCCAGCATTTTTCATGAATTTCTAATCAATCATAATCCAAAAATAACAGGAATAGTCAATCAGATTTTGGTTTTTTTTGGAATTGTTTTGATTATAATCGATTTTAATCCGATTATATCTCTAGTTGTTTCACATGGATCCTCGGTGAATATTAAAATCTCTTATTTTCATGTGTTCTCGTTCTGGTTGTTTATAACCACTCTTAACATTCAACTTTAGGTTTGTCACTAGTCTGATAATATTGAAAATTAAATATACTTACGTGGTAAAAGATTTGGGATGTATGAGTTGTTTGTCGTATACTCACAAACGGTTTTTGCTGCATATATATCGTCGACGAATTAGTGGGTTTTTTCCAACTTACTTTATTTGACGGGATCAATGAAGCATAACATTTTCTTCAATGAGACAGCTTGTTGCACGTATGCGTTCGCCCTTGCGTATGTATTGTTATTTTCAATTTTTTCCTTTTGTTTTTTCTTTTCGTCACGTTTCGTGTTGATATGATGGAAAAATATCCATTATTATTTGTATACATATGTGTATTATATTTTAATTTTGCAATTTTCTCATATGAAAACGAAATAATACTTTTTTTGAGATCATATATGAAAAATGCTAGCAGTATCGTGTTCTACAATATATTGCTTCATGACAATGATTCGTCCTGTTGACTATACAAATACATTTTGCTCAGAAAAATCGATCAATAGAATTTTATTTTGTAACTCAACGATAGATGTTCATTTCGGAGAACTGTGCCAAGACAAGTATAAAAATTACGTGACGTATAAGTCTGAGTCATAGCTGGAACCAGACCAACCGGTCGATCTTCGCCGGCTCTTAAAATCTCTTTTGGATACCAAAGCTTGCTTATTCTGTTCACTTTTAACGATTTTTATGGTATCAATAGTCAGGAGATATGACCCTGAAAGTTTATCCTTGACAAATGTTAACTTTTATCTGAAAGGAAAGATATCAGCTCGTTACGATACATCACAAAAGCCCTGCTATTTACACGACTTCCGTAACAAGATGAACTGCATAAATCATAAAAAACAGAATTTTCGTATCGACTTTCACAGAGCTTTTGTTTTGATCTGACAAGGATTTCATACCACTCTTACATGGCTATCGTAACATCAAAATAGTTAGTGTAATCTCTAATTAGATGCTTATGGTAAGAATTTCGTAACATAATTTTACCAATCTTTTGTATTGAGGTCAATATTTCATTAGAAAACATGACAAAAGACTTATAAAAACACAAATGGAGATTTAGAAGACAAATACAAGCATGTTTTAATCTTTTTTTTTGAATTTATTTCCTAATGATGACCAAAATTAACAACAACCAAGAAAAATACAGAGAAGGAGGAGATTGGACGAGTCAAAAACCAAAATAACGTCAAAATAGTTGTGCAATCACCTAGACAATGTTGAAAGAATAAATGTTTAGACATGACTGTGTTGTGAATGATTAATGTACAGAATAGTGTCGCATATTTAGAGTATTTATGTACATTATAGTTATTGCGAATGGACGACACCTGCTGACACTTAGTTACGAAAGTTTTGTAGACTTAATAACAATAGGACTTTTATATCACGAAAATCCTGCAAATTTTCCACAATGAGTTGATACACTCCGATCTGAAATCTCAGCTCTAAATATTGGCCAACACATTCTCATCTTATGAATACTTTGGACGCACCAAAAATTCTGATCACGATGTTGTGGGAGCATCTAATAAGCTTCAAGAAATTTCCTTTCTATATTATTTTTCTATGCTATTTGATCATACTTTAATTAATATGATGATAATAAATTTTGAATAAAATGTTTCTTACTTAAGATTTGTGTGTGGTCATAGTACTAGATCACAAAAAATGAAGCAGGTTAGTGTTCAATATCCAATAAGATGCAGCGTGAAAATTTCTATAATTTACGTAAGGCCAATTATTTTATAGTCGCACTCTTTGTTTCCAAAATAGACAAAGTTCTAAGAGAACAAAATTTCACCATTGCAAAAATTGTTCGTACAGAATTTTCTTTTTTCTTTTTAAACTATTACAATAAATTTTATCATGAAGATTGTAGAAATATTTATGCTGCATCTTGCGGTGTATTTTCTTTTCTTTTAATAAAGCATATCCGATGATGAAATAGCAATAATGTATTCATCGTGTGTCAGAAACATTATTTAATCCGCATAATCAAAATCCGATCGTGCAGAATTTTGTCCGTTTTGGAAACAAAAGTGGAACTATAAAATAAGTGGCCTTACGTAAATTGTAGAGATTTTCACGCTGCATCTTATTGGATATTGAACACTAACCTGCTTCATTCTTTGTGATCTAGTACTATGACCACACACAAATCTTAAGGAAGAAACATTTTATCCAAAATTGATTATCATCATATTAGTTAAAGTACGATCAAATAGCATAGAAAAAAAATATAGAAAGAAAGTTCCTCGAACCTTATTAGATGTTTCAGTAACGTCGTGATCAAAACTTTTGGTACATCCGAAGTATTTATTGTTGTTATCTCAATAAATATAAAATTGAAAAGTTTTAAATTTTTTTATTTGTTACTTCAACTTGTATATTTAGAAAAAAGTCACAATAAAAAAAATAATTAACTTTATATTAGATTAATATAAAAGTTTCATATTTCTAAAAAGGATCGAAAATTTATCTGAAGCTGAGATCCTCACCCAACCCAAAATTCTGGCTTATCAAGATATACTGCATCATTCATAGTATAACATGAAACGCAGCCTGTAAGTATGGAATGCTCAAAGCTATATGAAACAAATATTTCCTTATGATTCTTTTATATAAGTCAGATTGTAGATTATGGCATTTTTCTAGATTAATAGTCTTACAGTCAAATAAAATATATTGAATTATTTGAGTCGTTCATTTAAATAGTCACTAAAAATCATAATTTAGAAGAATCTTATTTTAAATGTTTGATAGAAACCAAAGTACTGATACTCATTCAATACTTCATTGTAAAAAGTGACAACTTTTATAGGATCAATAAAAAACCATGCTTCATCTCTAGCACATGTATTAATCTCGTATGATAAATATATAAATGCTCTCTTATTTACGTCGAAGAACAAGTCGGCAATGAAACATAACGTTGAAATAATTTTTTTTGCTCGTTCTCTTGCCTTATGTTAAGCAAATATATAACTCTTATCTTTTCTCTTTTACATTGGTCTCGTGTATAAAATAGTCATCTATAAATGAAAGTGTATATATATAGTCGTCAAAAGTAAAATAGAATGTATTCATTGATTATTTTATTACTAATAAACTATGTTCGAGCTCAACAGGATTTATGTTCATGTTCATGCTGTATTGGCCAATCTTGCACTCCCACCTCAGTTGGTATCTTGTACATGCCAAATTGCACGACAGAAACATGCTTGATATCTTGTCGTACGTTATATTCTCAATGTCAAACAGCCCATCCTAATGGTCAAGTTTTACCGCAATGTTCCTCGAATATATCCACTAGTAGTCCATTATTCAATTGTCAATGTAATTGTTGTAATACAGGTTCTGCTACATGCACACCGTTCTTTGTCGGTTATAGCACAGCTTATTTATGCGAATCAAGTGCATGTAGTATCTCATGTTCTCAACAACATCCAGGTCAATGTGTATCAGATCATAATGGACAAACAATTGGTACATGTATTGGTCCTATTACAACAACAATAACGACGATGACGACGACAGCAATATCGATAACAACCGTTAGTACAACTACTGATCGTTGGTTAAGTAACATATGTTCATGCAAATGTTGTCAATCTGGACCTGGCTGTACACCAAATATTGATGCAGGTATTGCTATAGCATCTCAATGTTCGTCATTGGCTTGTACAGAAGCATGTCAAAATGAGTATCTATCGATTTGTCCATCACTAGCTGATTTAGGTCAAACCAATGGTACATGTATAGGTCAATCCAGTGGAAACACACGTTGTCAATGTCAATGTTGTGAAACGAATGGATGTTCGTCTTATGAGATTACTACAAATGTAGATTGTACATTATGTGAAGCATTATGTCGACGAGAATCACCTTGCACCAATACTCATACTATAACAAATACTTGTACTAGCAATAAATCAAAGAAATCAATACAATTTTCTCTTTCACTAAATATTTTTATACCAATAATTGTTTTTCCTCTTTTTTTCCTATAAATAATTAAATGTCTATTTTATTCTATTAAAATACATTTCAACATTCATTTTAATAAATAAAAGTTGAGGGTGAGGGTGAGGAGAATCCTAAAAGGTTGCTCTGAATAATGAATAAAGGGCCGTAAGCCAAAGAGTGAGAGCAAGCAAAAGGAAAACTACTCTAACTAATTCTTCTCAGCAAATATAGACACTTAGGTTTAACCAAAAGTTCTGATTCCAACATTAAAGGTATCTTGTTGAATAAGAAAAACTATTCAAAATTGAGAAACCAAATATACCATTTTATAGAACAAGTCGAGACGCGTTGAATGGCATATATTAAATTTGATTTTCATAAGACTTTAGTGGAACTATAGTCAATTTACTAGTAGACGGTCATGTACTCAAAATTAGTAACATCAGTTATGGATCATTACGGATCTTGATATCATTGAAAGGTATTTCCAGGAAAATATTTTTATATACAGTTTTGTAGAGTTTTCCACGGGATACTTATTGATATACTTGGCATCTCCGATCGTTTTTGTATGTACTAGAACTTTTTGGATACATGGTCGTCTACTAGTAAATTGACTATAGTTTCACTAAAGTATTATGAAGATCAGATTCAATATATGCCATTCGACCTGTCTTGATTGGCTCTACAAAATGGTATATTTGGTTTTTCAATTTCGAATAGGCCTTCTTATTCGGCAGGGATTTTTAACTGGACTCAGGACTTTTGGTTACACCTAAGTATCATCCTGAACCTTTGAAATAAAAAAGATCGAATAAAAGCTACTTCTTTATAGAGTTTGTCAAGGAATGTGTCACATTGATAAAGGAATTATTTTCCATTAGATTTGAAAAAAATTCTCGCATAGAAATTTAAATTCAAAACGAAAACCCTCAGAGTAAAATAAAATAATGCAGATTTTTGGTACTTGCCAAAAGAGTTCAATCTACAAATGCCAGAAAATAAATGAATGTATAAGATGATAGAGAATTTCAAATTCTAACAGACTAAATAATTGCTATTGGAAAAAAGTAATTCTATAGTAACGAAAAATTTAAAAATATGTTTTTCTAGTGACAATATATTTGAGATACGATCGGAAACTATTTTTTTCAGGAGTACATAATAGAGAGAGAAGGAGAATAATAATATATTATTGTTTCTTAACATTTATGTGAACATCTCTCATAGTTACATTTATTTAATGGTTCATTTTTAAAAATAATATTCTCAATATAACGAGCTCCATATTTAGTCAAATGAAAACTGTCATATAATATTAATTTCCATCAGAGGTAAAATAAGGACACGTATTATTATATCCAGTACAAATCATTTTTAATATAATGCCAAATATTGATTTATCTATAATTTTTTCTAATAAATTATTAACTTTAACAATTCGTTTCAATGGATATCGATATTGCTGAATTCAAAATTGAGTTGATTTATTAACATATAACATTGGATTAATACTTCCAAATTGTTTTGCTCCAATCACAAATATTTGTTGTTCTTTTGTTAAATTTAATAATTTTAATGTCATTGGTAATCTTTGAGCACTCCATTTACGCCAATTACTTGCTAATATGATAATATTAGCTGATCGTCTTTCTAAACCAAAATAAATTTGACAATCGTAAGTAATCATATTATAAAAATCTTGTGAATAACTATCACCAATTAATAAAATTCTTCTATTTAATATTATTGTTTGATTTGAAAAATTTTTTTTTCTCTTTCTAATGCATCAAATGCTCTTACAACATAATACCCATTACCATATTTTTTCAAGTCATATAAATAGGAATCAGTTCTATTATCTATTACCAATGCTCGATTATTTCCAGTTTGAATTAAAAATAATCCAACAATCAGAATAATTACGAAAGTTAAACTACTTATACAAAATATTTGTTTTTCAGAAAAAAGTTTTTTATTTTGAAATGGTTCTTCAACAAATAAATAACTCAATATACTAAATAGAAAAACACCACTAATAATCCACATTTGTGATGTTCCATTTGATTTTAAACGAATAAATACGAGTATTGGTTGATGACAAAGATAAGCATTATAGGATATAAGACCAATGAATCGTAATGGATATGTACTTAACAAATAACCAATGAATGTATTATTATCTCCAAAAATAATAATTAATACGGATCCAAATGTTGGTATTAATGTATAAAAATTTGGAAATGGAGGTCAATATGAACATAAAAATATACTTAGTTGAATTTTTATGCTGTAAATAAAATCCAACAAAAACTCCAAATAACAATTCCCATATACGTCCTAAAGGTGAATAAAATGATGCAAAACGATGTTGTGAAAACATTTGCAATTGATTAATTGATATTGATTGTAAATTTCCATCCCATTGACTAAGAAATAAACTTATCATAGTAAAAAATGCTAAAATAATTATTAAATAACGTTTATTTTTAATAAATAGATAACATAATAATGGAAATAAAAGATAAATTTGTTTAGAAATAATATAAAAAATAATGCTGGAAGAATACGACGACATCGTCGTTCATCAAAATTAATTAATGAAAATCTTTCTTCATGACATTCATTTAAGATAACTAATGTTATTAAATATCCACCAGAAAAATACATTGTCAAATCAGTATGATAGAATATTATTGGAATAACATCTATTGCTCTACAAAATTATGTCCGGATCTGCCTAAAAACAAAATATACCACAAGATGCAATGTGAAAAGCTTTACAGTTTATAAACGATAGTATACTTTATATTTGCATTTTTTTGCTTTCAAAATGGATAAAATTCTGAGCGATCAAATTTAGATTTTGTGAAAATGAGATTTATTTTTTGATGGAAGATGAATTGGTTTATTCTTATCTTATCTTTTCATAATTGTTCTTTGTAACTTATAGAGCTTTTTACGCTGCATCATATAGTGTATTTTATTATTTTTTTTAAACAAATATATTAGGTGATGAAAAGATAAAATAGTGATCAAATAGCATAGAAAAATAGAGCGAAAGATGCTCTATCTATTAGTAAAAAAATTAATTTTTTTATGCACCCCTTCTTAAGAAAGCTTTTAGCGCAATCCCTGCGAGATTAAAAATGTGAAACACGATGAAAACTTGTTATATTATGAATTGCAAATCAAGGATAGGTATTAAAAACTTTATTGTGTCTGTTAAATAGCATAGAACATATACAAGATAGTAATAAAAACAATGATTGAAACAGAAGTGCATTTGAAGATAATCTCTAGATTAAACATGTTACATTGTCTGGATGTTGATAGAAGGAGCACAATTTATGTTCGCAAAGCATGTATCCATGATGAACCACATCATGCTTTGAATTTAAAATAATTCCCATTGTACATATGAGACATGCTTTAATCATCGTTCTTACTATGTTTTGATTCGAATAAGGGGGGAGGGGGTTCATATTTTTACCCCTAAACATTCCAACACTCTCTTTTAGATCATGTTTCACAAAAACATTGGAAAATACTGCTTTGAAATATAGATTATCCCAAAAGTCATTTTATACTTGAATCAATTAATTTTCAATTCACATATACATACAGTGATCTAAAAGTTTCCTAACATGTTCGTGTTTATCACTGTTTGAAACACTGAAGAACATTCTTTTAGTTTATTTTTTTTAAGAAATATATATTCATACAGATAAAATATCCATTCAATGTTATATCATAGCAAGGTTCAAAACCTCCCTTAACAACATAATTGTTAAATCGGGACAACATCATTCATAATTAACTAAAATTGTATGTAAGATAGATATCACATTAATAAAAGTTATGAAAACATTTCTATAAGAACATGGAATGATTGTCATTCAGCATCCATCTTATTTTTATCAGTCAATCAGAGGTGCAGAATCTACCTGTGTGCGGCACCGCGCGGTGGGGGAAACTTTGGAAAAGTTTTGAGTCGGGAAACGTTTCAAAAAATAACTTTTTTCTATTTGAAAAAAAACACAACCTGCGATGTCTCTACCAATGAGCTTCTAGCTTTTGTGTTATTAAAAGATTTTATACAAGTACAGATTTATTCGACGGTATCAATGATTTTCTCTACTTTCATTTATTAATGGTACTCAGAATTAGAAGTGAAACGATATGTGAATCAGCAGTGTCTATTTTAAAAGGACATATTCATAGCAACCGTTCATTACATCATGATTCGTTAGATAATGAAGTGCTGCTTCACTGGAATGCTCTCGTTGCATCTCGCTGATGCATTTATCAAACGCTCACTAGATAATAACCTCAACAACAAGAAGGATAAAAATTGATTATTTAATAAAAAGAGTGAATAATATTAAACATGGAAACTGCTATCACCAGGCTCTATTGTACTAAATCATTTGAGAAAAAAACAATTACGAAGATTACCAGAATCAATCGATAATTAATAGAGCACGTTGTTTTTTAAAATCACACTATTTGTTTTAAGTAGTTCTCTTTCGATGTCCTTTGCTTATAGATATATAATCCGCAGAAGGCCATGTATTTTGATTTTTCTAGCTGGGGAAATTTTTCGAAAATAATTTTAACGGTGGGAGAAATTTTTGCTTTTTATAGCAGATTCTGCACCTCTGGTAGCGACAGCACATAAAATGAGGGTGAGAGCGGAGTCTTTAACGAGAGCACAGAAAGTGAGGGTGACGGTGGAGTCCTTATCGAGAGCACACAAAGTGAGGATGATGGTGAACTCTTTAAGCGCAGCACTGAAAGTGAGGTTGAAAACGACATCTTTAACACGGTCTAGCGACGGGATGAAGTTGATAGTGATGTATCTTGACACTAGCGTAGAGCATACGCATTTGTAGTATAGCTACGAACTTCGCTTTCTATTCGCCAGACCGATGTTCATTATGACGCATTCCTAATCATGAAACAAAGAGTAGCTTTTAGAAACCCAATATTCGCCAAAGTTGAAAACAATTTCGCAATAGCTCATTGAGAAAATAACGATCCTATAACATACTAGAAAAATACACTCCCTTGCCTTCTCTTACAATAGAAACATCATCCTCTTACTTGAACTAACTACGCAACCAACAGATATCAAGCCATCTCGTGAGATGTAGCTGCATTCAGCCTGCTACACAAATTTAACATGAATTAATTTTTCAACACCGACCATGACACCACTACGGAATAACTACTGAACTAGCTTAGATTGCTGTCAAGTGCGGCCAACGTACCTATGTCTTCCCGATAAAAACAAACGTTCGTCAGGTCCATCAAACTTGATAGTAACAATTCAAAAGTCCTAAAGCACAATAATATATCATAACTTCCATCCATTTCCCTGCCACACTTAACCAATCATCTACAATATTAGCTCTCAAATACCTACATCACATTTCATTCCATGCATCGATTCCTAAACTAATACACTCTAACTCTCCCTTGAATCATGCAATTCCCTAGTTCTCTCATGTTCTCCGATATCATTAAATTCAATGATCACTTAGATAGACATATCGAACTTGTACATGAAGAATATATTCCTTCAATTTGTTCATTTTCTTGAATCCCATGAATTCCTTGATTTCCTTGAGCTTCATGACCATTTTAGAGTATTGATCTCTGGAATACATATGAACCTTGAATTCCTTGAAATCCCTAGCCATTTGATAGTATAAGCCTCTAAAACATATATGAACCTTAAATTCCTTGAATTCCTTGATTTCCATGACCTTTCTATAGTAGATTTCTCTGAAATATATATGAACGTTGAATTCTTTGAATTCCTTGATTTTCCTTGATTTGCCAATTTGTGGATGGTAGGTATATCTCGTTGGTTGGTAATAATGTTTTCTTCCATATACTGATCATATCTTCAATCAAACTGAAAAGAAGAAATATCGACATATATTGCTATGAAATCCTTATTGAACAATAGCACGAAGTTTCTCAATAATACTGTTGCTCATTTTACTCTCTTGATATACACATCGATCTTTCATATTTCCTAATGTGATGATCTTAATAATGGGAAATTCGAAAAATTCGTTTTTTTTGATCTTTCAGACAACATTTAGTTTATCTACAAGTAGCTACCCAAAAGTTAAACTTTCGTTGACTTTTTTATTATTTCAAGATCTGAGATATTTAATATGGTACCAGCAGAAAAAGTAAGCTGTCATTTTGTTTGAAAGTCATGAAAAGAAATTAAAAGTGAGCAATAGTACTTAGGGACACTGAAAAATAGTAGTGAAGGTACTTTATTGTCGTGTAGAAGACATGAGGAATTTTTCTTTTTTTATGAAGTGTTAGAGGAAACGAAACTCTACTTTTCTGTACTATTTCGTCCCTATCCATCTGGTACTATAATAATAAAATTTCGATAGAAACTTTTTTTGTTGAAAACTTAATTTACGGATGAGACAGATTATATGGTTATATTTTGTATTTTAAATTTTGAATCACTTAATATGTTGTATTAAAAAACAAAATGTGCCACAAGATGCAGCATGAAAAGCTCTACAACTCACATAGGACAGCTTATTCTATAGTTGCATTTTTTCTTTTCAAAATGAGCAAAATTTCCAGCTATATATGATCAATTGGATGAGTATCAAATTATGATGATTATGATGCAGTTGAAGAAATTTGATATAAATTCGAATATTTCGACCTTTATTATATCCGGTCATTATCAACAATCTTATAATGTTTTTTACTCTTTATCTGCTATAAATAGATATATATGATTAGTTGGATGAGTATATTTTCTTTTTAGTCTTATCAAAATCGATTAGAGAATTTAACGCACAATCATTCTTTAGGTCAGTTCTTTTCCAATTACTTGATAATAAATAAGAAAGAAAAGAAATATGGTGACACTTTGTAGAATCTATCATAAGAAAGTAAAAGAATGTTATTGCATTCATATCATTTGTTTTAGTGAAATAGAGAAATTTGAAGACAAATAAAAATATGTATGTATTGAGACATTGATCATTATATAACTCAATTGTTTAGATTGCATTAACATTTTTAGAGAAAAATTAAAATATTTTCGACCGAATTCTTAGACATCTTCTTAAAAAAATTGTCAGATTTATTTATGTAAAATCATGAATAAACTACGTCAAAATAGAAATAAACTCTTTTTTATATGACATTTATTTTAAATCAATGTTTTCAACCACTGTCGTTGCTTTTTCTCATCAAGCTAATGTTCTTGTTCATTTTAGTTTTTTGAAAAAAGATTTATCAATTATAATCTAGTTAATCTTTCATTATTCAAATGAAAAAATATGATGTCACACTATATGATGTATGCGGTGAATACTAGAAAAGTAATAAAAGAAAACAAAACGGAGAAATTTGGTTCTCTTCTAAATAAATGAATGTCAAGTAAAATTTTTTTTTTTTGTTAGAAAATAGATAGATGAGAAAAAACAGAGAATGTTATTGTCAAATAAGTAAGATTACATTTTAAGTAAGTCATAATAAAATTCTAATGGGATCGTCGTCATCAGTCTTAACAATTGTAAATATCAATACACAATATTCACTTCATAGTTATTATATTTTATTTATTGGTGGTGTGATTGGAAATATACTAAACATTTTTGTCTTTACTCATCTCAAAATATTTCGCAATAATAAATCTGCTTTCTATCTAATTATTGAATCAATTTTTGATGTTATTTATGTAATCGTTAATTCCATTAGTTCATTTTTACAAATAACATTTGGATATGATTCTGGTACATATTCATTGGTTTGGTGTCGATTAAGAATGATAATTTTTCAAACATGTGTACTCATCTCAATGTCTATGGTATGTTTTGCTGCTTGTGATCAATTCTTATCGACAAGTTACCGATTATATTTAAGACAAATGTGTACATTTAAATTGACTCGATATGTAACGATTATAGCTATTTGTATTTGGTTTCTTCATAGTATTGTTTCTGGTATTTTTATGGACATTCAAACATCACTTGGTTGCATTATTTCGAATCCAACATGGGCTACGTATTCTTCATTTTTCTTGTTTCCAGTTTTGTATGGTCTTTTACCGATTGTCTTGGCAGGATCTTTTGGTATTTTAGCTTATCGTAATGTTCGTCGCATTATTTGTCGACGAATACCAATTACTCGTCGTCGATTTGATCGGCAAATGACAGCAATGATTTTAATGCGTATTATTTTTCTTGTAATATTTACATTACCTTTTGTCATTTATCGTGTCTACGGAATTATTGTTCCTATTCCATTGATGAATAATTTGCAAAACGCAATTAAACGATTAATACAAACAGTCATCCTTTCGATTTTTACTCTTAATTTTGCGGTATAGTCTCTGTTTTTATTCGATTGATTGTGAATATATAGTTTTATTTTAGAGCAACTTCTATATTTTTGTGGCAACATCATCACGATATCGTAGTCAAGTAAAAAATGTTTTAGTAAAAAAATGTTGGCAACGATTGAAACATTGGCGTTTCTTTAACAAGAATCAAATTGTTCCTATAAATACTTCATCACAAATATCTGACTTTGAAACGGTATAAGAATCATTTATTGATACTTATTTGTATTGTGAAAATATGATTATCTTATGTTTTTTTCCTTCATTACGATCAATGCTACTAATTCCAACAGATACAAATAATTTTGTTGTTTATTAACAAAATTTCTCAATAAATCTATAATAATTTTATATTTCATCTTTTGTCATTTGACTATTTTCATAATTGTACCTGTATTTTTTGTAAAAATACGTTTTAATAAAATTAAATAGGATTTCATAAAAAAAAAAGTAATTTCATAATTGAATAAGTTTTATTATTGACATACAATTCATTTTCATTTATTTGTATTCATAGAACTTTAAAGTCATAAAAATAAGTATTTGACAAAATGCTCTTCAAGTACTTATATTTTTAACGAATACAAATAGATGTTGAAAAAGAAAAGTAAAGAATTATCGTTGGAAAACAGACAATTATATAATGCTTCTTCAAGATTTTTAAAAGAAATCCTTATCTATTATTAAAATGAGTGGTCAATAACTTCAGTCACATTATACAATCTGTCGCTTACGTTCATTCTATACACTTTATAATCTTGCTTTCTCTTATTCTCAATAGGTTTGATTTGTTTTTAATAGGATCATGAAAAAGAAATGCTATTATGTCAGTGAAAATGTTACATTCAGCGAGTTTCTGCCAAATATCTGCAGTAATATCGTTACGCATACATCCGAATTTGATTATAAATATACCCAGAGGTACAGAATCTACCCGTGTGCGGCACCGCGCGGTGCGGGAAATTTTTTAGATCTGGGGAAATTTTGGAGAAGTTTTGAGTCTGGAAATGTTTCAAAAAATAACTTTTTTCCATTTGAAAAAAAAACACAAGCTGCGATGTCTCTACCAATGAGCTTCTAGCTTTTGTGTTATTAAAAGATTTTATACAACTACAGATTTATCCGACGGTATCAATGACTTTCTCTACTTTCATTCATTAATGGTACTCAGAATTAGAAGCGAAACGATATGTGAATCAGCAGTGTCAATTTTAAAAGGACATATTCATAGCAACCGTTCATTACATCATAATTCGTTAGATAATGAAGTGCTGCTTCACTGGAATGTTCCCGTTGCATCTCGCTGATGCATTTATCAAACGCTCACTAGATAATAACCTCAACAACAAGAAGGATAAAAATTGATTATTTTATAAAAAGAGTGAATAATATTAAACATGGAAACTGCTATCACCAGACTCTATTATACTAAATCATTTGAGAAAAAAACAATTACGAAGATTACCAGAATCAATCGATAATTAATAGAGCGCGTTGTTTTTTAAAATCACGCTATTTGTTTTAAGTAGTTCTCTTTCGATGTCCTTTGCTTATAGATATATAATCCACGGAAGGCCATGTATTTTGATTTTTCTAGCTGGGGAAATTTTTGCTTTTTACGGCAGATTCTGCACCTCTGCAGTCAATATAATCTGATTCCAAATTTTTGTAGAAAGCCATAATCAAGAAGATTCGTATCCTCAAACACGATTAATATCGAACAATATTTCACCAGTAACCTGACTAAAAAAAAATAATAGTATTTATTCGATTTTTCAAAAAGAACATGGATTTGGTTCATGTTTGAAAGTGTGAATTAAGCAATCTAATTACTGTTTTCATCTTGCGACATCAAATCCATTTCATAATCTATTTCGAACCTATAATTTCATCGATTAGACATAAAACACATAAAGGAATAGAACAACTAAATATGTTGACAGTACCTTAATTTGTTTGATAAAAGTATAGAAGAGAAAAAAACATTATGTATATTGGAGTGTATTATTCATCGAGGAATAATTTGTGTACATTTGGCCTCCTATCGCGAAGAAAACAACAAACAGTTTCTACACAAAATCAGTAACCAAAGAAAAACATCGAGTAAAATTTGTACTAGTTTTTCTTTTTAGATCTCATCTCTTTGAATAAATTGAAAATAATCAGACAAAACAATATTCGAGATATAGATCCTTGGGAATGTATTTAAAATTTCAAAAAAGTACCCCAACATTATTTTATCTACAGTTTTTGTTAGTAAAAACAATCGTCCTTCAAGAAAGAAAAAAGGTACGGCGCGTGTGGAAGAAATTCATTTTTTAAGTAAAGAAACGTTAAAAAGTGCATTGTAATGTGTGTGAAAAGAAACGCATGCGAGTACATAAAAGAAAGTATAGTTAAACAGTACATCTTGAAGGCATTTTAAATTGAAAAGATGCATTACAAAAAAAAAGACGACGTGTTCAAGCATAATAATAATGTTTTATGCTGATTTCTACCAATTGTTTTTTTTTATTGTAGATATTGTGTATTGCCCGCATCAGTACGTCTCTATCAATAGATTTTTGAAGTTAGTAGAAAATGAAAAAAGATTTATTAATAGGAGGATTACTTTTTATTATATTTGAATTATTTATAATATGTATTTATCTATGTCTTGGATATTTTTATGAAAAAACAACATCTAATTTAACTTCATTAATGGTACCATTTAAACATATGAATCGAAATTCAACATTTTGTTGTTCGGAATTAACACTTAAAAAACGATATAAAATGGAATTTCAACAGCTTGAACGTTATCATTCAAATCAGCTATATAACCAACCATTAATAAATAGTTGTTCAGAACAACCAATATTACCTTATTTTTATTCATTATGGAAAACATCATCGCTTATACCACGTTCAATCACACCATGCGAACATCAAGTATATATCAAATTAATGAAGATATTTGATCAAATATGTCGAAAGAATCATATAGAATATATGATCAGTTCTAATACCTTGCTAGGATCATATAAATATCATGGTAAGACCTTTAATAGTTTTAAAATTTTAATTTCAAATGATTTTTTTAATGAGAAATTTCTTTGAAAATGGTTACTTATAGTCGGAATAATTATTTAGTAGCTTTTATCATCTGAAGACTTAATCAAAAAATTGTTACCTTCCTATGTCTCATTTCAAATATTAATCTCTGTAATATTTTTTTTAAGACAATCTAAAATAACCTCAAAACAGATTTAACACTCTTTTTTTGCAATCAGCGTTTGTGAAAAATAATTTTTGTTACATCTTCTCGAAAATTTGTTTTGCCTCTACTAGTATTCTGTTCTATAAAATTTAATCACAATCTTGATAAAATAAGTCTTCAATGAATAATCTTTTTTTCTTCTAAGTTTTTATTTTTATTGAAGGTAAAAAAGAATTTTTCAAAGAATATATAATCTTAGAGGTATATATCATTTCAATATTTCGTCTCCAGTAAACTAATATAATAGGGCTCATAATAGGAGTCATTTCTTTTTGGAGAAGTAGAGTAAAGTTAACATTGTGTTCAGCAACTGATCGAATTAGTTTAAATGCAGGATGAACAAAGTAAATCTTTTTTTTCGATATGTTTCGTCTTGATTTTGTATTGAAAATCATATCAAATGCTGATTTAAGCAATTAAATATTCATTGTCGTTCTATTTTTAAAAACATCTTCTCAATACAGTATCAATTTCAGTTTTTTGTAGATTTTACTTATTACAAAGATAGTTCTTTTACCTATAGTATCGGAGTTTTACAGTTCCGCACTGCTGCTAATCATATTTCTTTTATCCTAGCAAAGGAGAACTCTATATATTTCTATATTTTTTGCTCTGTATGCTGAAAAAGAGTTATTACCATATAATTGTATTTTATTATTCAAAAAATAAAATTTCAATTGATTAAAAGTCATCATATGAGTTTTTACAGTAAATACTTAAATCCATTCAAATATTATTATAACTAAACTAGAATGTTCAACTGCTTCATTTTACATACATCAACTATATAAATTTTTTGTTATTAAGATATATTACCGTATAATGATAATGTTAATGTATACGTACATGTAAAATATTATTCACGTCTAGCCAATATGAAAAACTCATATAATCAAACGGATTGGATATTTTATCCTAAAACATCAAGAAGTATGAAATTTTTTTTTCATGCATCTCTATCAACTAAAAATTACAAATGGAAATGGCCATTTATTGATATTAGATTTTTTACAGATAATTCTACACATATTAAACTACATACCTACATTAAAAAAGATTCTGTATTTCCACTAATATTACGCCCAATAGCTACGCTTTGGTTGCCTGGACCACGAAATGTTCACAAATTTTTAAAATTAATGTCAAAATATGAGTATTCAAATTTATCATTTCACAAAGAATGTTATATACAAACATATGCATATCGAGATGAAAACTATAAATATAAACAAAAAACTATTAATTGTATACAATTATATAATGTTTATCCATATATTCGACGAGTATGTGATAGTGACTATTGTTATGAATATTTTATGTTAAACGATGCAACGATATTATATATTTTGAAGATGACTAAAGATAAATAATAAAGATCTGATCAAGACAATTTTAGTATCTGTTTTTTTGATTTTGTGTTTTATCTATACAATATTCTTATAGATTTTTTTTCACTCTATTTGACCAAGAAAAAAAATCTTCAAACAAGTCTTTCTTCTTTCTAAAGTAGTCTGAATACAATATGTTATCAAGGGCAAAGTAAGTCTTCTTAGTCCAATTTGTGCATTTTCTTCAATATGTTTTCAATATATATCATTGTACGTAAGTTTCAAATAGCTCCTTTTTAGTTATTCGGAAATCGATTATTTAATGATATAAATGAGCATCTATATAATATACTGAAAAAGTATTGTCTCAACATCGATAATGAAATTCTTCTACCTTTTACATCATCTATTTAAGTTTGATCAGTGTCTTCTTAATTGTATATAGAATATTTGTCCGACTATGTTCCGCACATTAATGAAGTACTTTGGTTTCTTTGTGCACTCTGCTATATTAATGCGTATTTTAGTGTCTTATTTTTCGGAATACTCTGTTGTTAATTCGATATTAGCATGAGTATTGTCGAACTATTTATCTCCAGAAAAACAATGTAGGTCTGCCGGTTTTGAAGTTAGCATCATATTCTCTTATAACTTACGTCTAATGCAAGAGCTAGCAGATTCACTGAAATTATTCTTCATTTTTTGGTGGATAGAAATTATTTTTATAGATAATAGTCCTCGTAATTAAAACTCTGATTGTTCAGTAAAAACAAACTATAATTCATCGGTCCAATTCTTGATTTGTTCAAATATAACTTCCTCGAATAATTCCGAATATAGAAACAGAAATGAAAACAGTCGAATCTGATAACTTGGTATCACACCAGCTTTCAGTTTGGTTAAATTACAAATCTAGCTAATTTTCAAAAGGTTGAGTATTGGCATTCTTCAGGGATGTGCCACAAGCAAAAAGGGGGGTGGTGCAATCGGTGAAAATCAAGGTATACGAGTTTTCTTGAAAGTCAATTTTTCAAACAGGCTCTATAAAAAGCAGGGACAGATTTTAATGTTTTCGTCGCGGATCTATACATAGAATTTTGTCGACATAATCTAACGTATCAATCCATAAAAAGATATTTATTCGGATCTCAGTTTAAAATTTTACAATAGCAATAAACGATTTCTGTTTTTCCGTATTTTCGCTTTTTTATTGTTTCACTTCGAGATAAAGAGTAACCTTTAATTTATTTATATAAGCAAAATTCTGTCATAAACAAAAAATACAACCAATTTTCAGTTAATTTAGCAAAAATACGAACGGAATAAAAGCTTTGAGAAAAAAATCAAATGAAAAAGATAAATGGAATATGAATGTATAGTCTTCATTAAATTTGGAGTAGTCTGTCTTTATTTGTTCCCCATACAGTAACTAATTCATCTAAATTTATAGAATCTAATATATCTTTTTCTGATGCACACAATATTAAATTCATCAATCGGTCATCGAGCATTTTTGATCTTAAACGATTTTTTATTAATTTCAAACTACTAAACGTTCTTTCATTTGATGCAACCGTTACTGGTAATACTAGAATGAATGCATAAACACGATATAAACGTGGATATACTTAGGTCTGACCAAAAGTTCGTGCACTGCTATTGGCAGTTTCTTAGACCAATTAACATTGGACTTATTTTTTTCATAAATAAATAGTGGAAGGTCTTTCCTATAATAATATGTAAAACAGCTCGTTTTTGAAGTTGGTCACAACATTTTTTTTCAGATAAAATATAATTCGATCGAAAAAAAATGGATAATGAATACAATCGATATTATATTAGAATTCGAACTATTTTGGGAATAGCTCCAAAGATAATCCACGAGGAACTAGCAACAGCTTTAGGACCTGATGCTCCAGCATATCGAACAGTTGCAAAGTGGGCCGAACGTTTCCGTGAAGGAAGAGAAGATGTCAATGATGATCCTCGATCCGGTCGTCTGGTTTCCGAACTTACAGATGAAAATATTGAACTGGTACGACAGGTTATTAGCAATGATCCACATTCAACTTATGATGATATTATAGCTGAGACATTTCTCTCTCACGGTACAATCGAACGAATTATCCACGATCATCTCAAGATGACAAAAGCTACATCACGTTGGATCCCCCATCAACTAACTGCTGAACAAAAGGAAGAGCGAGTTAAACTTTGTCGTGAAAATCTGGCCAAATTTCGTGCTGGTTCTTGGCGATTATGTGACATTATTACAGGCGATGAGACATGGATTTACCACAGACAAATTGATCGCAAGTCAACAAATGCTAGCTAGATTGTCGAAGGTCAATCACCAGCAACTATAGTTCGTCGAGGCAGATTTGAACCAAAAAATTTATTTTGTATATTCTTTAGATCAAATAGTCCTGTTTTTGTACATGCTGTTGATAAAGGCGAGACTATTGATCATACTTATTATATTGAAAATTGTCTCAAGTCCATTGTTAAGGAAATATGGAAACAAAGAAGGTCAAATGGTACAAAAGGTATAAAACTGCTTTATGATAATGCTGGACCCCATCGCCATTCAGATGTTATTAACTATTTAACAGAAGAAGGTATCAATATAATGTCGCATCTACCATATTCGCCTGACCTTTCACCATGTGATTATTGGTTAAACGATTATATCAAGAACCGTTTAACTGATCAACCAGATGAAAAATCTTTGGCTCGCGCGGTTTCCAAGATAGTACAAAAAATTTCAGAAGAAGAGTTTAAAAAAACCTTTGACAAATTGTTGGAAAGAATGAAACTTTGTATAAATAATCATGGTGACTACTTTGAACATTTAATGATATAAAATTAGAACTTTCTCTTTATCTTCATATTTTTTTCTATTGATGCACGAACTTTTGGTCAGACCTAAGTACTATTTGATACAATATTTTCTATAGATTTTTCTTGTTGATCAAAATCTGAAGATACTGTCAGTATATTTTTGGATTTTTTAATAACAAAATCATCTAATGTTGGACTTCGTTTAGACTTATTCATGTTGTATTCGAGTGCATTCAAATTCGATCTAAAGTGAAGAAGATTCTTGATAATATAAACAAATCAAGTATAAATAAATAAATGAACTATAGCCGAGCCACATAGGCAGAAAATAAACGAACCATAATTTTTTTCCATGTACGCATAACAAAAAGTTTATCATTCGATCATATGTGACCTCTATAGTACGGTTAATACTTATAAATAGCCAATTTATGCCGTTTACGATGTTTATATTTCACAAAATTATTTGTTAAAACATCGTAATATTGTGCTCTTATAACAAAACTTGTAAAGCAAATAAGTCTATTTTTAAAAAGTGGGATGGTGCGCACCATCCCGCACCTTAAGGGCGGCACATCCCTGGCATTCTTATTGGGGAAAATAGTTGGATCCTATGATCAAATACTAGATCACAACATGATGACTTATATTCTTCTATAAAATTACTAGTTCTGCTAATGAAACACCATCTATATAGAATAAAGCCAATTAATCAGAATAAAATTAATAACGAAAATTTTTTGATGAATTCATTCACTATTTGGTAGTCGAGAAGCGTATACTAGTTTATTTCGTCCTTCATGCATCTAGTCATTACTCTCAGTAGTACTCTAATTTCTACATTGTCTACCTCTCTAATTGTTTTCTTTTCGCTGAAATACTTACTTCGTGCTTGGCAGATTTCTTTCGATACATTCATAACAAAAGATGGCGAAGTGAAAAAGTGTTTCTATTTACTCATTTTGCCACTCTATTTTTAAGTGGAACAAGAATTTGTACATAATTTTAACATTAATTATCAATTCATTGTATTCATAATTCATTTATCCGCAATTTTTGACGTAGATCCATCATTATTTCAAAAATTGGGCACTAGTTTGAAATTAATGCATCGCTTTTTATAATTATGGACTAGTGACCATCCGTTCGGTTAATATCGTTTCAGTTTTTGCATTGATTAAATTTCAATAAATGATATGTCGAAATTTTGTTTCAATTAGTCTCTGCATGCATCAGTAGATTTTACTGATTTATTTTAAAGTTTCTAATCGAAATAGTTCTATCAACTATAAAAATTGTGAATATATCTTCATTAAGATTCTGATACTATTGCCCATTTCAAAATAAAAGGCGCGTGGGTATTTTTTGAATAACTTTTAATAGAAGTAAGATAGAGAGCTGCGGTTTTCACTGTTGGAAAGAGCAGATGAAGACGCATCGAATCGTATAATACAGATTTTTCTGGGAGGCTTTTTAAAGTTTTCTTTATCATTTTTCTACAAAAAAATGCCGAAAATTGAGTTCCTATTTTATGAAAAAAATGCAAGAAGTGGTTTTTTTCACATAAATTGATAGGAAAATCGGCTAAAAGTTTCGAGTAAGATACTTATAACTGCTGAACGAATAGACCTAAAAGTCTCGGCCTTACGCATAGTTTGTAGATCTTTTCTTAGCGATTCAAATGCGTACGAAATGATTCAGGAAACAGTGTAATCATCTTACGGATTATGTTCGTTTTCAAAAAAAATACGATGAAGTATCTTATAATACATGGTTCGATGCGTCTCCATCTCCTCTTTCCAATGGTGAAAATCGCAGCTCTCTATTGTGTTCCTATCAAAAGTTATTCAAAAAATGTTCACGCACCTTTTATTTTGAAATAGGCAATATAATATTTCATATTTCTACTAATAAAATAAAATTGAATCGATTGTACGATATATGCAGAAAGACAACATGAATAATGTTATAGTTTTTACTTGGTCTGACATGCATTTTGCGTTATCTGTAGATGTATATAATTAAGTGGGAGAAAACGGTCTCAGTGATTATTTCTTTGAACACTACATATGACAGGGTCGAAATAAATTATACATTCAAATTCACTTTATTCATTGTCGATAATATTTAACATAAAACAAAATTTTCAAATAGAAAATATCGATAATGAATAAATTAAGTTGTATTGTTTTTAGCGAGAAATCTTTGCTGCTAAGTTCATCAATGTCTATGTATCTGTAAATTAACTGATATTTCATTAAATATATCAATAGATTAAAATGAAAAGGCTTTTCAACGCAGCTTCTTTAGGACCAAAATCTGAAACTGACGTATCTTTAGAATAAATATGCTAAACAACCATCAGTTCTTGTTTGTTGCTAAGCAGAACATGTAGTGATCTTGCTTGCTCCTTTCTTACTTCGCCTCACTATCTATGAAAAATTATGTAAAAATCTTCATTTTATTTTGTCTCTTTGTTCCTCCTCATCAATTTCGAAGCACACCATGTTCTTCGACATTAGTTATTAGGATCTGTAATAGAGAAGCGTCTGTAAGGGGGGACCGAAAAACATCAGCATAAAACTTGCACTCATTCTTTTCTTTGAAAATATATGTGAGTTCCACAGAAGACTAATCACGACTATAAAATTTAAAATTAATTTATTGTTTTCTATTATTTAAAACAAGAAAATTGAAAAAAACTTGAAAATACACTACTGATTCAGTTGAGTTGGAAGTATTCTAAATATCATTCGCGAAATTCGTCGTGAAATACAACCATTGGCGAAAGTA
Organism: Macrotrachela quadricornifera; assembly: GCA_022393335.1. NCBI lineage: Eukaryota > Metazoa > Rotifera > Eurotatoria > Philodinida > Philodinidae > Macrotrachela > Macrotrachela quadricornifera. The sequence continues at coordinate 953,555 of JAJEKB010020933.1, forward strand.
CTGTTGGCGAAATTCATAATTCGCGACATTAGAGAGACTCGGTATGATAAATAGAATGACACAAAATATTTAGCTTCAATACTTGCGTAGAAAAACTAGTTAGGTTTAGAAAATGGATCTATACATGATGCATTCGACGCAATTCAAAGTGCCCAACCAATAGAGTTTTCGATCTATGAGATCGATATCAAAAGTCTTTCAAACGAAACTTTTTGTGGCAGTTGTCCATCAGGGGTTCGACACGAAACCGTAGTAGGCTCTTCCTCTAGGCACACGGGAATAACCTGTTTTGGCTTGATAAAACACCTTTTTCTTGAGTAGTAGAAAAGATAAGATCATTGTTTGAGCGAGTGCATGATATTTTGTGACTGTAATAAAGATATCATAAACAAAGAACAAAAAAGAGATTCTACACATCATCGTATCATGTAACAAAAAGGTAATGAAAACTAAAAGAGAAACTATTCTTGAGTGAATCATTCGAAACTTCCTGGTATCTTCCAACACACTAAAAAATGACGTTTGAGAGCTTTTTCAAATCATCGTTTGAAATGATGTATAAAAAGTGATGTGTTCTTCTGTTGTAGACATTCTAAATCATCGACTTGACACATATCAAAGAAGAAGTTCACTGAAAAAGCTTTGTATGAATTCAAAATCGGACGAAAACTCACCATGTAATTCAGATAACAATATTGTCAAAACACTTGAAAATCAAGCGATATGTAAGTTCAAATATCTACTATAAATTGATAATAATTTCCTTAGAATAATGAGAAGTACAAAAGCATCTGCCTAGTATGTGACAGTGCCGGTTAAGTGCATACCAATTGAAATGGATATATATTTAACTAATGTATGACTTGTTGAATCATTGGTAATTTTCTTTGTGTTCGTAAATTATATTTATCTAATTCTAATATTCTTATCCAGTTAAAAACTCTTTAAGACTTCTGCAGAAGCATTCTTAGTTAGTTTTCAAGAGCTATCTATGAATCTTCTAAGTAACTTTCTAAGAGCTATCTGGAAATAGTTAAACATGGCATCTTAATTTTGTCTCTAAACGAAAAGTCGACATGTCATATTTAGAGATCATTCTTGATTTTTTTTCTTAATCTTATCGATTTCAGAATTCCAAAAAGGAAAGACTTCTTATCGAAAAAAAGCTAATCTACAAAGTTTGACCAAAAGTTTTCGAAACTGAGAAACTAAATCGCTTCTGGGTTAGGACAATACACATCATGTAGAGTTTAATGAACTATGAAATACCGTGAAAACATTTCGTTTTGCTAGCTTGTTGTTGCCGAGATACACCATTTTCAAAGTACGATTAAAGCATCTAGCAGTAATCTCACTCAGAAACACTTGAAAAATTGAGTTTTGAATTTTTACTTAAAACTTTGCGTAGAGACAAGTATCGGGGGAGAGTAGTTTATTGTGAAAGTTTCAGATTTTTTTGCTTTTAATATTCTAAGATAGAACTATGGTAAAAGTATACTTTTACATCGCTCATATACATCGGCGGATTCGGTGTTCTTAATTCAGGCTAGGATTAAAGAAAGAATCTGAAACTTTGATAACAAACTACTCTCCCCGATACTTGTCTCTATGCAACGTTTTAGGGCAAAATCGGAAACTCAATTTTGCAAGTGTTTCTGAGTGAGATTACTGCTAGATACTTTAAATGTACTTTGAAAATGGTGTATCTCGGCAACAACAAGCTAGTAGAACGAAATGTTTTCATGGTATTTCATAGTTCATTAAAATCTACATGATGTATATTGTCCTAACTCAGAAGTGATTTAGTTTCTCAGTTTCGAAAATTGTTGACCAAACTTTGTAGATTAGCTTTTTTTCGAGAAGTAGTCTTTCCTTTTTGGAATTCTGAAATCGATAAGATTAAGAAAAAAAATCAAGAACGATCTTTAAATATGACATTTCGACTTTTCATTTAGAGCCAAAATTAAAATGTCATGTTTAGCTATTTCCAGATATCTCCTAGAAAGTTACTAAAAATACCTCTAGATAAAACTACCAGAATTAGTTAATTGTAATTTACTAACACAAATAAATCTGACCATGATACGATAAGTCATAGATCAGTTGAATATATACGTGGTCGTACTGAGTATCTATTCCGATTGGTATCCAGCCTCCAGTTCTAAACTGGCACTGGTGCATATCTATCAGAATCTATCGTATATGGTTTCTGCATTATGTAGCTAACGCATCACAAGACGAATTCATTCTTTACGATCACGATGATCTTGCGTTTGCTGGAAATTTCTTTTATGTAACAGAGCAGATTAATATCCTCCTAGTTGGTAAATCACAAAGTGGTAAATCTACAATTCTGGAAGCTTTGAAAAATCCACGATTTCATGCACCCAAATCTAGTTTTGCTGTAACCCGCGAACCTAAATGCTTTCGAATGGTCTTATATGTGAAAGATACGGAAAAAGTCTATCAAGTGAACATAATTGATACACCAGGCCTGAAAGAAGTTACGAAGAACACTGCTGACCAACGTGAAGATAAAGTGCTATTGGATTTAGCTCAACTTTGTATTAAATCAAGTGTTACTACCTTGAATTGTATCTGTTTTCTATCAGAAGCTTCACGAACTCATCAAAATGATATTGATGTATTTTGCCAATTGATGGAATTTTTAGGAGAAGACTTTTCAGAAAACTCCATGATGATTCTCACACATGCTGATGGTTTCAATGAAAAGCGTCTGGAAGAATTTAAAAGAGATATTGAACATCATGAGAAAACTCGAGATATCTATCAATTTTGTAAACTGGGCGTCCTCTATCAAGGGATTGTAGATTTTGACGAACTGGAAACGTACAAAACAGAAGACCTACGGAATCAAGTTATGCAAGAGAAGTTGGAAAAGTTGGCATCGCTACGACGACGATTAGTTGAATGTTTTATATCAACCATTGGAAAGCAGAAAATTGTTGGTAAGCTTCAGGGAATCATGAAATCAGTTGAAGAGACAGCAGACTTTGTGAAAGAAAGCAAGTTAAAAATGGAGCAGCAGGATGAACAAGTACAACGACTTCAAGTAGAACTTGTAGAGCAACAACAAAATCAAAATCAGCTAGAAGCTGAGTTGAAGCAGAAAAATGGCCAACTTGCACAGC
>JAJEKB010020933.1:956716-985025 GCA_022393335.1 Macrotrachela quadricornifera
CTTGCACAGCAACAACAAAATCAAAGTCAGCTAGAAGCTGAATTGAAACAGAAAAATGACCAACTTGCACAGCAACAACAAAATCAAACTCCACAATAAATGAAAGTATAACAGCGACTTTGTATAAAGTTTTCTGAAGTTTTTAATAAAACACAATAATTCGATGTTTCGATGATCTATGTCATCATTATCAAGAATTTATTAAGTTCTTTTAAATTATATATCGAACATAGAGAACGAACGAAATATATATGAAAGAAAAAAAGAAGAGCAGAAAAAAAGAAATAGAAATGGAAATAGAAAGGAAACAAAGCATATATATGCAGAATATACCAACATACGATTAAAGTTTAATTAATGATCATAGTTAGGTAACAGGGCTCTATGTAAACCATCAGAACATACCAATAATGGTACCGTATGAGTGATTTTGTTGAGCTCTGGTTCATAAAGTTTGGCCATTAATGATTCTTTGATTAGCAAACGAAAATATTGACTATCTTCACCTACTATTTGAAAATTACTCCAGTCCATGTGATGACCCGTTTCACGTTCATGTTGGGTAATAGACGAAACATAAGTCTTGTTGTTGCTGCTGCTATTCTGTTGTTTATTCGTGATGATCTTCTTAGTTTTGTAGTATTAACATTAGAAAGATAACCACTTACATGGTGCTGTTGGAAAGTTGTTTTTGGTACACCATGTCCATACCGCCTTCGTGCAACTTGTTGTTCCGCCTTGCCAATATATGAACATCTACAGTCATTGCATTTAATGTAATATACTACATTGGACTTCATATGTTTAGTAATTGGATCCTTGATTTGAAAAAATGCTTGTGTTGAAGAAGTTGGTTTGTTAAAGAAAATGATGTCGAGATCAGGCCGTAATTTATTCAAAAGGTGTAATATTCTTTTCTTCGATTCAAATGTTGAAGTTTAAATAAATGGTAATTCGACATACATTTTTCTACTTATCGCATTCAATTAATGGTTCATTCAACTTTTTATTATTATTTTGGTGATATTGACTTAATTTAATACCAATAATAGTGTCTATAAAAGCTGATGGGTAACCAATTTTTAAACCTATTGTTCGTATTTCATCAGGTTCATCACCTCATAATGCGTAAGTTGAACATATAGTAAGTGCACGATTAATCATACTAACAATACTGGCTTTCTTATATTCAATAGGAACATAAGAATTCCAATTAATTAGTAGACCAGTGAATGTTGGTTTACGATAGATTGTCGACGCGAGATGTTGTCCACTAGAAGATCTAATAACTTTAATATCTAGGAATTCCAATCTATCATTGGCTTCAATTTTACGAGTAAATTTTAATTGATTGAAGAAAATTATTCAGAATGGCTAATATGTTATCAACATCGGTTTCGAAATTAACAAAGGCAAATGTATCATCAACATACCGATACCATTCACATAGACCTAATTTAATTAGGTCATCTATCAATGATATCTCTAAATGAGATCTTAATAAATCTTGATAATGATGACATAGATCATGGCAACGTCAAATTATTGTGTTTTATTACAAACTTCGAAAAATATTATACAAAGCCGCTGTTATACTTTAATTTATTATCAAAATATAGTACGTTACCGTTCACACACCCCCTTACCCTCACTTAGTATTGTGTGTGACTGGGGTGTGTGGACGGTAAAGAAGTACACGAAATATATTTAAATGTCGTTAATATTTTTTCTATTCTGTTTAAGTACTTTGTGTATGAAACCTACGTCTAGGTGCGTTTCAAGGCGTCATGAAATTATTTTTACGCCTGGACGCGTTTTTTTCGTGAAACAGCCTTTCAGAGTATTGATTTTGCATTTCTTGCTTACATGGATAAACTGAGGAACGTGTTTTTTTTCTTCCACATGTCGTATCTATAAAATTTGGCAGCATTTACAAAATTCGGACCATCGAAAACAAAAGATTTTTCACAAGATCTTCATTATTTTACTTCATCTAGTGCATAGAAATGATATTTTTCAAAACAAAAGAACATGCATCGCGGTTGGATGTTAGTTATCACACAGAAAGTTTCAACGGAAACAAATGAAGTATCGAGTTTTGCGAGGGAGCAAACTTTTGGCCAGTTTTGTGACCCTAAAAGTTTCTAGAAGAGAGCATCTGAAAATTTTGAACATATGACAAGTGTTGCTCTAATCATCGGGAACTATCTACACTGAGAGTTTCAAAAATTTTCGCCTTGCCACTCCTTAGAAATCTCGGAAAGGGAGAGAGTCCCTTTAAGGATATAAAGATATGAATGGCTAAATAATAGATTGAAATCAACTAAATATTAATAATAAATCAAGATGAATTAAATAATGATAGTAGATGAAAACTGATTAATGAATAATAATACATTAAAGTCCTTTAAACTACCAATGTAAATATAGGCAAAGAAAATGTGATTTTCATCAATTTTCTGTGATTAAAAATAAATAAAAATAATATGATTTAAATCAGATTCTAATTACATTTTTAATTATCAAAAATGGATTAAGATCGATGCCGGATCATTAAAAGTTTGATTATAAATTTACTAAAACCATAATATTTGGATCAATTTTTTTCTTGGCTAATAATCGAGAAGTTGATTTTTTTTGAACGTGATTAATTTATATTTTGAAATAAGAATCTTGCTGATGAGCTTCAATAATTTCACAAATTATCATGTTATTAAAATTATCTTTAATTTCAGTTATATATTATTATTATCATCTTCTTGATCATTAAATATAGCATTATTATCCTGTTGATCATTAATAAGATTATCATTATGTATCATCCATGTAGAGTAATCAAACATTTTTGAGAGTGAGTTAAAATGTCAAAATACGTATTCGCTCAACGAATTCATATAAAAAAAATCATATTTCTAAATATTGAGTTAATTGGAGAGCTTGTTCTAGTTCTATCGGTTTTCACACCAGACAATATCTAGTACCAGAAAAAAGCCTACATAGCTTTAGAAAAAATCCTACAAATATCCGATCTCGTTATTTTTTTCTTTTGGTGTCAGATAATAACGAATCTGTTAATACATTGATTTTATAATTTCAACAGAGTGAAATATAAATGATGTACGAAGGTATTTTGATGTTCGTTAAATCATCGTTTTTGTACTATATTAAGCTATTCCTTTATAAAGTATAGTCGAGACAGTTCAATCTTAATGTTCCTATACATTCTACGATCGTTTTCAAACAGCATCGTTCGATCCTGATCACATCTCAATTGAGTCATGCTTCTTTTCTTTTTTTTTATTACCGTTGTTGGCAGAGATGAGCACGTTATATCTTCCTCTTATTTTCTAAGGCAACATCTCGTCTTACTTTTAACTTCCTTCTTCTTATTAGTATGTACACAAAATATTATTCCAACACTCCGCTTTTTACATTCGTTTTGTGCATGTCTTTCTAATAGCATTTCCTAACCTTGTTTGTCTTTCTATTATATTAACTCGGATGAATGCAGCTGAGATCTTACCACCCCAATTTGATTTATTGTTTATATGTACTTACATATATGTTATTAATTGTTTTTTCTTTTTCTTTATTAACTGTTGAGTCGTTTTCGAAATAATCTATATTTCTTTCAATTGGTCACTTGGATTTTTTATTTCCATCACTTTCCTTCTTCTTTTCAAACTATCACAGTTATTTAATAGTTAACAAATGAAAGATGCTATATTATTTATGTTTCTGTTCATTTGGCGTCTTTTTTCAGAAGTGAACAGTCATCGCGTTGGAAACTTATTTGATGCAATGCTTATATTTTGTCTTTTGTTTTTCGTTTTCTCTTCACTTCTGATATATGTCTAGGCACACATTTTATTTTGTTGGTGAGGGAGCCTGTCAGAAGCAAATAACTCCACGGTTTCACATTTCTTTTCGTTATTCGAGTTGTTTTGCTTCTATGTGCATTCTTTCTTTTTCTCTCCTTCATTTTTGTATTTATTTTTATGACTGATTTGCATTTCGTTCTGCATGCATTTAAGTTAGGGAGAGCATAGGGAAGAATCGCCGACCACTTTTTCACTTAACGTAACTATTCTCTATGCTCATTGTTACTTTTTTTCTTCTCTATTAAAATATTTGTTTGATGTACATAGAAAAAATTGTTTTTGCCAGTTGAAATATGTATAAATGTTGTTTGTCTGCATCCATTTGGCAAGTTAATATTATTAATATCATTTCGTCGTCAATAATTGCAAGTCTTTGATTCTAGTAGCAATAGAAAAAACTGTAGTCACTCACTCACTGTTCACATTTTTGTTTTGTTATTGACTGATGACATCTGTTAAAAGGGAGTCGTATATTTGTTTGTTGTGTGGCGTGTCAGAATGAAAGAAAAGGAACGTGTAAATTTTGTATACTACGAATAGCAAGCGTCAATGATAGAACGAGAAAAAGTGACTAATTGTGAGTGAGTATGTGACCGTTATTTCTTTCATGCACATCTATTCATCTCTCATTTTCTGAGTTAGTCATCATGACTATTTTTCTTTATCTTACATTTTATATAGAGTGATGAAAGCGTATACATAAACACTGCAAAACTTATAAAGGTAGAAAGACGTAGATATAGTTCTCACTTTTTTGTTTTCGAATTATTTTATTTCAAATGATTTTGAAAAAAAAGAGCGTCCATACATAGATATATTACACTGTTTTCTAGAACTTCACTGATTTATCCAGTTTGCTTTGAAAATCTTCCCTTAACAGAACTGCCTGTATTGATGGACTTTACCTGCAATGTCTACTTAGTCTAGATAAATAGCTCTCCAAGAAGTGTTATACCCACCACAAACTAATTACTATCCGTTTCAAAATAGAAGGCACCTCACGGTTTTTTGAATAACTCTTGATAGGAATAAGGTAGAAACCTGCGGTTTTCACCATTAGAAAGAGAAATGTTGGGGGCATCGAAACACCTAAACTCGATTCCTTCCCCTTGCCCCCATTTGCTTTGTTAGAAATGGAGATTTTTGCAAAGCTTTTGTTTTCAAATTTTCTATTACCGTTTTGATTCTGAGGATGCCACTTGATAGCCCTACCTTTTTCTTTCGAACAAAACCAACCTGGCCTTTTTTCTGACTTTCGTATGAGATACTAGACCTCATGCACTGAATGCCTTGAAATGCTTGATTTTTAACTTACTCAGTGCTCTTTTATCAACTTTCAGATGCCCAAATCAACGAATCATAGGTTTTCGACTATGCTGAGTATTATGGTATCATTTGTACTGATTCGTCACCTCTCGCTCACACCCCACACCCATCACCCGCAAGGACGCTGGGTCTATGAATCAGTACAAATGATGTCATAATACTCAGCATAGTCGAAAATCTACTATTCGTTGATTTGAGCATCTGGAAGTGGATAAAAGAGCACTGAGTAGGTTAAAAATCAAACATTTCAGGGTATTCAATGCATGAGGTCTAGTATCTCATACGAAAGTCAGAAAAAGGTCAGGTTGGTTTTATTCGAAAGAAAAAGGCAGAGCTATCAAGTGGCATCCTCAGAATCAAAACGGTAATGGAAAATTTGAAAACAACAGCTTTGCAAAAATCTCCATTTCTAACAAAGCAAGTGGGGGTAAGGGGGGAGGAATCAAGTTTAGGTGTTTCGATACCCCCAAAATTTCTCTTTCTAATGGTGAAAACCGTGAGGTGCCTTCTATTTTGAAACAGATAGTAGTTCAATCTAATTGTATATACCAAATGTAAACAGTGGAACAGGATATTCTCCATCTCTGCTTATTAAAACTTTTTCTGTCAATAGAGAAGAAAAAGTGATCAATATTTTAAATAAAAGTGCACTGGACTATAAAATTAGAGTTGTTTAAAATTGCTTTCTCAATATAGTTTGATGTTAAAAACAAGAATAGATTGAGATGACATTATGGATAAAGTAACATAATAAAAAAATTTTTTATAGATTATTTAGATGACATCAACAAATGAAATTGGACTTGCAACTGAACGTGTCCGACATACGTCAGACATCGATTTACATGATGTTCATTGTTCAACAATATGTGAAGAAATTTTATGGAAGCCAGTCGCTTGTCAACAATGTGAAACTCATTTCTGTTTGAAGTGTATCGAAAAATGGTTAAGCAAAAATCCAAATCAATGTCCAATGCGTTGCGAGAATTTTATTCAACGACCATGTTCAAAATTCATTGTTAGACAATTAGCTAAATTACAAATTGTTTGTATTTATCAGCCAAATGGTTGTAATGAGGTTAGTTAGGCTGTCTTTTTTTTTCTCTTGTCTTAATAAACAATCATTCATCAAATATTCACTTTAGATTATTCCATATGAAGCACTTGAAAAACATGAGTTAATGTGTGGTTATCGACCTATAAAATGTGCTAATTGTCATTTAGATATGTTGCAAAAAGATATTACAGAACATCGATCTCGATGTCCAGCGATTTTTAGAAATGATGAAGATCGTACATTTGTTTATACACAAAATGAAACAGCTACACCTGATTCTGAGATAATCCATCTTAGAGAACAACTTCAAAATTTGCGACATGAATCACAAAATGAAATTCGACAACTCAGAGAACAACTTCGACAAGCACAAAGTAAGACACAATAAATCAAATGAAATTCATACGAATAACAGAAACTATTTTCTTATTTTCAAGAATCTTGTTCAAATATAAAGTTATAGTTCTGAACAAGAAGGATGAATGCTATAATATCCGTAAAGAATTGATAAATTTTGATTTTTAAGAAATCCATTTGTTTTTTTTTGACAAAAATTGTTTGTGATTTAATTGTCGTATTTAGATGATCAAACTAGAGCATTAGTATCGCGTGGTATTATCGTAGATGAGGTAAGTTATTTTGTTATATTATACAATAGATATTCCAATTTTTCTTGATTAGACGGCAATCCAACGAATGTTTATTCGATCTACAGTCGAATTGGATACACTTCATAGAAACCGTATTATTTTCGATAAAGATTCACATTCAATTTTAACAGATGCATTGCTCTGTTCAGAATGTGGAAATGTATTTTGGAATCCAGTTTGTTGTGAAAATTGTAAAACTATTTTCTGCAAAAAATGTCGTCCTCAACAAAGTTTTTTCAATAAAATTTCGACGTTTTTCGGTGCTCAAGCTCCCCGACATGGAAAGTACAATTGTGAAAAGTTTGAAGAAGTATCAGTGCCATACGATGTCACCACTAATCTTGGTAGATTACGTGTTCGTTGTGCATACGCTCCGAATGGATGTGAAATGATTTCACTTTATTGTGATCTTGAACAACATGAAAGGCACTGTCAATTTGAAATGATTCCTTGTGAATTATGTCAGTTACCTTTATCAAAACGACCACCGGTAAGACAACATACAGTACGTGCATGCTTCGAAGAAATGATGCGGAAAAATCCTGCTGGAATTCAACGACAATTTATGACACTTTTGGATGCTACTGAAAAAGCCGAAGCTGACAATCGTCGATTACAATTAATGATTGAAGAACTCAAAACACAATTAAATACTTTAAATTCAACATGTGTCAAGAAATCTGATGCAAATAGCAAATAACTCAATTGAACTCGTATATAATATAATATCGGTTCATTAAATATTCCAGATTTATCATAACATGAAAAATAAACAACCGTTATTCATAATAGATATCTGACAAAATCTAAAGAAAAATATAAGATTAGTTTTCTCTTTTGTCAAGAGATATCTTCAGGTAGTTATTACCCGGCATTAATTATAGAAATATAAAGCAAAACAGAGATTTCTCTACAAGATATAATGATTATTACTACAGTGTATGTCCTCTATTGTTTATTAATGGATAGGTTTATGGGAAGTCAAAGTTCTGTATCAACTCACATTGTGCTGCTGCGAAGTCAGCCAACCAAGGACTTTCGATTTCTGGTTTCTTCTTCAATCAGATTTTTCTCATTTGTAAAAAATCGACTAAGTACCTGAAAAGTTTGTATTTGTATCATAGTTCAAAAGTTGCACTTTCACTTCTTCAATGTTGAGAAGTTTTTAGTACTGAGTCGACTTAATTAGATATTTCTGATACTAGATACATTCATGTTTAAGAATAGACAATGATGATCTTATTCAGTTTCAGGTATACATAACCTCAGATCAATATGCTAAAATTAAAAATATAATTAGATTTCTGTTAAGAACATTCAGTCAAAGAACAAGTGAATCGCATCAATGCATGTTACTTGTAACCTACGATCCTGTCTTTATCTACATTAAGAACCATTTGATTTAATGAATATACGAACAGAAGATTTGTTTCAAATCATTTTCCATAATTAATAATCTTTTAACGATTGATCTTCAATATGTTAGCCAGTATCAAAATGTGAATAAATATGACATGAATTGAATTAACATAATATCTTCGTATTCATAACAGAGAAGTTATTGATTTCTTAAGAAAACCGATCGGAACATCATTTTAATCTTAGAATGACGAACGTGGATGAGAATGAAGGTGTTGTATTTCATTCTTTTCACCATCGAATTTTAATTCATTGAGAATATTTCAATCATCTTGCACATATAAAAATTAATTAAGAAGCCTTTTGTATGAAATGTATATGTTTCTATAAAAGTTGATTTTGAGACATTGTGCATAGTATTCATCGAATATTTTTTTTTCTAGTAGACGGTTCCCTTTCACAGTGTATTGTATTATGACTGATCGCGTTAAAATGATTCGAACTTCTTCAACATCAAATGATCATTACCCTACATTATTTACTTCGTCTTCATTCACTTCGAGCATCATTAACAAACATATCAATGACACAATGCAAAAGGTGATCACAAGAAGATTTTAGATTTCTAATTTAATGTTCTTTGTATATCTATTAAAGAGAACAATGTCACAAGGTATAAGATCAGATAATGAATATCGACCATCAACACGTGTCAGTAAAATATCTCGTCGTTTTCGATCGCTTAAAAAGCAAGTAAGTGAAAAAAAAAGTTTATCTATTATCAATCAATTCATCATATAGTTAGTGACACGCACTAAGGCAGTTCCACAAAGAGAATCTGGTGCAGTGATACATGTCTCAGTCTCCGGACCAAACAAACATTACGTAACTAAGAATAATAAAGTATCAGTATTCAATAATAATCAACAATCAGAGTTACTCCCTCGCAATGATCATAAGAGTTCTGTAAGTAATTTTGTTTTTGGTAAATAAATCGACAATAATCGATTTATCTAGAATTATCAAATTGGTAGTAATAGTTTTGTTTCATCAAATATTTCCAATGATATCTATGTACGTTTATTTTTACTATTTTCATTTGTTATTGTGATAATATTCGTAGAACAATTCATGGCTACATGAAAGTGACTTATCAAAAACAGATCGTGGTCGAGTTTTTTCTCATCGAAAGAAACAACAAGAAAAAGAAAGAAGGTGAGCTGGTATTCTTCCATTTTCTTATTTTAAGTTTTATTTTTTAGACAGTTTCCTGCTTTTACTCGACTGTGTTGTTTCTTCTGTTTATTTTGTTGCTTGCTTTGTGCTATTCTAATTGGAACATTAATTGCTGCACTTGTCTTAGTTTTTGCAACTTCCACCACAACAACAACAACAAGTAAGTACATTGCATTCTATGTCATGATCATTCGATTTTGTTTTTTTTATCCAGAAAATTTTCATGATAAGAAACCCATATTGTTGCTACAGTGAAGGCATCTCAAAAAACAAGAAAAAAAATACTCTTTTGTTGTTTTAATCGACAAATCCATTTTTTATGTTAATTAGATCTGCAAATGTATTTCTTTAAATTTACATTTTTTCATTAGATGGGAAGCTTTGTACATGCATTTCGAACAATCATAATGTCCTTATTTTTCCAAAGATTCACAGCCTGAGGGATCCTAGCCATTGTTGAGGTTCGTTCAGAATACTGTATTGAAAAAATTTATTTACGAAAAAAAAATACAGCTTTCTTTAATTTTGACGGGTACGTGATACCAATATTAAACAATAAAAATATAATCTCCTACTATGTAACTTATATATAGCATCATCAACGATTCAAACAACGATTGTTCAAACGAGTAAGTGATTAAGTCAGATTTACATTCGATATATCAATATAATCTTTAGCAATTACAACCGTGACTACGACAACAGCAAGTATGAATTTAACATCTTAATTGATATTATAAATTTCGATGTCAACTTTAAATAGCAACCACTACAATCACGACGAGTACAACACAAACAACAACTACGACTAGTACAACGACTGTAACAACAAGCACAAGCACTACATCAGTGAGTACAAGCACAACCACTACAACGGCAACAACAAGTACAATCACCACAGCAACAACCAGAAGCACAAGTAAATTAATTGTTAATCTAATTCACCCTCACCCTCACCCTCAAGATATTTGATCTGTGTTCTTATTCATACACTCATTTACATTTTTCTTTTTGTAAAATTGTACTCAAATTCTAATCTATCTTTACATATATGATATATCTTTTTTTGTTAAAGCATCACAAACGACATCGACAAGTACCTCAAGTATGTACACATATGAAAAATACAAAATGTTTTTCTTAAATTCAATTGATTCTATCTTTGAATAGCAACATCGGGTGTTACTGTTTGTTCGACAACAGCTATTACTACAACGGTAACTTCAAGTTCTCTTCCATCTCAATGCTCAAATTATACTTTGAATACGGATGGAACTCGTAATGCTGCTTATGCAGTTCTTGGAAATGCTTGTGATGATACTATATTTGCTCCCTCACCAATGTGGGTTCGCTTCTCTGGTGCAGCAGGCACTATGTTAGCTAGTTGTCCTGTTCATTACAGTAATTGTAATACTAATATGGGTGGTTGGTATAGTGGTGTGTTCCCTTCGACAGCAGGCGATACAACAAATGGAACTGTTTGTTATGCTTGGCCTGGAAACACGTGTCTTTATAGTAATTGGGTTTCTGTTACAAATTGTAATGGCTATTATGTATTTTCTCTCCCTAGCTCATTTAGATGTAGTATCCGATATTGTACTATTTGATGATATTATATGTTATTAAATGAAAAACAGAAAACAAACTAATAAACATCAATTAAACTTATATGTATTTTTCGCAAATTCGTTTTTTACATAGTAACACAGTTAATGTCTGGACCAAAGTAGAAGAAGAATGAATATAAGCATAATAACTAGCAATCAACACTTTTCAATAGTGGAAAAAGGAAAACTCTGAATGTATCTTTCTTTGATAATGTACAAGACAAAATTCTTTGAAAACTAATCATTTTCGAAAAATATCAATAAAACTTGCAAAACAATGGTCTGTCACACTAATGAACGTTTCAATTTGACATATAATTTCAATAGAGCAACTTTAGTTATGTATACGCTTGATTATTTTTCATAATATGTGCTTTGTATATTCCATTAAAGTCGTTCTATTTCTTTAAAATCTATATACATGATGTTACCATACTTATTTATGATATATTTTATTAAACTTAATATTATAGATTTAACTCAGTATAACTCTTCTAATTAAATATCTGTATTACATCTGATACCTTGTATATCAAGAATGATCTTTCTATTGGCAAGTGAGTTCGAGAAATGTGTATATAATTACTAGTAGTGAGGTTGAGCCTGCTCTGAAAATATTCCACTGATGTTGTTACATTATGATTGACTATTCTGAATAATTTTAATAGAAATATTGCTTTGAATTATTTTTGTTTTCTATTGATTCTTCTTTTTTCTCTTTTCTAAAAGAAAGAGTTATACGCTCGAAATATCTTACAATAATTTATTTGTCCGTCAAACCAATCAAGAACGAATTCAAAGATGAAAAACTAATCCTTTCAAATGAAGTTTTAACAGATGACTGATAACTGAAATACATCGTACTTAGATTTCTAATTGTCAGCCAATCAGATTATTTTGGCTAATTAGGTTCTGAAGACTGAGGATTCCTATCAATCTGCTTTTGTGAAATGAGGACTTCGGACAACGAGGTTATTCTTCTTAGGGATTTTACGCAAACAGTTTTCATTGAGTCTATCTGGCATTCAATCAGGCTGTTATTGGTCAAAGTTTTGTTAGGTCGATGTTACACTACTCGATTCTTTTGACTTCAGTTTTCGATTAATCAGACTGTTTATAATAAATTCCTTGGATTCGTTATGGTTTTTGTCTTATCGTAGATTGAATCAATCATGTTTCTTCGTTTTTAGTTGATAAGTAATAATTGACTGATAAATGAGATTTATTCGTGGTTTCAATTATTCCTTTTTATATAACTTGTTCATGATCAGCAATGGTATATCATATCAATTCAGGATCAATTTTTCCTTTTCTGCGAATGAAAATTTTGTCTACTCTAACAAAATACAGTTCTTCACTCGTTGATGCTATTTGCTGAATAATATTATTTCATGAAAAGTTCTACTAGAGATAAGTGAGGTTGGGGAATTTGAAAAGGAAGCGGACTGTTTCTGTTGCTGATGTTTAATATTTTTTTATTTAGTTTAAATGAGTCCATGTACTGAATAAAAGTATATAGGAAGCATAAGCTGTAATAAATGGAAATAATTCACAGATTTCATTTAATGGTAAGTAAAGACAATATTTCTGTTGAAACTTCGTTTTTGACTACTGTCTTTATCCAAATACGTATGCTCAGACAACTCTTATGTCTCCGTTGACGAACATCTGTTTAAGAAATCGATTTTACTATTTGAAATTCGTATTCTCTAATGGAATACGTTTTAAACAGGTCGTAGTCGGTTGTTGGCGTCCTTCCAATCCATCATTTTCGACTGGTCCTTGAAATCAACTATGGAATATCTATTGTTTTCAAAACTATAGTGAGAGTCAAAAGTCTGGTTCCATGTTTTTGTTTTAAGTCTTGTATTAAAATTACACAAGATTAATTTTATTCAATTGCATAATAAGAAAAACAAGCTTCAATGCTAAGAAAAAACTGACAAAAAAAAAACTACAGAATGATAATATAAATGTTTGAAAGACTCTGCGTTCTGCAAGAGGAATTTCTTCATATGGCTTTTATAGGGCTTTTGACGGCACATCTTTTGAAACCAGAATCACAATGTTATTATTTTCTTAAGCCGAGATATATGCAAAATATAAATGCCTTCCAAACATTTTTATTGTGTTAAGTACAGTGGAAAGTAGCACTATCATGTATTTTCTTTTCATTTTGAATATGGAAGAAACCATCAAAAAAAAGTCAATATGGTCTTGTTCTTGCAGTTTTTGTAGAGCTTTTCATGGCACATCTTTTTAAAGAAAAGCCAAGATATTATCATTTGTCTATGCAGAGTTATTCGCAAAACAAGCTATGCGGCACACATTTTGAAACATTCGATATTTAATATTTTGACTAGAATATCATCATTTCTCAATGAATTTCAAAATACTTTTATCCCAAAATGATCAGCGAACAAAAGCTTTACAAAGTGTGATAAAATGAAAAGTTTTCTGAATACTTCATGGTTAACTATTCATGGAAGTATCCTATGACAACAATATCATTTTGTAGTTTTTTCTTAGTACTGAAGCTTATTTTTCTTATTATATTCTATATTCAAAAGTTTTTCGAATTGAACAGACATATATATATATAGTACTTGATCTCTGCTACCTAAACATACAATTGAATAAAATTAATTTTGTATAGTTTTTAATACAAGACTCAAAACAAAAACGTGGGACCAGACTTTTAACCCCCACTGTAGTAGTTTGAATGTAATATTTTGAAACTTTCATGTACAAATTTCTGCTTAGTAGCGATCTTTATCGTGGATACAATAAATAATGTTTATTCTATGAAAAAATGAGTTCAAATGAGACGATTGTCTTTTATATATGAGTCATAGATAAGATTATTTGTATAAAACAATTATTGCTAAAGAGTGAATGTTCGTCTCCTAGTTTTCATGCAATCAGGAAGATCATGAGATATGGTATAATAATCAAAATCGAAATTATTTTTGATGATTATCATAGTAAATTCTCTTTTAGAAAAGGGTCAGCGAATCCGTAGGATGAGCGCTACTTGTTAATTATCGTAATCATAATATAACAGATTAATCTTGATCTTCAATGGAAAACGATTTGAATATAAGACAGACAATGAGAAGATAGGTATATCACAATCTAGTGCATGGTCTAGATGTATTTCGTATCGTTCATTGATTATTTTTAACAAATTATATAGACATTGAAAAGATTTCTACTTGCGTTATATCTCTTCTAATTTTCATCATTAATCAGTTTAAACAAACTGTCAAGATATAGTTCAAAGAAAATGGGTTGGTTAGAGTTTTCTTGATTGATCTAAACTAAGGTAAGCGGTATAATTGTGATGAATCTTCCTTTATTCTCAACCAGATAATAATCCAAGGCCAATAGACGCACATCCAAACAGAAAGACATCAGCTATATATACTCTTAGGAAGGAAGAGAAAGAGAATGTGCGAGTAGTGGAGTAACACAAACAAAACATATGGAGGATAGAATGGAATGTATACATGTATGAATGTGAAACAAATGCTTGAAAGAGGAAACGGAGTGTATCATGTCCGACGGACATGACAATATTCTTTAAAAAAGGACTAGTTTATGACGAGTGCAGATGATGCTTTAGACTAGTCAAAATCACTTCATATCGACTGATTTTCAGTTGTCTGATGCCAGAATGAGTTCATCTGTGATTTAGACTATTTAAAATGACGTCAATCTATCTCATTGTCCTAGTCTGTCATCAGGATGCCCCTTTGGTTTTGAGTGCTGTCAGGTTAAGTGTTCAAATCTATCTTTTATATTCTTTTTCTGGGTGGGTTCAAAGGACAAAATGGGCTAGACATGGTGGGATTCAAGGACGTTTCAGACTAGGCCTGATGTGTAATGCGAACACTTCGAACTAGTCATGTCGGTCATCCTCACTCGTTTTTTGCTTACTTGAGTAGCTTCTAAAATTAATTTCTAGAAGAAAAAAAGAGTAAAATTATTCCATATTGAAAATCTATTCGATCTGAATAGAAAAATTCAAAAAAAAAGAAATCCTAAAATTTATATTTGATCTTCTATGTATTTGCATTTTTTATTAGACCTATGTGAAGAGTGAGACCTTATCAGTAGTATTGCTTACATATAGTTGTAGAAGAAACATGTGCATGTTGATAAGACTTGGTGTTGTTGCCTTTAGAAGAAGACAGATAACTAGACTAAGCAAGTTCGATTACTTTTCATTTCATCATAAAACAGGGTATGTATTACTCGAACTAGAAGCACAAATAGGGAGGAAAAATGCGTGGATTGTAACGCTTCCTCTGCTTCCGAAAACTAATAGAGAAAAAGAAATTTACGCTCCCTGCCTGCTTTTAAAAATTTCATTGTTTTTTTCTGATCAACGTATGAAAAAAAGAATTACATTCTTCTGCCTCTAAAAGGCTCATTTTTATTTCTTATCGAAGTAGAAAACTAGAATTACGCCTATGACTCGAACATTTTATTCAGATTGTCTTTTGAGAATAGAATTGCGCGTGGAGTGATATAATGATCGCCATTTATAGAAGCCTAAAGTCCCCACAGAGGCTCGTAATAAAACAAAAGACAAGGTATATCTGGAAATTCTAGTGTGTGTGAAAACATGCAAAACTGGTCTATCAGATGCATATGTATTTCTTGCGTGCGAAACCCTAAAAGTCACTGCATGAGAACTAAGTTCGATTATGCTCAATCAACAATATTAGATATAGATGAAAGTTATCTCACTTTGCCAAGCAGTTCTTTTCTAAACATACAGCGAAGTGTTTAAACTTAATGACTGCGTTTTATCTGCGATATGATTTTTGTCGATTATTTATACGAGATCTTTTCACGATATATTGTCATTAAGACAAACTCAACTTTTGAAAACTTTCGCATACATTAATTTGGAGATGGATAATACAATAATCATTTTTCAGAATGTCTCTTTCAAGCGATCGAATGTTAAGAAAACCGATCATTCTTCAACAACCATATCAGAGAAACATGTCTATTCTTCTCCTCTGTAAAAAAGATCCCAAGAGACACTCTTTTTTCTTTATTAAATATACTAAGTTAAAGATATATTGATTGTTGGCAACATGTGCGACAAATTTTGACCTTTTATGTTTAAATGCAAAAAAAGTCAACGTAAAAGACGTATCGATTGAGTAGTATACATTATTTTTGACGACAGGGATGTGAATTCGGTGTGAATGAGACACTGATAAAAGAGAATAAGAAGGTAATCTTGTAATAAGTCTATTGAAGGTTAACTGATTATTATCAGCATAGAATTTTTTATGCGCCCTGTGTACAAATAGTTAGCATGTACTGGCTTCAGATCTCAATCTGAAAGCTCAATATTTCATTTCCCATTCTTGAGCCATTTATTTTTATTTTTCAAGAAAAAGTGGATTAACTTATTTTATTGGAACTTATGAAGCATTGTTATAGGATTTACTCATGGTATACAGTATCTACGTTAAACATTTACATTATCATTATTTACAATACTGAATAAGTATTCCTAACCATCAAGACGAAATTTTTCAGAACCCAGCGTCTTGTTAAATTCTATATTATATTAAATGAAAAACCGTTTTAAATCGGATTAGAGTTGATTGAAATGTTTAGACCTATCCTTTTTGAATTATATGACTCAACGTAGAATATTATTGATGAGATAAAAATTAATACCAGCTCATCTGCATTTGATTCTATTTCATGACAAAAATATATGTTCGTCAGTGAAAAGTTGTCAAAGACTGGCTATCACTGTTACTAAACATAAAAAGAGAGACTATATGTATATATAGCTATCAATTTGTTCATTTGACGATGAGACACATAAAATATAATTCTGAGTTTTCAGGTAGTGAAAAGCAAGAAAAACATGTGACATAATCGAAATAAAGCCAACGACGGAGATAGATGATTTCGAGCGTTATATCGAGAGTATATGAGGAGGGCAGAGCTGAAATAAAAACAATCAGTAATATCTACATATTATTAGATTTGATAAGTGTATTGTTCATCTTCAAATGTATGTTTGATAGAATTTTCACAATTTTATTGATTGCTAAAAAATATTTTCAATTTATAAAAAGCGGTGTTAACATATTCGTCGGCTTGTACGAGCGTAGCACGATGACGTTTTGGCTACATTTCATTAAGTTTTCTTAACAATTGAATGGACGCGAAAGGTTCGTTCTTTCATTAAACAATGAGTCTCTGCCTTCTTTAAACCTGCCTATAATATGAGCTTGTTTGAATGAATCACTTGAAAACTATGGCTAAAACGGATGTTGAAACGCGATGACGAAAAAGGGACAAAAAGTTGAGGGTGACTCGATTATTCTTTATTTTTCTGCGAATGTGTAGTATATTAAGAGGAACACTCTACAGAAGTTTTGTAACCAATAAACTGATGTATTCAACAAATAAAAAGATTCTTCAAATAGGCTTCGTGTTTTGATGAGGAATCGGTTTTATTTATGTAGCACGATGACGGTCTCGTAACGCGATGATGCTAAGTTTTAAAGTAGAGTTTTCTGTGCATGTTCTTGATATGTATTAGCCGTAGGAAGTCAGAATAATATTTTATTCTTCGTAATTAGGTCAAGCATGTATTAAAATTTAATTTTATTAGTTGTTTCAATACAAAATCATACAAAAAACTTAGATTGACTAATATAGCGATACTTGAAAATTGACATATACTTTTCGATTTTCTTCATAACAGTATGTTTAGAACGTAAAACTAAGTATATATTCGAAATCAGCACAAAAAACTACGTCGATTTCATGGACTTGTATTGGGAAATATGAAACATCATTTTTTTCGAAATTTTGACCCAGTGAATAGGTGACAAAAGCTTTTGTGTTTTCCCTTGAGTCTATGGTTTTTTTTATTTCAAATTGAATTTTGAAGAAAAAAACAACCCTCCACTTTTACCATGATAGAGGGACTAGCGGGACTAAGAAATGATTGCACATTTCCAACAGAACGCATTCATTTTACATACCAACACGCAGAACAGAATTTAACAAAACAAGGGATAACATACAAGCGGAACGACGCTGAGGAATTCTTGAATTCAGCGTATGTATGTTACGTATACATATATAGTATCCCTTTATATAGGTACACAGGAGGCTAACGGGACTAGCGGGACTAGCGGGGCTAACGGGACTAGCGGGATTAAAGGGACTAGCGAGGCTAACGGGATTAACGGGGCTAGCGGGATTAACGGGACTAGCGAGGCTAACGGGATTAACGGGGCTAACGAGACTAGCGGGATTAACGGGACTAGCGGGATTAACGGGACTAGCGGGGCTAACGGGACTAGAGGGGCTAACGGGACTAACGAAGTGAGAGGTGTCACATATCCAGAATATCGGGCATGCTGGAGAAGTGTAGGGAGATGCGAGAGAAGTGCAATGTAAGAGATACGAGGGAAGCATAACGAGATCTATGAGAAGCGTAAAGAGATGCGAGATATGCCACATTTCCTCTCCGCCCTCACCCTCACTCAGAGAGATGTACTGTGTGTGTCTCACCCTCACCCTCACTCAGAGAGATGTGCTGTGTGTGTCTATCCCTCACCCTCACTCAGAGAGATGCCGCATTTCCCTGTGAAGACGGACTTGGAGATAAGACATCTCTAAAGATACGGCATTTCCTGTTGGAACTCTAGGTTAAAAATTAAAAAAAAATTTATCGGGAGATGCGGCATCTCCAGCATCTCCCTACACTTCTCCAGCATACACGATTTCCTGGATATGTGACACTGCTGGAGGAGACTAACGCTTTATGAAATTGCTATATGCTGTCCTCATTTTATACCGATATTCTTCACCCTCACCCTCATCCTCTTCATCACCAGTACCATCATCATCACTAGTATCGTCACCAACACAATTGTTTATCATCACTACTACCATCACCATTCTTTAGTCTCGCTAGTCCCGTTAGTCCTGTTAGCCCCGTTAGCTCCGTTAGTCCCGCTAGTCCCGTTAGTCCCGTTAGTCCTGTTAGTCCCGCTAGTCCCGTTAGTCCTGTTAGTCCCGCTAGTCCCGTTAGTCCTGTTAGTCCCGCTAGTCCCGCTAGCTCCCTAGTTCATTAAAAAAAGGATACTATATATATGATATATACCTATATTGAATTCCAGAATTTCTTAGTCCCGTTAGTCCCTTATTTCAAACTGAAATCGAATGATTTTTTTTCGGTTAAAATTCAGATTGAAATTAAATAGCCCATTGTATGTTTCCCTTACAACTTTACCGATTTGACTTACTTTTTTTGCATTAATGTACTATATTCTGACGGGAACTTTTTAACAACTAATAAAAAACTATCATACACCTCTAACAATGATTTTTGAAAAAGAAATCTCTATGTGAAATATTTCCTTTCAAGTATGAGAAAAGGGGTGAAAATCATCATCGCGTTACAAAAAATTATCATAAGACAGGGTCTACGAAAAATAAAAATATGCGTATTAGATAGTCCATAAAAAATTAGCTTTGTATATATTTTTTAAGACAAAAACTGGAACGACCTAATGACAAAAAATATACAATACTAACTTTCGTTACGTGATGACGTTATAAATAGGGTAGTTTTGCTTAAACTCGTTCGAACAATAAACAACAAATAAAAATATCAAATGTTATGCCACAACATGCATCTGCTATGGTAGTATTAAAATATCTTAGTCAACTTTTTATATATCACGTTGTTCGAATAAAAGGGTTGAATTAATTAATGGGTTAAATAGATAAATCTTCATGAGTTAAAAGTGACATATTTGTTTCTAATTATCAAACGGTATTCAAATCAACTTTTAAGAGAACAAAATATATGTTTAGATACTTTAGATTACACTCTTTTAAATGGCAATAACGAGTTCTTCAATCGTCGATTTTGAACTCATACCATCTGAGGTGACGCGTTACGCGTACAATCTGATATTTAGCTGCTAACAGTTTTCAAAACTGAAGTTAACGAAAAGCAATAGATGATGCATAAATCGAATTTAGTCAGGAATCAAACGAATCGTACCGATAAGCTTCATCTTGAACTGAAACGGCGAAAAAAAAATCAAAAATAAATTCTTATCCGAATTATAATTATAACTCAAAAAATATTTATTCTGTTAGGATAACTAAGGAAACCAAAATGGTGTAAATAAAATGAAAACTTTTGTCAAACTACATTAGGAGAGCAAAACATGAGTTTCATCGATGTTTATTATTGTATTTTGGATAATGATTTTATTGTAGTGATTGAGACTTAGAAGCTTTTGATGAAGCCTGCAACATAAGAAATTCTGACTTTAAATATTCATTTGAATAAAAGTGCTTTTGCCTGCGCGACGGATCTTTTTTTATGAACCAAATGTAGAGTATATAAGACACTTTAGACGTTAAATAAATATACGTCTATGAGAAATAGTAAATGCCAACCTCTTGTAGTAATTGTGAGTTTATCTATCACTGAAATTGTATAGTGAACGATTTGCAAGATCCGTACATCTAGTAGAGACTGATTATTAATGTGTTATTGCTATAGAAAATACAGTAGAGCAAGTGTCCCTAATTACGACAGCAAAAAATTGCTTCACCTTGTTTGAGTTCGTTCACAACTATTTTACATGTGAATGGAAATATTTTTATATATCGATGATCCTTGGATTCTCCTCTTTCGAATGGTGTATGAATGAGTTTTCTCCTCCAATTATTTACTGAGAAATCAGCGGTATACGATCATGACCTCAATCTGTCGTTATTAGGTGCCTTGTCCCTAATTTCGTCAGCAAGCCATTTTTGGTCCCTAATTTCGTCACGCCTGCAAAATTCAAGCAAAATTTTATCTTTCAAAGAAAACAAGTTTTTTAGGCTTTTTCATCGGAAAACGAGTGAAGGTCATCTGAGCAATTTTGTAGAGCGTGTCAAGATCTACCATAATCTAAAGGTTCATGACGAACGAATTTGTCTACAAGGAGTTCAATAACTTGCGAGAAAGATGGCTAAAATTGACAAAAAAAAAGTGTCCCTAATTTCGTCACCCAGCCAATTTTGGTCCCTAATTTCGTCACTCAGCCATTTTTGGTCCCTAATTTCGTCACTGAACCATTTTGGTCCTTAATTTCGTCACCCAGCCACTTTCGGTCCCTAATTTCGTCACTCAATCATTTTTGGTCCCTAATTTCATCACCGTACTATTATACAGCTAAAATAAAATCTTTTAATGTAATTTATGGAGAATTAAAATATAAAACATGAAACATCTATTGTAATACTAGTTACTAATGTTTGTCACGATCTGTGAAAAAGGAAGTATACGTAATTTTCTTATTCGTATATACTTCAACATTTTTCTTAGTTTATGCTTTATAAAACTAGTGAATAATAATAATAATAATATAAGTATAATGACATATGTATAGAAAAGAGGTAAGGACTGAAATTGTATTAGATCTACTTTTTTGAAGAACGCGGTGCTGTTGTATTCCTGAGTTTTTTCCTTTTGGCTTCAGCCTTTTCTTTCAATTCTTGAAGAAGATTACCACTTGTAATGTCTTCTCCAAAACGACGTTCAAAACGAACACGAGATTTTTTTGGTGGTGATAGAGTAGTAACTGGTTGATCTCGTATATATTTTGAAATGATTGATCGAACAGTTGATGATGGACTTGTTTTAGCTCTTGTTACTGTTGATGTGCTAGTAGGAAGTGAAAACTGTTGACTAGATTGTAAATTGACAGCGTCATCCAAATCTAAAATGTACGCATGAGAAAGATGATTAGAAGATTTGAATAGTTTTAACCTTCATCTGATAAATTATAAACAGTTAATTTATCATTATATGATTTCTCAATATCGACGGATTCATTTGAATCACTAGAAAAGAAAATGAGTCGTAAGAGTGAGAAACTAATCGACATTAAATCATTCGATACCTGTCGCGAAAAGTACGTTTAGCTCGAGATATTGCCGATGATGATGATACAGAACTGCAAATGAAAATTAAAATTTTTATAACAGTTATGAAATGCATTATAGTAAAATAGTCCTTTTGACAGCATAGACTAGTATTTTGAATAGTCTTTACAAGAAAAAATGAGAAAATTCGGTAAGAAAGAAAATTTATCAAATTTATGATAGGAAAATATTTCCAACGTGACTTTACATAAGTGTACAACTTTGAAAGATTGACAGACACAGCTATATCTGATTAAAATATAGTCCTAAATAGAATGTGATAAATTAAATAAATTAGATCCAGTATAGAAGACAATTTAAACTCAGGAATGTTCTTTAAAATATTATACATAACCAGTGTGCGGTTAGATAGAACGATATCATGTCGCTATTAAACTGACGACGTGCATTCTTACCTCTCAAAAAGATCGAAATGGCATATTTATACTCCCTGATTATCAATTGAAGCTGGATCAGATCCATTATCATCATCACTTTCAATTGCATCAGATGTATGTATATTATTCATTAATGAATGTAATATCTGTGTTGACGATAAACTGAAATCACATAAATGTTGAGAAAAGAAGAACACTATCACATCTTACCTATTCGTGATGGAATTACTATATGATGATGAACGTGAACGAGCAACCTTGTCCTTCATCGCTTGATCATCGAAAGGAAAAATGCCTGCTCGTCTAAAACCACCAGAAACTGAACTAATCGAGAATGACTTTGAAAGAAGTTCTTTCAAAAATTTAGGAAAGTCACTCTTTCGAATAGTTTTACGATGAGTTTTTTGAAAGTATGATGAGACAATGCATCGCCATTTGATTTTTGCAGGACTAAAAATATATATATTTCATTTCATTTCAAGAAAATTGTATAACTAGAATCAATGGTTCCATGATTTATGTTTTCGCCAAAGTTTATTATGCATTTTTTTAATATCTATACATTTTTATAGTTAATTATATTACTTTAACTTTTTTCGATCTTCTATGATTTTTAAATACGATTGTTTATCATGAATTTTTAAAGAACTAATCTTTTATTCTGATCTTGAAGGACCGTTCCTTTCCTAATGCATATATATGAAGTCAATCACCGCTGGCTATTATTTTATTTACAATGACTAACTTACTGGAAAGGAACACAACATATAAGATATAACAAAACTAGATCTAGTATTTGGAAAATATATCCAATTACCGAAAGTTTATTCTCTGGAAACTAATGCGAGCAATTTTAAAAGTATTCTCCTCCATTTTAATAGAATCGGCCCATTAATTTTATTACTATGTAGTGTCAGAAATCTGCTGGTGTACTTCAACCAATATACCTGACAGTACATGATACAAGAGAAAAAAACGCTAACCAGTTTTTGGACCACTCATTTATGTAGAATTCCTACTCTGATGCACTGTCGAATGTACTTGTTTTTTTCCAAGTATTCTGCTGTTAAGATCTCTGAAGGAACAAATTTGAGTGAAGAGTTGTTAAAACTTTCCACATGCAACAAATTCATTGGTACTTTCTAAAATTATCAAGTCTCGTCTTTAAGGAATTCTAGCCACTTCAATCATATATGATTTTATCTGAAATGCAAATTAATTCAGTAT
The DNA here is from genome assembly GCA_022393335.1 of Macrotrachela quadricornifera. Taxonomy (NCBI): domain Eukaryota; kingdom Metazoa; phylum Rotifera; class Eurotatoria; order Philodinida; family Philodinidae; genus Macrotrachela; species Macrotrachela quadricornifera. Next base: position 980,456 of record JAJEKB010020933.1, read on the forward strand.
CACATGGCAGTAAAATATGGAATAGAATTATAAAAAGCTAGTTCTACATATCAGATAAATTGGGACAACAAAGAAAATTGCATTTGTATGGCAGAAGTAGTCACGATCCATAGAAACAAGAGAACTAGACATAATAGAAAATACGCATGAATCAATCTCATCTAGAAAAATCTTTCAAAATGTTTCTCGTAAAATAGTTAATTTAATGAATTTAACAAGAAAACGTTTTGAATAAGGCAAGAAATAGTCATAATAATCTATAAGAACAAGAACTATAGACATACTGTTTATAAAGCATAAACTAAGAAAAATGTTGAAGTATATACGAATAAGAAAATTACGTATACTTCCTTTTTCACAGATCGTGACAAACATTAGTAACTAGTATTACAATAGATGTTTCATGTTTTATATTTTAATTCTCCATAAATTACATTAAAAGATTTTATTTTAGCTGTATAATAGTACGGTGATGAAATTAGGGACCAAAAATGATTGAGTGACGAAATTAGGGACCGAAAGTGGCTGGGTGACGAAATTAAGGACCAAAATGGTTCAGTGACGAAATTAGGGACCAAAAATGGCTGAGTGACGAAATTAGGGACCAAAATTGGCTGGGTGACGAAATTAGGGACACTTTTTTTTTGTCAATTTTAGCCATCTTTCTCGCAAGTTATTGAACTCCTTGTAGACAAATTCGTTCGTCATGAACCTTTAGATTATGGTAGATCTTGACACGCTCTACAAAATTGCTCAGATGACCTTCACTCGTTTTCCGATGAAAAAGCCTAAAAAACTTGTTTTCTTTGAAAGATAAAATTTTGCTTGAATTTTGCAGGCGTGACGAAATTAGGGACCAAAAATGGCTTGCTGACGAAATTAGGGACAAGGCACCTAATAACGACAGATTGAGGTCATGATCGTATACCGCTGATTTCTCAGTAAATAATTGGAGGAGAAAACTCATTCATACACCATTCGAAAGAGGAGAATCCAAGGATCATCGATATATAAAAATATTTCCATTCACATGTAAAATAGTTGTGAACGAACTCAAACAAGGTGAAGCAATTTTTTGCTGTCGTAATTAGGGACACTTGCTCTATTTTCAGAATTAAATTCAAGGGGGAAAAAGCGGATTTTTTGGGATTTAAATCCGAAAAACTCCCCAAATCCCGAAAAATCTTCTCTGGATTTGAAATCCCGAATCCGCTGTTTCCCCCTTGATTAAATTGCTATACTTAGACATAGAGAAGTCAAAATTCATTCAACTATTTTCTCGTCCTCTTCAATAATTAGAATTACTGTGGATTGTACCAGCAGAAATCTTGCAGTTACTTATAGGTGGTCGTACTACAGTCTATAGGTACTTTGGATAATAAAATTGTATTCATCCAGCATTTCCACATCTTCTCTATAGGACTCAACATTTTAGTAGATCATACATTACATCTTTTTGCAAAGCTTGTTTTTATCTTAAATTACACTTTCATGTGACAGTATTTAGAAAGCTTGACAACGAATTATATACTGTCTCCTACAATCAGTAAGGTACCTTTTAATCGCATTGATACATTTTCATCTAGAATAAATTTTTTGTTTCTCTGCTACACTTGTAGATGAAATTTGAAAAATCTCACCTTTTTCTTCTACTCAGATTAGGCATTAACTCATAGCTGTAGAAAACACTTTATCTGAGTTATAAACGATAATTGAAGCAACATTTTATTTTTTACCTGAATAACAGAAAATTTTTATATAAGCTATGGATTATATTTTAAATAAAAATTCATGTTTCACCTCTTTGATAGTTCTGACAGTGTCCACTTAAATTACAATTATGATTTAGACAATAATTAATCTTTGTTTTTTCAGAATCAATTTGAAACTTGATATTAACAAATGGCTTCAAAATATCCTGATAATAATGATTCCCAGCATAATCAACGATTTTCAGATCTTGCTGAAGAACCTCTTCAAATATTAATGCCTATTAAAGGTTATGAAAAAAAACCTCTAGTTACAATTGAAGAAGCTGTTGAACCAATAGTTTCAGTTGTACCAGATGTTAAACAAATGGTGTATATTGCTAAAAAGAAATGTAAAAATCCTCCATCTGATGAACTTTCAACAGATGAATCAGCTTCAATAATGCTTTATTCAATGGAATGGGAACCACAAGAAGAATGTCTTTATTATGTATTAAATGCAACTCTTCGTTCTAAAAATAGAAAAAAATTAATTCCATGGTTTTTATTCTTAAAACTAATTTTAACTGCATTTGCACGTCTACCATCAGAAAAACGTTTTGTTTATCGTGGTATTAAGCGTGATATGACAAAAGATTATCCTGAAGGAGAAGAAATTATTTGGTGGGGATTTAGTTCATGTACATCAACTATGAAGGTTTTGAAAAATGAACAATTTTTGGGTTCGAAAGGAACAAGAACTTTTTTTACTATTGAATGTGTAAGTGGAAAAGATGTTCGTAATCATTCATTTTTTCAAAATGAAGATGAAATTCTTCTTCCACCTGGACGACAATTCAAAGTTGTTTCTTGTCTTAATCAATCAGGTGGTCTTCATATGATACAACTTAAAGAAATTCAACCACCATATGCACTTCTCGAACCTCCATCGAAAGTAAGTCAATCTTGTCTTTTTATTTAATCAATAATTAAACTGTAAAAATATATTTGAATTCTTTCAAGGATATTTCACAATCTTTCAACCTTATTTCAGCTCCTTCTCAATCAATATCCGAATCAATAAGCAGGTAATATTAATATTCTCAGATATATTCAAAGAAAGTTTAACAAATAGTTCAGATCATGATTATTTATACTAAAATAAAATTCATTATTTTTCATAAATATAACATATTCAAAAATCTGAGCTCATGAAAAACCATGTTAAAGATGACGATTAAGTTTTCGTGACTAGTCTAAGGTGAAAAATAGACTACAGTTTTTTTTAGCTATAATCATATACATCCATCCATATCGAACAGATAATATTTTATTTATAAATTACCTCTCGCATTAATATCTTGTATATTTTCATAAAATTTTATATTATTTATAACTTAGAATCAATGGAAAATATATTTCTCTAAATATATCCTTTTGAGAGAATAAGTGTATCTTTATTCTCTCAAAAATAAATTTGTTTTTGAAAAATTTCTACTAAATTATGATAAATGAGATCTCGAATATTATCTTGTTATATTAAACTACCAAAGACAAATGATTGACTTGTTTTTTTTCTAAAGTATTTGAAAGTGTACTTTTTGAAATATAGTAAAAGTTAAACATTAAACATCAAATGTACGGTATGATGTTGGTAGTTTAATCTAAATGGTTAAAGTCGCGGCCTTCGAAAGTTACAGTAAAAGACAATTCCGAAATATTAAATTGATCATCAGACATTCACATTTTATTCAAATTTCAGAAAACCGAAATTATTTCATTAATATTTCGAACAATTTGCTGAGAAGTTTTTTGAATTAGCCGAGTCAATTATGGATGATCGAGATCTAAGATGATCTTTTCACAAAATTCCGACATATTGCATTTTAAGAAATTGTTTAGTAAAGATTGTATCTCATATCACAGTTATAGCTAAGAGATATATGAAAGCATGGATTTAACTGCTTTTGAAAACTGCATTTTCTGTTTAATATAATGAGAAAAATTGTGATCAATAATAAATTTGTGTTCAACACCAATTTGTCATAAGAAACAAAGATAATAGATTAAAACATCCTGAATAACTTTCATTTTATTTAAAATTTTTTTCGTTCATATGAAATCTTTTGTAAAAATAGAATTTTATGTAGAATATGAAGAATTTTTTTATAAATTTTATTTGTACAAAATACAATTTTAGTCTAAAGATTATCATTTTTTTGAATAGAACAGAAGCTTTAATTAGTTCAAGATATATAGAAAAAAGAAAATAATTTAGTTCATCATATCTTTCCTATTTATTTAAAGCTTTATTTACTTATGTATAAGTAAAAATGAATTGTAAAATACACATCAAGATTTGTTTAAATTTTATATTAGATTAAATTAATTTAAATTATTTATTTTAGTTTACAATTATCAAATAATAAAATAAAACCATCAGGTAAGATTAACATTCGATTCTTTTAATTAAATTTGACAATCGTATCAATGCGAAAATTGTTCATGAAAACAATCAGAACACTAAAGACGTTGCGAATATTATTGTCTGATATCAATAGTGAAAGATCCTCTTCTTATTAAAAAGGTCCAATTTTTTAAGAAAAGATCGAGGTGAAGTTTTTACAAGGGGGAAAGTGCTGACACCCAGCACTCTGGCACCTCAGCACTCAATCAGCACCTTCAGCACCTATTCAGCACCCGTAGGGCCTACGGGTGTACCGAACCCGAACCTCTCGGTCTCGGCCGGTCTCGGTCCCGATCAAGTCTCGGTCTCGGTCTCGATCAGTCTCGGCCTCACTTAGCATAAGTTAAGCCTAGTCTTTTATCTTAGTTATGTTAGAATATGGATATAACAGTTGGGTAATAATTCTAATATAGTT
>JAJEKB010020933.1:990025-1002724 GCA_022393335.1 Macrotrachela quadricornifera
GACATCTGGTGGAGATATTTAAATTTCTTATCGGGGTGTTACTTATGACCCACCCTGTATTATGATTATCCAATTCTAGGATCTTTAATATATTAACAAAAACTCAAATTTAGATCGAAGGAGGTGCATCAATTTACAGACATGACGTCTGAAAAAATTTCTACGTAATTTTATTTACGGGGTGCGGCACACGCTCGCCGTGGGCATGCTCTATACACCCTTAGGTCCTCAAGTACTATATTAAAGGGTACCCTTACGTACTCAAGTACTATATTAAAGGGTACCCTTACGTACTCAAGTACTATATTAAAGGGTACCCTTACGTAATCAAGTACTATATTAAAGGGTACCCTTACGTACTCAAGTACTATATTAAAGGGTACCCTTACGTACTCAAGTACTATATTAGAGGGTACCCTTACATACTCAAATTCTATATAATGGGATATTCTTGGGCCCTTAACTGCTATACTATAAGGGTACCCTTCAGTCTTCATCTACTATACTGTAGGGGTACCCTTGAGTCTTCAACTGCTACACTATAGGGATACCCTTGGGTCCTCAACTGCTACACTATAGGGATACCCTTGGGTCCTCATCTACTATACTATGAGAGTACCATGAGGATTTCAAGTTAGCCATGGCACCATACATTTACTTTACTAGTAACTCAGTACCTATCGTAAATTTCTGGTCGTTGCGTCCGCTTTTATATTAGCTGAAAAACGGGCCAATGAGATGACAGCACATTGAAACTCGCTTATTTCATGGGTAACCATAGAAGATTCTATGAGGACTTTTGTAGAGCACCCTTGATAACCTCGAATTGACTCGAACAACCCTATGATGCGCCCTTATCTTAATGATGAAAAAACATCTCGAAATCTGATTGGCTGAAAATCTTTTGTAACAGCTAATCAGATTTCGAGGCGTTTTACTCCATCAAGATAAGGACGTATCATAGAGTTATTCGGGTCAATTTGAGGTTATCAAGGGTGCTCTGCAAAAGTTCTCATAGACTCTTCTATGGCTACCCATAAAATAAGCGAGTTACAATTTCCTTCAAGCTGATTGGGCTATTTTTCGACTAATATAAAAGCGGACGCAACGACCAGAAATTTACGATAGGTACTTAGCAGGGCTCCGCGTGGGATGGGATGGGACGAAAAAAGTCGTCCCATGGGATGAATTTTTTTTTAACTGTCCCATAGGATGGGACGATAATTTTTTAAAACCAGTCCCATCCCATAGGATAGTATCAAAAAAAATTTTGATCCCATGGGATGGTACTAAAAAAAAATCTTCATCCCATGGGATGGGATGGGACAGAAAACTCTTGTCCCATCCCATCCCATCCCATGAATTTTCATACAGTCAAATTTCGTTTCAATTACAAAGGTCCTGTATAATTATCGACTCTATCAACGACACTAAGCGTTTCAGAAGATCATGCTATATTCTCAGTTTTATTATAATCAAGTCTACAATCATTTTTTATCTGCCTTAAAAATACTTATCATCATTTACATGAACATAGAATGATAAGTAAGAGAATATACTCATCAGATGGACTTTCAAGAATAGACGATGAATCTTTGACAGACATACTATAAAGATGTTACAGCTGTCGGCTGTATAATGAACGGAGATAGATCGTTGTTAAGTGTGAGTGTGTACAATCCTCCTTTATTCCGAAAAATTCATCCCTTTTTATATCAACAAGAAGACATCACACATGACGAGAGAGAGGGAAAAAAGAGAAGAAAACAAAGATATAAGAGAAATATCTCCTAGATATTTCGCTTTGACAAAGATGATCACATGACCATCTTACGCAATAACGAAAAGAGAGGAGAAAGACAAGAAAAATTTGTTTTAAATAAAAGTGCTTGTTTCTATCACAGTATATTTAATTTAACCATTGTCTTTGTTTATACTTTGATTCATTCTTGTCAATTTTAACACCACTTAGCGGTTGTGCTAGGTAACCAGTTAAAGACTAATAAAAAATACTTTTCTAATTGTTTTGTTCGAAGTTCAAACCATCAAATGAGACATCTATATCGAAGGAATTTTTTTCTCGATCAGTAGAAAGTTTTTACAGAAAGTACAGATTTCACGAGATAAAATGAAAGGCTAAAAAATTCTCATCCCATGGGATAGGATGGGATTTAAAAAAAAAAATTTATGTCCCACGGGATGGGATGGGATTAAAAAAAAAAATTTCATCCCATGGGATGGGAGGATCCTCAAACCTTGCGGTCCCATCCCATCCCATGGGACGTTCTCCACAAAAATCTGTCCCATGGGATGGGATGGGACGGGATGGGATGGGATGGGATGGGATTATCCCATCCCACGCGGAGCCCTGGTACTTAGTTATCAGTAAAGTAAATGTATGGTGCCATAGCTAAGTTGGGGACCTAATAGTACTTTCATAGTATAGTAGATGAGGACCCAAGGGTATCCCTATGGTATACCAGTTGAGCACCCAAGGATACACCATAGTATAGCAGGTGAGGACCCAAGCGTATCCTTATAGTACACTAGATGATGATCTACGGGTACCTCTATGTTATAGGAGATGAGGATCCAAGAGTATCCCATAATATAGCAAATGAGGACCCAAGAGTACCTCATAGTTTAGCAGATGAGGACCCAAAGGTGTTCCTCTAGTATAATAGAAATTGACCCTAGATAGATTAAGGTATGTACGTAGGGTTGACCAAAAGTTCTAAGAGTGATACCTTAATACCTTATGATAAGCTTTAAGTACTTTGCTTTCTATATCATCTGATAGAGAAAAAAAAGCTCTATCTTTCTATGCTATTTGATCACTATTCATCTAGTATCATAATAATAGAATTTTCATAAAAACTATTTTTGTTGACACCTAGTTGGTTCTTCAGATTGTAATGGATGAAGCACTTTGTATTCCATTTTATTATCGTTTAATACTTTGTATTAAAAAAACAAAATATACCATGAGATGCAGCGTGAGAAGCTCTACAATTTATAAAGAGTTATTTATTCTATAGTTGCATGTTTTTGTTTTCAAAATGAGCGAAACTCTGATCGATCAAATTTCGACCTTCCGAAAACAGAATCTCTTCTTCGGTAAAAGCCGTATTCGTTTTTTCCGATGTCATCTTCTTATTATTTGATAGTTTTATTAGAAAAGCAAAATACACTAAAAGATGCAGCGTGAAAAGCTCTACAATTTACAAAGAACAGCTGTAAAAAAGTGACATAGGCAATAACGAATACAGCTCTTAGCAAAGAAGAGATCCTGTTTTCGTAACGTCGAAATATAGTCGCTCAAAGTTTTGCTCATTTTGAAAACAAAAAACATGCAACTATACAATAAGTAGTCCTTTATAATTTGTACAGCTTTTCACGCTGCATCTTCTAGTATATTTTAGTCTTTAAAGTAGTTTGTTAATTAACAACAAAATGATAAAATGGAATACAAAGTGCTTCATCCATTACAATCTGAAGAACCAACTAGGTGTCAACAAAAATAGTTTTTATGAAAATTCTATTATTATGATACTAGATGAATAGTGATCAAATAGCATAGAAAGATAGAGCTTTTTTTTCTCTATCAGATGATATAGAAAGCAAAGTACTTAAAGCTTATCATAAGGTATTAAGGTATCACTCTTAGAACTTTTGGTCAACCCTACGTACGGCTCATGTCCATGAGCGCGCATATGAGCGTGAACTTGTACACCCCTATCATAGATCCTTCAAAATATGGTCATTGCATGCAGCGTGAAAAAATGTGCCTGATGAATATATTTCGAAGCATTCATAGCAATAAAAATAACGAGGAAAGCTAATTTTATTGAAAAATCGGATTTTTTTCCATATAAAAAATGGGTTATTTGACATTATTAAGAATTTTCCAAGTAGTTTTTTAACCTTTGATCACAGAAAAAATGGTTCAAAAAATTCTTAGTATATACAGTTTTGTAGAGCTCGACGAGCTGTATTAAATCATGTAAAAATATCAAAGGAAATCATTGTATTCTATGTGCGAATTACGAGGGTCTCGACTTTTCTATGCAGAAAAGCATACAATTTCGTAAAATTTCTTAAATTTGACATTAAAAGGTTCTGATAACTCCTATCATTCAGCATCAATCAATTCCATTTTTGATGCACTTTAATTTTGTGTTAAGATCGTTATGTATGTTATTTAAAATCAGAATGTTACCAGCCTGGAAAAACATTTTCTCACATCCTATACATACCCAGTTAACTGGACTGGTGCATCCCTAGTATTCAGTCATAAAAGGATGAAATACGAAAAAAGGAGGCCTTCGTTCGTGTAGAATTTTTACATCCTAGAAAATTTCTCTCTAAGAATTTTGCTTTTACTTAAGTGGCGTCATAATTCGCATGATTCATTACTTTCATTTTTGTTTTTTTTTCCAATTTCTTTCTATAATATTATTATCCATTTTATGAAAAAATGATACTATTGTACATAGAGTCATATATTGGGATCTGTAGCCTTATTAAATAGATTTTTAAAAAACGTCTAAAAACGAGACGCAATCTGAGTACCGTTATCGGACAGAATTCGGTACTCCCAATTACGGTCCGTAAACGTTGCGAAAAATATCCGTATCTATACCGTTAACTGCTATCAGTATACGAAAAAAGTTGGATGACTGTATAGATACCGTTTTTTATCCGTATACTACCGTTTACGGTCCGACTCGTTCGACCTGGGTGATATTTACCAATGTTCTATATATATGTCTTTCGAGGATTTTGAATTACTTTTATCAAGAAAAATTTTCTCTCCAATTTATACCTTCTTTATATTTGAGAAATCATTGATATAGACATCAGTAAAATATATTATAATAAGACTTTTCTTTACGGCAACTCAGAATTTTCTCTATTCTTCTCTATTACACCAAACAACGTGAAAAACAATATTATAGAAGTTTGTCTTTTCTCATAATTCTAAGAAAATGAAAGATCTCTTTTGATGATGATCATGTTTTCGTTTTCTTTTAGTACCACTTCGTGCCAGTTTGAGAGATATTCCTGCAAATGCCAAATGGAACAAGAATGGTCAAATAGTCGGAGGACAAAATTCAACACTCTCTGATCCTCGAGGTTTATATGTGGATGATGAACAAACAATTTATGTTGCTGATTGCGGAAATGGCCGTATTGTGGCATGGAAATTGGGTGAAACGAAGGGAAAAATAGTGGCAGGTGGGCATGGAGAAGGAAATGGTACTCATCAGTTGAATAAACCAACAGATGTGATTGTGGATAAAGAGAGAGATAGTCTTATTATTTGTGATTATTTGAATAACAGAGTAGTTAGATGGCCTCGTCAAAATGGAACAAGTGGAGATATAATTATTTCAAACATCACTTGTTTGAGATTGACAATGGATGACAATGGATTTCTCTATGTTTCTGATGTTCACAAACATGAAGTAAGAAGATATCGAATGGGTGAATCTCAAGGAATAGTAGTAGCAGGCGGAAATGGAGAAGGAAGTCGTCTTGATCAGCTCAGTTGCCCCACTAACATCTTCGTTGATCGAGAACATTCAGTATTCGTGTCTGATCAAAATAATCACCGTGTGATGAAATGGATAAAAGGTGCGAAAGAAGGTATTGTTGTTGCTGGTCGAAATGAAGAAGGAAATAGTCTAACACAATTGTCTGATCCTGAAGGAGTTGTAGTTGATCAATTGGGTACTGTTTATGTAGCTGATAGTAATAATCACCGAATTGTACGTTGGCCTAAAGGGGCACAACAAGGAGACATTATTGTTGGTATTAATGATCCAGTAGTACAAGCAAATCAATTATATTGGCCTGTGGGATTGTCATTTGATCGACAAGGCAATCTCTATGTTGTTGATTGGGCAAACAATCGAGTACAACGATTTAATATTGAAATATCATGAAATTAATGGGATGAACTGATAAATTTTATTTATTTTCAGCTATCGATTATAACTTTTTGATTACTGTGTAATTTTAATTGAAAAGAAATGAATGAATTAATGTATATTTATATTCACGTGCACGTGTACGACCAGAGAGATCCTGGTTATTGGAGGCACAAAAGCCAACAGCGGTAAGACAATGTACGTACATAAAAGGTCTTTCCGTTGTCTTTGTCCAACAAGAGCAGTATTTCTCTGGGTTGAATTAATGCAGAATACATGCAATAATTCAACGCTAAAAGAAAATTAGTTAGAAGAAATGGATAGTACTCACCCTCACACCCTTGGGAAAAAATTTGGAGTGGAAATAAATATACTACTCTCTCTGTTCTAGTATAACAGTGGTATATTTATTTCCGAAAAAATGATATGTAAATGCTTAAATTTTGGGTGTTTTTTATTCAATTGAATAATTTTTTTTCATATTCAATGTGTTATTGATTATCAATTAAATAACTGTTACATTTGGAACAGAAAGAGTCATTTAATTAATAATCAATAATAAGTTGAATATGAAAGAAATTTATTCAGCTGAAGAAAAACGAAAAAAAAATTTTAAGGACCCTATCTATCCCTAACTAACTGATTGTTAAGAGACTTACTTAACTTATTAAAATAAATGATAAATTTCAGTCTCTTATATATGATATCATTTATTGACAAAGCGGTTGACTTTGTCGGTCATGTTCGTCATTGAATTAGTGATTTTTGTATTACAATTAAGATCTAATTCCTTGTGGGACCTTATTTTTTTATAGATTGGTTGGAATCAAAGAGTTGATATTTGTAGTATATATACTATCAGTCTACTTCTACTTTATACTAAAACTAGCGGTAGTACCCGGCGTTGCTCGGGAAATCTCCATACTGGAAGCTTACTATACTAGAAAACGACAGAAGATCTATAGAAGGCTCGCTTAAGACCTTCTCATCTATTATTACTACATGTCCCGCCGTGCATACACTTATATTCATTTTTAAATCGGATAATTCAGCAAATAGTGAAGGGGAGGGGTGACTGTGTTTCTCTTAACTCATACGTACTGCCATACTTTATACCATCAATCAGTGCAAAAAAAGTGATATTGAGAGGTGAATATTCTAATAATGGCACCGAATGCTCCGAAACAATCATACGCACATATTCTCTAGAAAAGACATTCACTGTAGTAAATCCAACAATAGATTGGAGTAACACCCCCTCAGATGGAACTTTTGAGTCGAAAACTATCCTATGACCTTCTTCTTGACCTAGAGAAGTATTGTGGAAAATTTGGTGACGCTATCTTTTACCGGAATTAAGTTATAAGCGGACAGACAAACATTCTTCTTTATATATATAGATTTGAACTTTCTATATATTATTATTACCAGTGTAGATACATTACACAAAAAACCAATGAAAAATCAAAAAAATCGAGATATATTTGTTACATATTCCTCTCTATTATCGTATATGTTCATTCTCTTGCTTAATTTCTTTCTTTGCGTATACATGATGCCATCTTTATCTATCTCTTTCTTTCTTTCTTTCTTTCTTTACATGATATCATCTATATCTATTTCTTACTTTCGTTCTGTCAGGTATTTTCCCTAATGGGTTCTCTTGGTTTTGTCCCTTAATTCTAGTGCCTCAGGTATTTTCCAAACTGTAGTATGTTATCCATTGATATATTCCACTTGTCTGCCAACAATTGGTATATATATACGCGTATTCTCTCATGTAAGGGTGGCGTGTCATCATTCTCTCGGTAAACGTTATTTAACTCATTTTATCAGACTTTTTGGCTCAAACTTAAAAAAGAAGATAAAAAGGGTTCATAAAATGGTACTCACATCTGGAAAACTATACGGTTCAAAAGCTTCGATAAAACTTTTAATGTTTCCTTATAATGCTCTTATTTTTTAGAGAATAAAAATGATACTTCAATCTTTAGCAAAATTATCCAAATGGTCTGTTGTATTCCTTTTTTTTGTACTGCATCTATACACACTATTATTTTTGTTTCTAGTTTTCATTCAGTACAGCAAATCAGACAGGTAACAACATAAAAATTCTTTTCTCTTTCAATTTTCAACCAATGAAGAGTTAAGTATACCTCTGAATGTGCTTTATTTTTCTGTGTAGATAATTATCGAGACAGATATATAGACAAAACGCAAAGTTTATATCGAAAAGAAATCTTGCATGTCCCTCCTACTCTTTCTCAAAAATAACTTTTTCAATTAAATTTCATATTAAACATAAATTTTTTTTTGGTTTCAACGATTTATTTAAGATTTAAATAAACCTATAGAAAAAAAAGGGAAAAAAATGTATTTTTTTCCCTATTAGGGCTACTAACCTCACTCCTATGCCCTAAGCAAAAAGAAAAAGAAAGTAGCTAGTAGATAGTGTTGACTTATGCTGGAATAAGAGTAAGATTTTCTTTTGAAACATTGTCATTATTGATTTCTGCTCTCGTGATTGCCTTATGAAATAGGGAAGTTGTATAGTTTTTGATTTTTGAAAGATTTGTGTTAGTGTGAATGTTGTTTGTGGAGGTATATGATGGAAGACCAAGTGCTGCTCTAACTGCCTTGTTTTATAATATCTGAATGCATTTCCAAATTTTCTAATTTGACTTCAGGAAGATAGCAGGTCTGTATGAAATGATGGATCTATGGAAACAAATAGAGACATCAGTTTGAAAATGTACTAAATTGCTTGACAACGATCATTTTCCTCATACTCATCCAATGTTATTAATTATATGATAGAAGAAGATATCAATATCCCCACCATATTCGCTAGGCCTGATAGTATGCAATTTTTGGCTAACTAAGTCTATTGAACGTAGTTCAACTGATTAACAAAAACCGAAAATGATTAGCTCATGCAGTTTCAAAGATACGTAAAATTTTTTATCGAAAGAGACTTGAAAAAATCTTTTAACAAATTGTTAGGAAGGATCGAACTTGGTATAAATAATCATGACAGCTATCCTCAAAATGTGATAAAATAAAATTAAAAATATCTCTATATCTTTATTCCTTTTTCTGAAAGAATGGGCTATACGGAGTTTTAAAAATGCATAAAGTTTGTCTGTCTGTCCAAGCCAATCGGAACTCAATATGCGCGACACCAATGAAACCTCGGCAATACATCTTACGATAATCTCTACTAAAGGATAATCGAGATATACGAATCAGAATCTGCAGTCAGCTTTGTTAATTAATTAATATTAAGTTTTTAATTAATTAGTAATATCACTTTTCCAAATTTCCGTAGAGTGATTTTATATTGATGAGATATAGGTGTCACAACATAGAACAATGAAATACCTTGACACCCAGTCAAATCATTAGGATTTTAGCATTTTGAATAGAATGCTTTCATTGCCTTTGTGGAATTAGGAAATTATTTATCTATTTCTCTAGTTAATCTTTCCGTAGTATTTATATTCTATCAAAATAATATTTCAGCTTTCATTTGAATTTATAGGAAATCGATAGATTTAATGATCGTAGTAATAGATGTCGTAGGGATTCTGCTGCTAATCAAAAGATAAATCTCTCTGACAACTGAACTATTTTTAGTAACAAAAAGAGTACTGTTTTGTAAACCCTTCGATCATATAAATGTGCATACGTAAATTTAAACATCAAAGAATGATTAGAAGAAAAAGAAAAGATGATATAAACTAGCAAGGAAAATGCATGATGTATTTGAATAATATCATTAGAATAAAAATATTGATTCATGCTTGAAAGAAATACAAAATAAAAGGGACTATGTCGCATGAATATACAGGTTGGTTTTTTTCTTGCATCAAACAAAAAAGAATCGAAAGAAAAGACAAAATTGTATAGTGTAACGTGCGCGAAAAATATTCGCTCATGTCTATTTAATCATCATGTGTATGAAATAGCACGGTTGATTGATTCACGTAAATAGACATTAATTGAAAAAACCAACTAACTTCATTGAATATAAATATGTACGAAAGTTTGCTTCTAAGATGCACAAAAATAACTTTATTATATTTCAGTGTTAATTTTCATCGTAAGTATACCTAGTTATCTATATATTGATTTTCCTATGTAATGCGACACTTCAGACATAAGTATTTATTTCAGAATTCGAAATAAATTTTTATATCACGTTTTAGAGTAAACTCAAAAATGTAAGAAAATATACTTTATTGTTCGAAAGACTGGTTCTAAATATCTTTAACATGCATACACTGAGCATTAATTCCAGTTTTCTTCATTACAATATATTTTATCTTGCTTTGAAACTAATTAAGCATCCTAATGTGAAGCTTCAACCTCCGCTATCAAATGTTGTTTAAACTGTTCTGTATGATTTTTCTGTGCAAAACAGAAGAAACTTCATTTCTTTTATCTACGTGAACTTATTCTAAAAAGAATACTTCATCACTATGACTGTAATAGCGTTACGAGAAAATCTTATTTTAATTTCAATAATCCACTTATGTGATATCAATAAAAACCAAATAGTAGACAATAACTGGCTTTTGACAATGATTTAAATGTGATACTTTTTTCTCAAAAATATTGCACGTTTAGCTGAATAAATGTAACGCTATTGCGAAAATCTCATCTTTGGCACAATTTTTGTTTATATAATAAATCAGCAATTACGATGATACGAGTATGAGATAAGTAACCGTTTTATTGCTGGTGGAAAACTAAATTTGTATAAAATTGACGGTTCTTTTGAGTTGGAACTGTGTCGGAAGCGCCATACTTTAGTTCACAGTCGAGATTGAATTTGCCCGTCTCTAGGAAAAAACATCTATGATTTCTTTTGGTTACACCTAGTTACACATAGTGCTAAAATGTAATAAAGAATATAGAGTTATTATGATTAACGAATATTTCAAAGATTATATATCAAATACTAAAGTAATTCTTGAAAAATCAGAGTGTACATATATTTATCTTTCGAGAACCTAAAAGTGCCAAAAAGCATGTAGTATTTAACTAAAAAGTGAACAACAGTTCTCTCAAAATAAACCTGAAAAACTTCTAAAAAATATTCACAGATAAGTTCTATGAACATTAAAGAACCATTTTTACATGCACTGTAAAAATTTCTAAAAGCCACTCTTAGATAAACTTTAAAATTTCTCAAAAACTACTAGCTGGAAAACCTGAAAGTTCTAAAAAACTGTTTTCAGAATAGTTTTTGGTAACTTGATGTCTGGAATTTTCAGGTAGGTCTTGAAAAACTGTAGACAATATGTCGTAGCTTTGAAATTTAAAAGAAAAATTTTTTGGCAAACATCATAAAGTGAGGAGTCATATTTTATTATCAAATTTTCTCTACGTGCAATAAGCCTCATTGTTTTAGCTAGCGTGTTTGGTTGACTTCACGTGATCTTTTTTAAAGCAGTTTTTTTTAAAGATATAGCGAATTTTTAAACTTAACGAATGCATTTTAGCTGAGATATGCTAATTCCACTAATAGCATCAACAATAACATTGTACTGGTTCTTTTTATTAATTGGCGACATTCTTTTGTCAATCATTTATACAAGGGGGAACAAACTGATTTCTAGCCAGAAATCACTTGGAAATCAATAGAAATCACGGAAATCAATAGAAATCACGGAAATCAAGGGAAATCACGGAAATCAAGAGAAATCACTAGAAATCAACAGAAATCAACAGAAATCATCAGAAATCACTTGAAATCAACGACAATCAATGAAGGTTAAAGGACATTCTTATTTATCATATATACATAAATTTCGTAGACTTATTCGATATGGAACTGAAAATACGAAAAATATCGTAGTTTTATTTGATCTTGATTAATTTAGTGCGCGAAAGAATGATGTATGGACGATAGATTTAGAGACTCGTGTTCAAGGGAAAACAAATTGATTTCTAATACCAGAAATTATTATAAATCAAAGAAATCAACGATAATTATTACAAAATAGTGTAACTAAATATGTGTCAGAGACCGAAAACGAATCGAATAGTCGAATAATTCGATTCGATTCGATTCGACTCAGCCGAATCGAATCGATTTCGATTAAAGATTCTGGAAAGTCGAATCGATTCGAATCGAATAGAACTTAGAGCTTGTCGAATCGAATCGAGTCGAATGAAGATTTTTGGAAAGTGAGTCGAATCGAATCGATTCGAATACAAGCTCTTTCGAATCGAATCGAATCGAATATAGATATTTATATTCGGTATATTTTTTCAATTATTTCTTGAATTTTACAAATTAATAAGAAAAAGCATCAATTAAAATAAGACAATCCGTTCATCAACAGTTGATAACTGAATACTAGGTTATACAGGTGTAAGAGAACAGAATACCACTTCATAAACTATGGATAATGTGCTCGTATCATTGTCTATACAAACAACGGATGCACCATGTATAATGGCCGCGTTTTGCATTTCAATTTTGATTTATTTAATATGTTGGATTGATAAAACAAAATATACCAGCAGATGCAGCTTAATAAGCTCTACAATTTACGCAAGACCACTTTTTTTCTATCTACACTTTTTGATTTCAAAATGATCAAAATTTTCAAGGGTCAAATTTTAACCGTGCGAAAATGATGATTTTTTCTGACACAAGATGAATTCAGCTTTTTCTTCGTGATTTTTTGCCTGATATTTTTCATTTAAAAAAAAAAAATTATGCCAAAAGATGCAGCGTGAAAAGCTCTACAAT
>JAJEKB010020933.1:1007724-1032718 GCA_022393335.1 Macrotrachela quadricornifera
ACGATCTATCTTCTAGTGCAAAAGAGAATTCTTTAAATACTTTCAAAATAGGAGAAATATAAATAAAGATTTGGTGCAATTCAATATGGCCCACCCGTTAGATTCAAAATGAGAACAAGGTAGAGATGAAAGTGAAGTAGGACTAGAATCAGGATATATTCATGACAAGATTAGGAGAGAGATAGAGCTTTAACTGGGACTCAAATCTTTCTTTGATCGAGATGAGAAGCGGAAAAAACTGATCCTATGTATATGTCAATTCAATATGCTCACTCAAAGGATTTTTCATAGTAGTAATATCGAAATGGCAAAACATAAAATATCAGAACAGCGAGTGAAATCTAAGCGTGTTTTGCGTCATCCGGAGTCGATAGCTTATAGAAGATCGTAAGATTATCGTTTTCCAATACATTAGGCAACAAATATAAAACTTTTGTGACTAACAGCGGATATCTCTGTCAGTTGTCAGTATTCTTTTAGAACTATTGACATACGTTACAAAAATTACGGACATGAGTATTTTTACTTAAGCTGATAATCTAGTGAAAATAATACTATTAAATGCGATACGCTCACATGAGGTACATCTGGACTTCAACTGACTTTAATATATGCTAGATACATACAACATCGGATCAAATTATGCCTTTAGAAATATACTCTACCGAAGAGTACTCCAACATATCGTTGATATTGGTCATTGCTTATCACTAGTTGTTTATGTGATAGACTATCTAAAAGTAAATATGAATGTTTGTTGCCCAGATGAAACTAATGCGGACGTGAATGAGATTCTTTTTAATATTTTGTACTTGTAAACTTAGATGGTGTCTCATTCTTCCGCGTATATTTTCGTGGTCACTAGTTGAGTGTTACGATAACAACAATCAGTCACTAGTTATGTTGCATGTTGCAGAAATATTAGTTCTCTTGAGGAAAGAAATCGTGCAGTAGCGCAAAAAATCTTTCGATATCTTTCTTATCTAACACGAAAGCATCAACATGGTGCAACGTACATAGAAACATTTCTTCCTAAAACATTACTTTATTACAAAGCAATCATCGTTATAACAAAAAGCTTTCTTAGAATATGCATGAAAAGTTCATATGCAATACAGGATCCCAAATATCTTGTCAAGGATTTTATAAAAGTAATACGACGATAGATTTTTAAGAGACAAAGTGTGAAGTTCTTTCTACTATTGATTGTTAAGACATACGGAGAATGGTAGTTCTTATTATTCATTTTATCAATTTTTGTGCTTAAACATTCTTCTCGGCAATATCAGGAACATATTATCAGAAAAGAAAAAATATTTCATATTCATATCTTTGTTTAGAGAGAGAATACTAATAACATATTTTTTGCATGATTTTTTCTATAGCTCTATAAATTCGAAACATTTTTATCAAATATTTCAGATTGAAAGTTATTATATACTTTTAACAGAATACAAAACACATACACAATGAATCGTTTTGGTGACGTAGATGTTTCGACTAAACGACTTCCACCTGTTTATGGCTATCATAGTGAAAAACTAGTTACAATCGAGAAAGCACTTGAACCAATCGAACCGCAAATTGATGAACTACCTCGTTATATCAAAATAGCTAGAAAATACTGTCATTTTCCATCAGAACATGAGCTAACAAAAGATGAATCAGCTGCTATTTATATTTATACAATGGAATGGGGTGATACTACTTTATATCGTGTATTAAATAAAGCATTACGATCAGAAGATCGATCAGCATTAAAAATATGGTTTCCATATCTAAAATTGCTTGATACAGCATTAAATAAATTACCTACTGTTAAAGAAATTTTATGGCGAGGTATAAATCTTGATATTGGAAAAAATTTTACTAAAAATCAACTTGTGATATGGTGGAGTATTAATTCATGTTCATCATCAGTTGATGTTATTAAAAGTTTTCTTGGTAATAATAAAAATGCAACTCTTTTTTTAATTGAAGCTGTGAACGGAAAAAAAATATCTGGTTACACAGAATATATGAGTGAAGATGAAGTTATTTTACGAATGGGAACGGAATTTCGTGTCAAAAGTAATGCTTTAGAGCACTCTGGTTCACACATCGTACATCTGATTGAAGTTGATGATGATGAAATATTGACATCAGGTGTGAATAAAATGATTGTCACTTCAAAACCATT
Source organism: Macrotrachela quadricornifera (assembly GCA_022393335.1). Lineage (NCBI taxonomy): Eukaryota > Metazoa > Rotifera > Eurotatoria > Philodinida > Philodinidae > Macrotrachela > Macrotrachela quadricornifera. The sequence goes on from JAJEKB010020933.1 coordinate 1,009,904, forward strand.
AAATCAAAGTGGTTCGAGTAAGTTAATTGCATTTATCGTCAAGAAGATGCAAGTCCAAATATAATATGAACTCATAATAAAAATGAATAATAATTATTAAGATTAATTAATAGTTGATAAATGGTAGTATCTGGATGACAAGAACATATTCTAATCAATCTTTTAAACTCTATTTTAAAAACTATATTTCAGTTAAAATTTTCTGGTTTCTAACATAATCATGTAGACGTTTAAAAAAAGAGAAGAAATATTTAACGCTACTAAATCATACGAGATGAAGAGGTTAGATCGAAACCTAAGCACATGTGATTAAGACTAGTTTTATATTACATTTGACATCATACTATAGCTCGATAAAACATTTAAAATTATCTGAAATCTTTTATATTTTCCATACTTTTTTCGTATAATTACAATATCAAAAGGTCTGTTTATAACTCTAAAGTTTAACATGACCTTTTTGTGCATCTTTATTTAATGTAAAGCTAATATTACTGTAATAGTAAAAGGTCTTTTGAAGGGTCACACTATTAAACTATTATACAATGAACACATCTTAGTGATGATATTAACAAAGAAAGTATTTAGATGCCGTTCAATCTTCTACTGGAATAGATCCATAGTAGTTTATATCTCCGATGTGAACAAATGTGTCTTATAAAAAAATTAAATTTTATGATTTTTTATTTGTAATATATAGAAGCTGTGTCACGCGACCCTTGCGGGATAAAAGTTTAAAACAGCATATATTCATTGTAGCTAGTTTTCTAAAAACTTGTCTTTAATGGATAGTTGGGTATACTTTCGCATTATTCCTTACTTTAGAGCATAGAAATTCAACAAAGAAATACTCCAGAGATATTTTAACTAAATCTGATTTACACATATTCTCTGATAGTATTTTAAAGCCGTCTTTCACAGTATGTCATAGTTTCTAGACCGTGTTTCTTATCCCGTGATCGTTTCGAGAGCCAGTCTGTCATGATCTGTGATGAGTGATTAATTGATTAGACACGAATTAATCAGGCACTGACTAATTAATAAATTAGTGGTGGTTTAATTAATCGATTAATTAGATATCAAATACTTAATAAATCAGTGTCTAATTAATTCAGATGTTGTCCACAGTCTGTGAGGGGAGAGAGAGAATAGGTCAAAATTTCTATCCCAATACATTTCAACACTCTCTTTTATATTGTGTTTCACAAAATAGAAAACTTCACAAATTCAATATATTTCCAAAGATTAAATTAACCCATTCGCAACTATGTGAGCCACCGGTGTCTCACGGTATATTTTAATGAGCGAAATGATACAAGAATCGATTTTTTTCCCTTTTCTTCCCTCAGGACAGAATAATGGTAAGTCCTTCGTTTGTTCAGTTCTAGGCAATGCTTCAATCATTTTATTATATAGAGAAATGCTTTTCGTTAAAGCAATGAAGACAAAAAAATCTGTCGCAATCAGGACAAAAAGTTTTTATTTTTTTTGCTGCCATCACACTTGCTTCTCTCGATTCTTGTTTTCTGATTTTCTCGTAGCAACCAGCACAACGCCTTCGGACATTGCATGTAAGTCCTTCTGTTTCTTCTAGCTTGTGGTCAGCGAGTTTACGCTTCGAGTTTTGTGTTGATTGCTTTCTGGGGCCAGGTTTGAGATTTTCAAATGGTGTACCAAGAAGTAAAGACCGCGCAAGACTTTCGCGAAACTGCAGAATGGTAATTTTGCTTGCCGTGTAATTTTCCTTGTATATCAAATAATTATTTACTAGTGACGTCTCAAAAAGCAATTCAACTGCTACCTTTCAGTACCACTTTATTGACCGCCTGAGACACATGTAATAGAATAGTAGATGATCAGATAAATCACTACTTAATATTCCTTCATTGTAATCGAGTACTACTTGTGGCTTCATGATACGTTCATTTTTACTATTAATACTTCCAGTATTCACCACAATTGTTGAATACGAGGGCTTTGTAGATATCATTAAGACATCCTTTTGTCTTTCCACTTAATCAGCTTTACGCCGTGTTTATTCTGTAACCCGTAAACTTCGTCACGTCTAAGATTTCTTTGGACAACTTCGCTGCCTGATCCCGCACGATTACTTCTCAATGTTCCAATAAGATACGTATCATCTTGTAACAAATACTAGTAAAGAAGTTGTCAGCTACCATAGTTCGATAACATCCCTCAAGACCATCGAATAGATTTATCACGACTATTTGGGCATGTTCAAGACCTACCATAGGATCTTGTTGCCCCGTATAGATCACAAAATTCCAAAGGGATCCATTGGAAGCCGATAGCTTATACATCTTTACGCCATACTTGTGTGCTTTACCGGGAATATATTGTTTGAAGGAGTAATTCGAATCTCTCCCTCGACATAGCATGTCGAATGATGTCTGAACCGTACAACTGACTACTGCTCCAGTAGTACTTCAGTTTTAGTATTTGTACCAACCCCGTTTCAATAATAATTCGAAAGAACTTTAATATCTCTTCATTAGTGGTTTATTTTCATTGATGAAGTATTGACCGTTTACTAACCTCATGGTTTTTGCAAATATTGCTGCGCATATCGATTATTTTCACGAACTATGAGATCAATAATTTCGTCCGTTATGAAATGCCGATAGCAATCAATAGGATTGATTGTATTATCGCCTGAAATAGAAGTTACTTCTTCAATAAATTCATAATCCGCCATGAGTTCTGCGTCGGATTCTCGTCCTATTTCATTCCAAGTATATAAATTCATCTCATCATCAGTACCTTCTTCATTAGAATCGTCAGATTCGAGACACATTGCATCAAAATCGTCATTCAGAGTTTCCATCTCATTGAGTGAGCCAGCGCTATCTTTTGTATCCATTTATTCAAAAGACATGTGAATTTTTCGAAAACTGCGGTCGTATTTATATACAGAACGATAGACAGGAAAGAGTAAGAGAGAAAAAGCTGGAAACTTCCTCCTTTTTCTAGTGCATACTTTGCATAATATGAAAAAGAACAAAAAAGTAATCCGATCGATTGTTCAGTTCAACAGAAGAAAATGACTCATTGTGTAGTGATATAAAGAAGAGAATGATATATAACCGATAGAAGATAACGAAAAGGTCATTAAGTGCATTTATTAAAAGTTAAATGTTCATGAAACTGAACATCTCGAAAAAATTTTTCGAGTAAACTGAATCGGGTTGAGTGGGTTAAGATAAAACAAGCCTTCTACTCTCTCTTTGACTTATTTTGTCTTTTTATAGCAGCCGAATGTTTCTAGAACCACGTATACACATATATCTAAATGGCTGTATTTTTGTTATATATTTAAAAGATTTATGTATTTTATAGAATTAAATCACAAAAACAAAAACTCTTCACGGAGTCCCCACGTAGGGACTTCCAGAGGATTAGCTTGGTGACTCCCTGAAGAATTCTCAAGAACTTCTCATTTAGCAGATTCCTCAGAGATCCTACGAGAGACTTTCAACTAGGTAAATGTCCATCGAAGAAATCTCAAATTACTGGTAAGCAAAGAATTTAAATATTATCATCTCCCACATTATTCACTCTCTAGTCGCAATCCTATCCATTCCTTGAAAATCCCTGGAAGGATCCTTCAGGATCCAGAACCTCAAGGATCTTGTTCAGAATTTCATCAGAAATAGGGTCAAATCTTCATATCATGATTCTGACAAGAATGATAATCATATCAGATAAGGATTTTGGCAAGAAAATAAGAACATTCCTGAGGAGAACTGTTCAAGAACAGGAATTTCAACTGCGTATAAAAAATCAAAGTATGATCAGGATCTTGATAAAAAAAAATACAAGGATCTAGTTAGGATCTTTTCAGGTTTATGTTTAGAAACTATTAAAAGCTTAACCTTCCAGGATTCTCAGGAACCTATCAAGTATGAATAGAACAATTCACTGAATTTTTTCTACGTTCAGACGAAGACTCTTTCAAGATTTTGAAATCTACAGGTCACAACAGAATTCCGATAGATCATTAGCAAATCTTTCAATAAAATTGCTTATAGTGTTCATTATATTCGAAAAGCATCCAACTAGATTTTTTAAATAAAACTAAAATGACAAAATTCTAAATGTATTTTTCAATCTAATTGAAATTTTAAAAAATGCAAATATTTTCTTTTAATCTAAATAAATTGAAGAATATCCCAGTATATTTTTAAATGAGTTGAAATTAAAAAAATTATTTTTTTTTAAAATGAATTCAACTAAAATTAAAAAAAACATCAAATGTATCCATTTAAATCGAAATAAATCTTAAAAAGAAATAAAATTTTACCATCCAGAAAATATTTAGAATAACATTATATCTTTAGAACTTTCAAATAATTTTTATTTGCATATGTTCAAATAAAAATTCATATTTAAGTAAGAAATTAAAATATTGAATGTTGTACTGACATAGTATAATATGATACGTTCAGCTTGGGTAAGCTGATCGGTATGTGAACTGAAAGTCTAGAAATCGACACTCTGTGTTCATTTCTCTAATATTTCATTTACAAAATCCTGCAAAGATTTAGCCAGAAACCCAGTGCTATTCTGAAGAAAACATAGTTCAATTCTACGAAGATCCTATCATGATACTGGACAAAATCTTCGAGGAATTCCAATCACATTCTACACGATGAAGACAAAAATCTTTTATTTTTCCGATATTGAATTTTGCAATTCTGTAAGGATCCTGGAATTTTCTTCCTGTACACTTCTTCCAAAATTTAATCGTTTCCTCAGGAAAAAAAATCGAATCTTTGCAGGATTCTGATCATATCTTTCAAGAATCTTGCACTGAAATATCAAAGATTTTTCCTACGATCATTACTTGAAACAGGCAAAATGAATATTATTAATAATGAGAATGAAAGTAAGAGTCAACATTTTTGAGTGGACTCACCCACCTGCTCAATAGAGCACTGTCCAAAATTATATGAAATAAAACTTAAACAAATATGCTATCTTGTGGGTGAGATATAAATATTTTTTATCTAGATTTCAATAAAACAATGGATATGAAAAGAAGTAAAGCCCACTTCATAACAAGAAATCTCTATATTTTTTCTATCACTAATTTAATACATGATATTGAAAATGTTCTATATATATGTCTTTCGAAGATTTTAAACTAGTTCTATCAAAAAAAGTTTCTCTCCAATGTATATTTTCTTTATATTTGATAAATCATTGATATAGGCATCAGTAAAATATATTATAATAGTATTTATCTTTACAACAACTGAGAATTTTTTTGTATTCTTCTCTATCACACCAAACAGAGTGAAAAACAATATTGTAGAAGTTTCTCCTTTCTCACAAGTCAAAGAAAATGAAAGATTTCTTTTGATGATGATCATGTTTTCTCTTTCTTTTAGTACCACTTCGTGGCAGTTTGATAAATATTCCTACAAATGCTAAATGGAACAAGAATGGTCAAACAGTAGGAGGACAAAATCCAACACTCGATCGCCCGCAAGGTTTATATGTGGATGATGAACAAACAATTTATGTTGCTGATTTTTCGAATCATCGTATTGTAGCATGGAAACCGGGTGAAACAAATGGACAAATAGTGGCAGGTGGACATGGACACGTGGATGATGCTTATCAATTGTATAGACCAACAGATGTGATTGTGGATAAAGAGAGAAATAGTCTTATTATTTGTGATCAAGGGAATAAAAGAGTGGTTAGATGGCCTCGTCAAAATGGAACAAGTGGAGAAATAATTATTCCGAATATTTCTTGTTTTGGTTTGACAATGGATGAAAATGGATTTCTCTATGTCACTGACAATGACAAGCATGAAGTAAGAAGATATCGAATGGGTGAATCCCAAGGAATAGTAGTAGCAGGTGGAAATGGACCAGGAAATCGTCTTGATCAGCTCAATTGGCCCACTTACATATTCGTCGATCGAGAACATTCAGTATTTGTGTGTGATTGTTATAATCACCGTGTAATGAAATGGATAGAAGGTGCACAAGAAGGTATTGTTGTTGCTGGTGGACAAGGAGAAGAAAATAGCCTGACACAATTGAAATATCCTAATGGAGTTGTAGTTGATCAATTGGGTACTGTTTATGTAGCTGATAGTCATGATCATCGAATTGTACGTTGGCCTAAAGGATCACAACAAGGAGATGTTATTGTTGGTGGAAATGGTCAAGGAGTACAAGCAAATCAATTTATTGATGCAGTAGGATTATCATTTGATCAACAGGGTAATCTCTATGTTGTTGATAAGGGTAACGAACGAGTACAACGATTTAATATGGAAATACCATGAAATTAATGGGATGAACTGATAAATAAACTTTATTTATTTTCCGCTATTGATTATTAAATTTTTTAATTGCTGTGTAATATCAATTGGTAAGAAATAAAAGAATGAAAATGAATTGATATATATTTATATTCACATGCGCGCGCGCGACCAGAGAGACCCTCATAGTTGGAGGCACAAGAGCCGTATCTTTCTGAGTTGAATTAATGTAGAAAACATACATTAATTCAGCGCTAAAAAAATAAAGAATCCATGTTAATGAAAACGTCGTAGGACGCGTGACATCACACATGGTTGGTACGCATGGCGAACATAGAGGTGATGCGACGCGTACGGAGCGTTATGCTAATGGAACCATCACGTATACTGAGCGTGACATGCACAGCGTTTCACAGCTCGTACGGAGTGTACGTACGGATTGTAACAGGTTTCCTTATTGGCTGATTTTTATCCTAGAATCTATATGCTAGCTGTATTTAATTTTCTAACGAACTGTACAAAGATAATTAATTTTTCTCCTGATGAGTTTATTTTTATTATTTTTATATAACGTACAAACTCAAAAAGCAAATACAGAAGTACAAAAATATTAGAAATTATTTATTGTACAAATAAATAACTAGAATTAAGAAGTACAAAAAGGTACAAAATAGAAGAACTGAAAAGTTAGAAATTAAAAAGTAAAAAAATATGAAATCGAAAAAATAAAAATTATTTAGTCTAGAAACAAAAAAATTAACAACGAAAAAGTAGAATTTTATTAGTCTAGAAAGAAAAGCATTAAAGTAAAAACCCATGTGTTCAACTGCAGTCAAACTGTGGAGTAACTGCGAAAAACTGCGGCGCAGTTTCCGCAGTTTCTCGCAATTACGAGCTACAGTATGATCGCAGTTTCACCAAAACTGTGATAAAAAACTCGCACTTGTAAGAGAAGACGCTCAGTCAATATCAGCATTTTTTAAATAAATAATAAATTAATAAATTAATAAAAAACTAATAATTTAATAATTAATTGGTAATTAAGTAATTAATGAATAATTCATTATTTGGTACACCATGGCATTGACTTTTAATAGAAAAAAGATAAAGTATTTTTCTCACTATAAAAGTTAAAATGAGCTAGAGTGCTTGCGACAGTTCCTTTTATACCCCATGCGTCTACGGCGATAAATTCAGGCTTTACATTTGCCTGTCCAAGCCAATCAGAAAGCAGCAGGGTTTCCTCAGTCAAGATTTAGTTTTAATACACATTAAATAGATATCATCTCAAGGTTTTCTAGGTCGAGGAGTTTGAATCCGAGGTTCATTTTTTTAAGTTTTTAGCAATCGATTTTTATAGACAAAACAGCTCTTCTTAAAACAAAAGTTTTCCTATAAAGTTTAACCAAAGGTTTACGTAGTCGAAGAATCGATTGGTGTTATTAGTTTTTGAAACAATTTTTTTAATAAAAACAAAAATGATCAGTTGACATTGTTGCTTCAGATCGGTGAGGTTGACCAACAAGAAGATCTTTCAATATATTTAAAGCAGATAAGTCTTTGCAATAGTTTTTAGAGAATTATCGAAGATATCTTTCTAACTGCTACCTATGATAAATCGAGTTTAATATTTTTCATGTATAGGGGACAAAAGTTGTTTTAAGCAACATTATGTCATATACTTTACACTTTACATCAAGAGTGAAGTCAAGTGATATTTAATGATTAATACATTACTCATCTTCACTATTTTAAAAAGCTGCTTCTATCAAAAGAATGAGTAATGACATTAAATAATACATTAACAATACACATACCGAGGTATTGAGATTGACTACGATGGTTTATATGCTTAACTGTAAGATGTTACATTCTAGACTGAAAAGAAACATTGCTTGACACAGTAATTTGAGAATACTATTTTGAAATTTTCGTGCACAAATTAATGAAGAAATGAGTTAAGATGATGATTATCATTTATATATGAGTCATAGATAAGATTATTTGTATAAAACACTCATCGCTAAAGAATAGATGTTCATCTCCTAGTTTTCATGCAATCAAGAAGATCATGAGATATAGTATAGTCAAAATCGAAATTATTTTCAATGATAATCATAACATAGCAGATCAATCTTGATCTACAATCGAAAAATGATTTGAGTACAAGACAAAAAATAAGAAGATTGATATTTCACAATCTAGTTCATGGTCTAGGTGCATTTCATATGGTCCATTGATTGTTTTTAACAAATTATATAGACATTAAAAAGTTTTCTTCTTTCATTCTAGCTCATCTACTTTTCATCGTTGATCAGTTTAAACGATCGCCTAAGATATAGTTTAACGAAAATGGATTGTCTACAGTTCTCTAGATTGGTTTGCACTAAGGTAAGCATTATATTTGCGATGAATCTTTATTTATTCTCAACCAGATGATAATTCAAGAACAAAAGACACACACCCAAACAGAAAGACATCAGGTATATATACCCTTAGGAAGGAAGAGAAAGAGAATGTGCGGGTAGTGGAGTAACACAAACAAAACATATGGAGGATAGAATAGAATGTATACATGTATGAATGCGAAACAAATGCATGAAAGAGGAAACAGAGTGTAGCATGTTTGATGGACATGACAAAATTCTTTAAAAAAAGACTAGTTTATGACGAGTGCAGATGATGCTTTAGACTAGTCAAAATCACTTCATATCGACTGATTTTCAGTTGTCTGATGCCAGAATGAGTTCATCCGTGATTTAGACTATTTAAAATGAAGTCAATCTATCTCATTGTCCTAGTCTGCCATCAGGATGCCCCTTTGGTTTTGACTACTGTAAGGTTAAGTGTTCAAATCTATCTTTTATATTCTTTTTCTAGATGAGTTCAAAGGACAAAATGGACTAAACATGATGGGATTCAAGGACGTTTCAGACTAGGCCTGATGTGTGATGCAGACATTTCGAACTAGTCATGTCGGTCATCCTCACTCATTCTTTGCTTACTTGAGTAGCTTCTAAAATTAATTTTTAGAAGAAAAAAAAAGAGTACAATGATTCCATATTGAAAATCTATTCAATCTGAATAGAAAAATTCAAAAAAAAGAAATACTAAAATTTATATTTGATCTTCTATGTATTTACATTTTTTACTAGGCTTATGTGAAGAATAAGACCTTATCAGCAGTATTGCTTACATATAGTTGTAGAAGAAACATGTGCATGTTGATAAGACTTGCTGTTGTTGCCTTTAGAAGAAGACAGATAACTAGACTAAGCAAGTTTGATTACTTTTCATTTCATCATAAAACAGGGTATGTATTACTCGAACTAGAAGCACAAATAGAGAGGGAAGATGCGTGGGTTGTAACGCTTCCTCTGCTTTGGAAAATTAATAAAGAAAAAGAAATTTACGTTCCCTCCCTGCTTTTGAAAATTTCATTTTTTTACTGATCAAAATATGGAAAAAAAGGATTTACGCTCTTCTGTCTCTAAAAAGCTCATTTTTATTTATTATCAAAGTAGAAAACTAGAATTACGCCTATGACTCGAACACTTTATTCACATTGTCTTTTGATAATAGAATTGCGCGTAGAATGATATAATGATCGCCATTTATAGAAGCCTAAAATTCCCACAGAGGCTCGTAATAAAACAAAAGACAAGGTATATCTGAACGTTCTAGTGCGTGTGAAAACATGCAAAATTGGTCTATCAGATGCATATGTGTTTCTTGTGTGCGATACCCTAAGAGTCACTGCATGAGAACTAAGTTCGATTATGCTCAATCAACAATATTAGATATAGATGAAAGTTATCTCACTTTGCCAAGCAGTTCTTTTCTAAATATATAGTGAAGTTTTTAAACTTAACGAATACGTTTTACCTGCGATATAATTTTTGTCGATTATTTATACGAGATCTTTTTCACGATATATTGTCATTAATGCAAATTCAACTTCCGAAAACTTTCTCACACATTAATTTGTAGATGGATAGTATAATTATCGTTTTTCAGAATATCTCTTTCAATCGAATAAATGTTAAGAAAATCGATCATTCTTCAACAACCATATCAGAGAAATATGTTTATTCTTCTCCTTTGAAACAAAATCTCAAGAGATATTCTTTTTGTTTATTAAATGTACTAGTTTAAAGATATATTGGTTGTTGGCAACATGTGCAACAAGTTTTGATCTTTCATATGTTTAAATGCAAAAAAAGTCAACGTAGAAGACATACGGAATGAGTAGCATGCATTATTCTTAAAGACAGGGATATGAATTTTATGTGAATGAGGCACTGATAAAAGAGAATGAGAAGGTTAACTAATTATTATCAGTATAAAATTTCTTATGCATTCTGTGTATAAATAGTCAGAATATACTGACTTCAGATTTCAATCCAAAAGTTCAATATTTCAATTGCCATTCTTGAAGACATTTATTTTTATTCTTTAACAAAAAATGAATTGACTTATTTTATTGGAACTGATGAAGTACACAATACATTGTCCTATAAAATGCGTTAGTTTTCATTTCGATCTAAAATTTTTCATTGAACGGCTATATTCAAGGCTCAGTCATGTTTCTTGTGTAGCGATTACGCAGGAATAGTAACACTGACAATCATGCATCCAGTTGTTTAGACCTGGATGTTGATTTGTGCTCTGCAATACCCTTCTGCGTGTAAGTGTCAAATTGACTAGTGTATTTGCTTGCAACATGAATAAAACTTTGCTAAATTCTTCATAGCAATACTGTAAAATTGTGTTTGTAGAAATCATTACTAATACAATTCAGTATCGGCATACATGTTTTTTTTTCAATTTTGTAGTAGAAATAGACTAACATGCGAGGCATTAGTCTTTTTTCTATAGCTACTTATGTATTGCTCGTTCAAGGTGAGCTTGCATCTAAAATAATGCACTATACTAATTGGAAAAACTCATTCATTTTTTGAAGTCCCCAATGACTATTAGCTTTCATGCATATGCATGCCTCTTATTTATCAAATCATTGTCGTTCCTTTCGATTTTTATTGCATTGCTGATGTAATAAAACGTTTTCATAGTGAAGAAATTCATCTGATACAGCAGGATATTTATGTTTGCATCTTGAATTAAAAAACCATTTCGATGTTTTCATGCGTTTTTATGCAGAATTGATGCAAATATTTCGTTTTTCTGATATTATAACATTTTCTTGCATATCGATCCATTATTGAATCATTTTGACTTTTTTATAATGACTTACTCGATTATTCCCAAGTTTTGAGTTGGTTTAAATATTTTTATAGATTTTAAAAAACTATGTCATGCAATTCCTATAGAATTAAAATGTGAAACACAATGTAGTTGCTAGTGCTGTTCATAGGCAGATAAAACTTGACTATAGACTTATAGATCATCCCTCTCCTTGTATAAATGCCCATACTTACTATAAGACTATGTCTGAACAAAAGTTCATCGACTCTATTAGAATATACTACACTAATTACTTAGTAAATTAATCAATTACGAAAACAGCATTTTTTTGAATCTATTAATTAATAATTAGTTAAAAATTGCTATTTTTTTCCTGTTTTTTGAGAAACTACACTGCATACTTTTATACAATAAGAACAGTTTTTCGATGCTAAACATCTGAAAAACACTCGTAAAAATTAAAAATTAATTATAATTAACCACGATTAATTAAATCTGCGGAGAGGAATAGTTATTGAATCTTTCTATTGTGTCTGTCACTGTCTGTGGGAGAAAGAAGAACCAAATTTCTATCATAAACACTTTAGCATTCTCTTTTAGATTGTATTTTACAAAATTATATTATTTACTAAATTTTAATTATTAAGCATTTAAATTTTATACAACAGTCAAGAACTTAGTTTGACATTCACGCTAAAAGTAAGACAACACTTTTCTTCTTCAGTATTTCCTTACAAACGCTGAGTACATTTTTTTTTACTCAGTATTATGTACAAAATTCTCAGCTATTAAATCAAACCATTTGTATAAAATTTAGTGTTTCGCAAGTATCATATGTGCTCAGTAAATTGTTAATTTTTAGGATGTAGGGATCGAGTGTAAAGTGCGAAATTTGACCGTAGCCTCCATTGCAGAGTGTAAATACTACTGTCATAACCAAAAAGTAGGAACTGAGAATGAAGCCGAGACCAAAGCCGTGGAAGAACTGCTTTGAAACCATCGAAAAAACTAGAACAGTTAAGTCCTCAGATCTATACAAAAATCCTTAAACCTATGGCGAAAATTTTCCATTTTTTTAAATACTGTTAAATGTGACGTCTATTAATATCGATAATTCTGAGTAAAAATTTATCAAAATATTTTAAAAAGTTTCATGCGTCTGATAAATAGCGGTCTCGTATGATATGTTGGGAACAGAATCGAAATCGTTTTTTTCTCATTTTTAATAACTGAAATTGGAGCTGGAGATGTAATTTAAAGACATTTTTATGACCACTAAGCTGTATAAGAAGGTCAACGCAATATTCACACCCTTAAAAACTAAATCTGTTAGAATTAACAACTCTCAAATAGAACAGAATTCTATTCTTAGAACTCCACTGTGTTCAAAATTTTTATCAATTGCGCGGCACATTATAGAAAATTGACCTTATGCGATTTTGTTCTAAGTTGCGAAGAATGAAAACGATTCCTAAACACTAAGGTACAATGAAACGATGAAAGCTAAAGTGTAGTTGATTAAGAACATATGTTTTCCCTATATTCGAGTAAAATGAAAATTTGATTCATAGTATAACACTAACTGAAATGAGAAAAACATGAAGTTTTTCCAATGTATTCGCAACAACATTGAGAATTAGATTTCATAATTAAATTTTATGTTGATGAATAATGTTTAACACACGCGTGGAAACTTATTCAAAACTTATAGTAGTTTGCTATAAAAATAATGTATATGAATGATTGATACAAGTAAAAAGTGTACGAATGGTTATTATATAACAGAGACCGAAACGAGTCAAAAAAATTCAACCCGACCAGAGCCGAGTCTAGTTGAACTGTTGAGCATCGATTTTAAATCGATTGTTCAGAAGTAAATTCTTAATGTGGAGAATGAGAAGAAATTCAGACACATACCTAACTCGTATCGTAGCGTTGAAACATCCACATTGAACCATACGAAATAAAAAAGATCATCTTCAGAAAATTGCGACGCTTTCTTGAAAGTAAAATTTGAGATTTGGAGATCTTAAGTTTTGTTTTACGTCTTCCCATTAAAGTTCTTTCTTTGTTGTTCAAAGACGCTTGGAAGTCATAGAAAAAGTCTTTCATCCTCTCCACTTCATATACTGTTTTTGTTTTCTATCGATTTTTTGAGATTTTCTGCTAGTTTTCTGCTCGATTTTAGAACTTGAAACTAACTCTGAATCACTTTCTTGCGTGTCTTTGGCAATACTGCACGTTAATTTCTTCTTCCTATAAATGTTCCAAGATTATTCGAAACGATTCTACCAAAGATGCAGATTCTACTCTTGTACGCGAACAACCGTTCGAAGTAACTTTGTGAAAAATATTTTCTTCACTTATAGAAGAACTTTTCAGTTTTCAGAACGAATCTTGGTTTATTTGTATATTTATAAAATCTTTCACCATATTTTGTTTTATTCTTTTCATTAAATTTCTTATAGAATTATCGGCGTCTTTAACGTAGTGCCAATAGCATCTGCCTTTATTTACATTGATCATGCACCTTACTACATTTCTTTTACCTTTTTTTTCGAGATTCGTATTTATCATATAGCCCTTGCCATAATTTCTCTGCGTATAATGGTCTATTTTATTTCAATATAAAAGTAAAACGAAAACCTTTTCGATTTCAAATAGAGAAGTATCTTTAAAAATCTTAGAGATCATATCATATACGTATCTTATTTTTCGTTATATACATTCTTTGGGCATCTTTAGAATTTCTATTACTTATTACAAATTTTGAAGATTTGCTAGTGACAAAACTAGCTGAAGTATTTTGTTACCTTGCCACATCTTCGCTGTTCATTAAAGAAAAGCCTATTATAATGAGAAAGATCATAGACTCTGTTTAATTGACTTTTATAATAAGGGAAATTTTTTATTTTAGCGACAGATTCTGCACCTCTCGATCCTATGGAATGGAATGGATAACATATTTTATCAATTCCAATATTCTAAATATGATCAAATAGCTGATCATTTAAACATTCGCTTTGCTTTAATCACCTTTTTGAGATAAATAATAAAATGATTCGAATACACTACGAAACCTATTGCACATCGCATACCAACCATTTACATAGGCTAATAGCCAATCAAGTTGTTGCATTCTAATTAATCTTTAAACAATCAATATTGCATTGAATACAATGAAACCTAATATCGTAGTTTATTGCTTTATTTATCACAAAAAGAGAAAGGTAGACTTAGACAAATATCGTCTCTTAGTCAATTAAAAAAAAACATCCTAATGAATAATTTTAATAGAAACAATTGTAAAGAGAAGAAGGATAATGTGGTATACAGTTTTAGACTTCGCTACTTGTCTCAATATAGCAGAGTAAAGTAAAGATTAAGATTGCTGGCAACAACAGAAGTCAGATGTTAGCATACAACTTAACACATTTCACTTTTAAGCACAACAAAAAGCATGATCAAATAAAGATGGTTTACAAAACTTTACAGACTTAGTAATGCGATTGGGTGTTCTACTCTCACTTAAGATTTCACACTTTTCCTTCAGCAAATCAGGGTTTAAAAAGCATTCTTTTGAAAATAGTAAATTTAGTTTATATTGGAGGCAATTCACAATAACAGAGGACTGTGTACGAAGAAATGTAGATAATAATTTGGAAAAATTCAATCACGATGAAATTTTCTATATCGTTTCGTTTCATAAATATCTCAATCGAGTGAAGAACGTGAGAATGATTCAACAATCCTTCTTCGGTGAGTTATTACAAAAAGAGTTGTTATTCCCAATGCTTTCTTATGTTAATATTGATGTATGTCGCTTTTCGTAAAAAAACTTTTCCTCTCATAATCAAACAAAAAACCCAACTATTCAATACAAAATATTGAGAAATAAGATAGTTAAGACATTTATTGCAAAGATACTTCGATGGAAATCGATTTCGCTTTTATCCACGCTCCAATTGATCGAAAAGTAAACTTTCATCTTCTTTGGATAGAAATGATACTTCGAGTTTTCTACAACGGAGAATTCGAATCGCAGTCCGAGATCAGTAACTAATATAAATTAAATTTTAATAGAAAGGGTTCACGAGGGTAAATTTAATGTCTAAATCTGCTAGAATGAATCATCTGTCTAGTTCACTTTTTCAAATTCATATGATTGAAAAAAAGTAAGTTATTCTCTTCAATCCTCTATGGAGTCAAATTAGATAAATAAAATAATAAAAGTGGAGGTATGATATTCTTTTTCATCTGTCGAAAAAAATATTTTTCCAGATAATTCAATCAAAACACAATATTGAAGTTCTCTATAAAATTTAGTTTCATTAATTAATATGGCTACATCTATTCTACCCAATGATATTTCATACACAAATGTTGACGATAAACATCTTGAAATATTCTGTCTTATTTGGCTCGATACAAACGTCAGTGTTAAAGAGACTCGACATATAGAGCAAAAACTACGTTCTATTATTAATTATCTTAAGAAATTTCAAGATATAAAACAATGTCAACAATATATCGAACAAACATCAGAAAGAGATCGATTAGTTCTTATTGTTAGTGGTCGATTAGGACGAGAAATAGTACCTTCTATTTATCATCTTGGACAAGTTATATCAATTTATGTTTATTGTATGGATAAGAAAGGTAATGAAGAATGGGCTTCTAAATTTTCAAAAGTAAAATTAAATAAAAAAATAAAGTTCAGCTTTTATTTTATCTATTGTTTACAGGTAAAAGCTGTTGTTACTGAATTTGATGAACTTATGTATCGAATTAAAGAAGATCATAGAATTCAGGAAAAAGTTGAGGAACCATTATCAATTAATATTTTTACAACAAGTGTTGGTACAGGTAAATCAACAACAGGAGTTAATGGAGAATTTGCTTTCTTTCAAGTACTTATTGATTGTCTTTTACGATTAAAATCTACTCAAGCAGATAAAAAAGAACTTATTAATTATTGTAAAACACAATATGAAGGAAATCATTTTGAATTAAAACATATTCGTGAATTTCAAAATGATTATTCATCTAACAAAGCCTTATGGTGGTATACAAGAGAAATGTTTTTTTATAAAACTCTTAATGCTGCTCTACGAAAACAAGATATTGATATGATATTTTTATTTCGTGCATATATATCTGATATTCATCGACAATTACAAAAGTATCAATCTACAAATTCATTAACAGTTTATCGAGGTCAAAAAATGACAACTAATGAACTTAAAATTCTAGAACAAAGTATTGATCAATTTATTTCTATTAATTCATTCTTCTCTACTAGTACTAAATATGAGGAAGCATTTACATTTCTCAGATGTGCTAGTACTTCAAAAGATTCTGAACGAGTACTTTTTGAAATTGATGCTGATCCTAAAATGGCTACTACAAAACCATTTGCTAATATAAGTCAATTTAGTGATATTCCTAGTGAATCAGAAATATTATTTATGATTGGCTCTATTTTTCGTCTAAAAAGTGTTAATCGTAATGATAATCAAATTTGCACAATTAAAATGACTTTATGTAGTGATGATGAACATGATTTAAAAGAAGTTCTTTTACATATGAAACAACAAATTGGAAGTGAAGAAACAACTCTTCGAACATTGGGAAAAGTACTATGGAAAATGGGTAAACTTAATTTAGCTGAAAAATATTTTAATCGTTTACTAAAAGAACTTCAACCGAATGATCATTTACGTATCAATTTATATGAAGATCTTGGGGAGATTGCATCTCAAAAAGGTGATTTTGATATGAGTGTTCAATGGCTTAAAAAATTGCTCGAATTTAAAAACAAAAATCAACTAATCCCTAAACCAAGTATTAATGACACAAATAATTCTGCAGGTAAGTTCATCAAAAAGAAAATCTATTGTCAGAGTTGTCACGAGCGTGAATAGTATGAGGAATTCATCTGCTACCAATATTTAGAAATTTTTGAAAAATTCTTCGATTAGTGATGCAACCATAATATGGCCAGTAAGTGCTCATCTCTATAACCTGAAAATTAGAGAAATTTTTTCTTCATAAAGTAAAATTATTGTGATAGGAATGGCATGTCGAACTATGAAATTTTTTGTCCATTTCATGTTTTAATTCTCTGGATATGCAAGACTACTTACCAATTCTTATTAAATCTAAGCCGCTAATTAAATATTTTCTTCTACAAATTCTTACTTATCTTCAACTTCTTGACGTGATTTATTAACCCTTGAAGGTTTATTTCTACTAGAAATGTTATCAAGAACCATACATTGAACTCATTTTGACGTTTATAAATCAATATCTTTAGCGAGTTCAATTGATGGTCTGTGATGTAATAATTCGTAGTATGTATTTCGCACAATTTGATTCTGTTATATAAATCAATGCAGGTCATTGTGTGAATAAATTAAATATTGTTTTCTGGTAAGATATACATTCTCTTAAACAAACAAAAGATAGTAACGTGAATGAACAAGAAAAGAAAGTAAAAAAAAAGTAAGTGTAGAGGATCATAATGAGATGTAATGATAGGAGCAACATATTCAGTTAGTTGCTCAGATTCAAAAAAAATTGATAAGTCGTCTTGATTAAAGTCTTCATATCTTTTTGTACGCAGAAGATTATCGATGTTGCTCTTCTGTTGAAAAGGTCGGGCTCTCTTACCATTATATTATAGTTGAGAAAATATATAATTTTTAAAACTCAAGACATAGCTCTGAAGAAAGATGATTGGAATTTCTCTTTTAGTTTATAAAATGATGGAGCAGATTCGACCATAGATAGCGTTAAATATTCGAGTTATTCTTCCGTTGTTGTTTCAAAGTTACTCAAAAAATACTCATGGATACTTTACTCCGAAATGGACAACAATAATCATTTAATTATGCCTCAGGTGCTCTTATAAAATTCTGATGTATACTATTTTTCTAGTTATTAATTATGGCACAATGTGAAATACAATACAGCTGCTATGGGTATAAGTTATTAAATTTAATGTAAAATGGAGTTAATGATAAATTTGAGATAAATACAATTTTGATTTTATAGGAAAAAATTATTTCACGAAAATAACGATATCCAATAAAGTTTGATCAAATTTTCCAAATTCGTGAACTTGAAAATTTCACTAGGAAAAGATTGCTTCTAGATAAATAACGCTATTTAATGAAGTTTCATGGGAAGTCATCAAGGTAGAGAAACCATCTTATGATTTAAATTCTCCAATTTCGAAGAACTTTGATCAATCTTTATAAAATTCCATTACCTTCGAATAATACTTTTACTTTGATTTTTTTAAGATTAAAATGTTAAAGCACAATATTTTAACTTCAAGAATGAAAGTAAAGCTAAGAGTACATTTCTGGTCATCAACCATTCTATACTAATGATTAATTGATGTTTTTCGCCTGCTTTTTATTAATATTATTGATTAAGTCAAGCTACTTAAAGTTTACGTCAATTAAATCATATTAATGAAATGACACATCTCTAGTTAAAATGACTTGCATTACACTGAAAAAATAGGTGCCGTGTAGAACCATTTGATTCCAATAATTGAAGCTTCTAAAAAGGTTCCATGAGAATCTAAGATACTTACAAAAAGTTTGTCAACGGTTCAGAAAGGTTTCTCAAAAGTTTCCTAGGTTTGCTACTAAACATTAAAAAAATGGTTTCAAATTGATTACACAAGTCGAAGCCTTTTGAAGTCTACAAAATCCTCTTGAGTTTGGTAACTATATCATTTTTTTTACTTTGTCATAAAAAAGAAGATGTGCCATGAAAGTTCTAAACAGCTAGAACCATTTCTTATCTGTCACTACTCTTTGAATTATCTAGAACTATTGATAGATCCCTAAGAAACGAAAAAAAACGTAAGAAGATGCAATACCTGACAAAGAATTTAAAAACACTACAGTGAAAAGTTTGAAGAAAATGAAAATAATTTAAACAAACAAGAGTTTTTCTTCCTTGTACATTATAAATAATGTTTTGCGATGGTACAGATAATCGAAAAAACGAAACACATTTGAACAAGAGGAATATCATAATTCCGTTTCTAAAGAATGAAACAATGTTAAAGTCGTGTTTTCTAGTATCTTTTTGAATATATCGAGGTTCTTCGCTGTCTCAAATAGAAACGTAAACAAGCGTAAACTACGTCAAAAATATGATAGAGATGACAGCGTTTCTGTTTCTTTAGCATTTCGTTCTCCAGAAACAGAAACCCTGTTGAGATTGTTTTTTGTTTGAAACTGTTATGCGTTTTTCATTCTCAGAAGAGAGAATGCATTTCTGTTTCCCATTCTTAATAACGGAACGTAAAAGTGACACTCTGTTCGACAGTAACTTTTTGTTTCTGACAAAAGAACTAAAGTGTTTAAAGTTCGACATTTCCTAGATACGATCTTTTTAAATTTTAAGCCTTTTAACTAAAACTTAAAAAAAGGTTCATAAAATGGTACCTTGATCTAAAACTCTAAAGAATTCAAAGTTTTCGATAAAATCCTTAATGTTTCCTTATGATGTCTTTTTTTTAGGAAATAAAGACAGCCCATCCTTCTTTAAAAAAGTCGTCCACAAGGTCTGTTATATTCTTTTTTTTTGTAATATATCTATACATATTATTATTTGTTTCTAGTTTTCATACAGCACAGCACATCAGACAGGTAAGAACAAAACAATTCTTTTCTCCTTCAATTTATACATTCTATTCCTTTTCTTTCGATTATCCTAAAATGTCCTGTGACCAATGGGAAAAAGCATATGTTTCTATATACTTCCGTTCTTGAATCATCGAGAAAACAATAATACATACAAACTCTCTGAAAAAGGCATTTACTGTAGTAGATCCAACTATAAGAGGAGGCAAACGCTCCCTCAGGCGAAAATTTTTGGTCGAAAACTGCCCTATGATCGTCCCCTGAACGAAATGATATTCCATGCAAAACTTCATTACATTTGCTCGTACTGTGTTCAAATGCATGACGAACAAACAGACAAACAAACTTTCTGCTTTATATGTACAGATTATTTCGGAATAAAACTGATAGAAAACTAATTTCTTGCACCTTATTACCGTAATGTTTTGTATAAGATCGAATAAAAATAAGAACGATATCATGTCACAAAATATACACGAAGGAGAATATATGGATAAGAACGTGGAAAAGGAAACGCGAGCATATATCCTTCATTACTAGAACAAGATGGCATGTCAAAAAAGGAGAAGGAAAGTAACAAGACAGATAATGTGTCATCTTCATTCATCAAATATTATTATGGATTGAAATGGCATCAAAAATAAGATGAGAATAGAAACCTTATCGATAGAATTTGATCAACAGTTTAAGTCAAAATAGATTGGACAGGTAAGACATAAGAATGAAAAAACGTCTCAGCTTTTGTTTTTTGTGAAACACAACCTGAAAAGAGAATCTTGAAGTACATAGGAGTACAAATTTATATCTTCCTTAATCTTCTCCACAGACAGTGATCGATATTTTAATTAATTAACTGATCATTACGGACCGTAACAAACAGGTGCTTAGAACAATCAAAGGGCATGAGAAATACAGTTTGAAAAAATAACGTTAATTAAAAAGTCAAACGAAAATCTTCAAAGGATAATAGATAATATAGATATAGAGCATAGATAGATCATTTGAAAGAATGCAACAATAGATTTCATTTGTAGATAATAAATGATTTTCTGCACATGTGGTACCTTTCAAGTTTAGGCACAATAGTTCTGTAATTCAAGTATTCATTTTAAGAGAAGTGAATAATTTCGAGAAAATAAAAGTTAATTAAGATAAATTTCACATCTTTTCAGTTTTAAATCCTTCTCAGAAAGAAAAAAAGATGCTAAATTTATTAATAGTTTTCATTTTTATTATTTCAGAAAAAACTATTACTCGTTATAATGAAGAAAAATTTAAATTAATTAAGAGCAAAATTGCACAAGTTCTTGCTTTGAATGATGAGATTAATATTAATCACAAAGATAAAATTATAGATGATTTGTTAGAAAATGGTTGTCAATCATTGATAAAATATCAAGAGAATATTAATTCAAAAATTAATAATGAACAAATGAATAACAATAATAGTGAATTAATGAAATTATTAAAAGAATATTTTGAACTAAAATGGAAAACACAATATAGTTTATCAAATCCATGGTTTTATTTATTTGTTAAACAATTTAAAAAAAAAGAAAATCCTCAATGGTATGAACATGTTTTAACTCGTACAGCTCAACATGGAAATGAATTTATGAAAAATTGTCCAATATTATCAATTGTTTTGCAACTTTTATTTGACGGAATTGATAATAGTTGCATAAAAGAAACAAATATTTTTAATAATCTATGGTTTTCAATTACATTTGATGGTTTAAAGTCAATCGAAAAATATTCAGATTATATTGGTCGAAAAATAATGGATGAACAAATGAATAAAAATCAATCAGTATTATTTCAAGCCTTATGTGAATATTATCGTCAAGGTTTATTTCAATTATTGAAACAAAATAATATCTCAAATATAGAAAATTTATATGATTTCGCGTTACATAATGTTGTTCAATATGGTTGGATAAATGGTATTAAATTAATGGAAGGTAGAATAGCACCCATTAAATTTAAAATATTATCAGAAAATATTCATTTATTTTTAAGACAACGACAAGGTAATTTAAATTGAAATACATCTTTTTTACTAAACTCTATTTTAAATCAATAATATCATTGTTGAGAAAAAAATTTCATTGAACTATACTATCGAACACATATAGATTTCGATTAGAATTAGATTAACAAGATAGTATTCTAAAGTAGCCAATACCAATGAAACTCTTATTAATGCGGTGCGAAGCACAGCATTTCTGGAGTCCTTCGCGAGTTTTTTTTTTTTAATGCGGTGCGAAGCACAGCATTTCTGGAGTCCTTCGCGAGTTTTTTTTTTTTTTTTTTTTTTTTTATTTCTTACTTTCTCGACGTACACATCAAAACTTGTCATTGTGCGGAGGGATGTTCTCGTGAACGGAAAGTCGCAAAATATTCGTTGAAACGCGAAATTAAAATATGAAGATCGAACTATGAACATGCGTTTTCTGATTTTCAATAGAAAGTTTTGTTTCGTCACAGAGAGCGTAACAAAATGACGATTTTTATAGAACTTTGTTTTTTTCGAAGTTTGAGATAATTAAAACGAAAACAATATAAAAAGTTAGGCGCCATTCTCTCTATATAACAGCTGCGATAACATATGATGATAGATAATGAATCAGATAGATAATT
>JAJEKB010020933.1:1032728-1044250 GCA_022393335.1 Macrotrachela quadricornifera
TACCGATTTTTCGAAAACCGATATTCTCTGCTTCGCACCGCATTTCGTAGTCGAGTGAAACTCGAATACCGTCTAGTTTATTTCTTACTTTCTCGACGTCCACATCAAAAGTTGTCATTGTGCGGAGGGATGTTCTCATGAACGGAAAGTCGCAAAATATTTGTTGAAACGCGAAATTAAAATATGAAGATCGAACTATGAACAGGCGTTTTCTGATTTTCAATAGAAAGTTTTGTTTCGTCACAGAGAGCGTCACAAAATGACGATTTTTATAGAACTTTGTTTTTTTCAATGTTTGAGATAATTAAAACGAAAACATAATGAAAAGTTAGGCGCCACTCTTTTCGAACAACTGATTTTATTTATGGCAGCTGTAAATACAGTTGTTGTTAGACAATGAATCATAGAAATAATTAAAGTATCAAATAATAATGATCTTCTAAAACATGTTAATATGCATTGACAGAGTTCTCTTAGTAATGAATACGACAATGTCTAGTTTTCGAAATTCGTTTCCGCGATTTTAGGATTTCTTGTTTTTCCGTTAATCGAGATTTGGTGCTTCGCACCGCATTTCGCAGTCGAGTGAAGGTCGAATGCCATCTAGTTTTTTTTTTTTTTATTTCTTACTTTCTCGACGTCCACATCAAAGTTGTCATTTTGCGGACCGATTATCTCTTGAACGGAAAGTCGCAAAATATTCGTTGAAACGCGAAATTAAAATATGAAGATCGAACTATGAACATGCGTTTTCTGATTTTCAATAGAAAGTTTCTTTTCGTCACAGGGAGCGTAACAAAATGACGATTTTTAAAAGACTTTGTTTTTTTCGAAGTTTGAGATAATTAAAACGAAAACAATATAAAAATTTAGGCGCCATTCTCTCTATATAACAGCTGCGATAACATATGATGATAGATAATGAATCAGATAGATAATTAAAGCAGCAATCAACAATGTTCAATAGAAGCTTTTTAATAAATTACCGATTTTTCGAAAACCGATATTCTCTGCTTCGCACCGCATTTCGCAGTCGAGTGAAGCTCGAATGCCATCTAGTTTTGTTCATAAGTTGATCTCAATAAGACTAGCAAAAACTTTAAATTGTTCAAACTTTTGATTCAGTTTTCAATAAAAATCGTACTTTTAAATTTAAATCTTAAAGTTTGTTTTCATTAAGATCTCAGTTAAATTAGTTTCTAACAAAACATTTTAGAATATTTAGATTATGTTATTCTGACATATGGATTGTAAAAAGAACATGTTTAATACGATATAAGCCATGAGAAAGGTTCTATATTTTAAAAGGATATTGTTCAAATGATCTGAAAATTTTGCTATAAATTAGTTTAAATAAGTTCTTTATGTAGACAAAGTTTTAGGGCAAAACTCGAAAGTATGATTTTGATTGGAAATTCATTTACCGCAGAAAAAATTACTAAAAATATCAATATTTAAGCTTGAACTTACCAAAGATCGAACATCTTTAAACTTTTGTTAGTCTTACAGAAGTCTACGTATGGATAAAATGTACACTCAAGCAGTGTTGACCAATTGAGTATATAGCCAGTAAGTCAAAGAAAACTGATCGACAAATTATCATGATTCAGTTTATTATATGATTGTTAGAAAGGTTCTAACTTACGAGGGAACTCCTCCAAGTGTTGAATCACTTTTCAACAATAAGAGGTAAACATCTTGACTTCATGGAATTTACTAAATGATTTAGGACGAGCATATCAATTTTTTTCCATTCTTCACGTAAAAAGGTGTTTAATTCCTAAAGATTTTCTAGTTTTCATTTCTCAACACGACGTTTGATGATTGACATTGATACTTGATTGCCCATTGAACACATACGTCCTTTTGTTCTCGAGTCAGCATCGGTGTACTATACGGCAACGTACTCTTGTAGCCCATTCGATAAAGTTAACGTTGGACAGTCCATTGGGATACGTTCAGATCTCAATCGTGAAGCAGTTTTTCTGATACTTCTTGTGATATTCTCTCATTGCTTCCTCGAATCCATTGACCGAGTGTTTGATTGTCATCAGCAGTAATTTACAAGGTCGACCAAAACATCGTCTATCCTCAATTGCATCTTATTCTTTAATCTTGACAAAATTATATTTAATAGTTCTAAGTGAGATCTTTCTAATACAAGCCATCTAACTATTTAACTACTGTCTATTCAGAAAGTGCCAATACGGATAAGCAAAATATATTCAACAACTTTTGAGATACTTTATTTGACTTGTCTTGTCTTTTTATATCGGTCAGATGTTTTCACAATCAATTATGAAAATATTTTTCAGTGAGTTGGCCTATCTATTTGAAAGAACACTGTTCGAAATTATATGAAATAAAACTTAAAGGAATATACTATCTTAAGGATAAGATTTCAATAAAACAATAGATATGAAAAGAATCAAAAACCAATACAAAACAATGAATACCCATTACTAATGCATCGCTATATTTTTCTATCACTATTTTAATACATGATATTGAATAATGTTCCATAGATGTGTTTAAAAAAGTTTAGATTATTTGCATCACGAAAAAATTTCTCTTCAATCTATTCTTTCTTTATATTTGGAAAATAATTGACATAGACATCAGTAAAAACATAGCACTACAGAAGTTTATCTTTTCTGCGCTTCTACCCTTTTCTCACAATTCAAAGAAAATAACAAGTTTCTTTTAGTACCACTTCGTGGCAGTGTGCTAAACATTCCTGCAAATGCCAAATGGAATAAGAATGGTCAAACAATAGCAGGAGGACAAAATCCAACAGTGGATCGCCCTCTCGGATTATATGTGGATGATGAACAAACAGTTTATGTTGCTGATAATGGAAATCATCGTATTGTCACATGGAAATCGGGTGAAACAAATGGACAAATAGTAGCAGGTGGACGTGAACAAGGAGATGGTACTCATCAATTGGATGGACCAACAGATGTGATTGTAGATAAAGAGAGAGATAGTCTTATTATTTGTGATTATGGAAATAAGAGAGTAGTCAGATGGCCTCGTCAAAATGGAACAAATGGAGAAATAATTATTTCTAATATCACTTGTCGAAGTTTGACAATGGATGAGAATGGATTTCTCTATGTCACTGATAATGACAAACATGAAGTAAGAAGATATCGAATGGGTGATTCACAAGGAATAGTAATAGCAGGTGGAAATGGACAAGGAAATCGTCCTGATCAGCTCAATTCGCCCGCTTACATATTCATCGATCAAGAACACTCAGTATGTGTCTCTGATTTTTCTAATCACCGTGTGATGAAATGGATAGAAGGCGCAAAAGAAGGTATTGTTGTTGCTGGTGGACAAAGTAAAAAGAATAGTTCGATACAATTGTCTTATCCTCAAGGAGTTGTAGTTGATCAATTGGGCACTGTTTATGTAGCTGATAAATGGAATCATCGAATTGTACGTTGGCCTAAAGGATCACAACAAGGAGATGTTATTGTTGGTGGAAATGGTCAAGGAGCACAAGCAAATCAACTCAATTGTCCAGAAGGATTGTCATTTGATCGACAAGGTAATCTCTATGTTGGTGATTATTATAACAACCGAATACAACGATTTAATATTGAAATACCATGAAATTAATGAGATAAACTGATAAATAAATTTTATTTATTTTGAATTATTGGTTATTATTTTTTTATTGCTGTGTAATTTTCATTGAAAAGAAATAAATGCATATTCTGTTCCAATTTACCAGTAATATATTTATTTGAAAATAAAATTTATCTCCTATCTACAATTTCAACGATGAATATTACCCTCTTATGCACATATATGTGAAACAATGACTAAAAGAAATGAATGATTCAGAAGTCAAACACATCTGAAAAGTGAACTATATTAACTCTATTTTGAGTTAACACGCATTTTCATTTAGCAGTTAATTCACCAATCGTATTGAAGTAAATGCCTCTTTGATGTAGGCGAAGTGTATAATAACGAAATTTGACTGATATATATCCGTTTGCTTGACAGATGTTTTTTCCTGTAGTTCGGATATAAGATTAGAAGAAATTTATTATGTATAATAAATAACTATTAATATAAATGACAATAAATAGGGAAGATTATGAATAGAAAAGAGATCAATAGCTAACAATATCTTGAATTTGAGATTCGTGGCTGTTTATTTATTTTTTTGTAGTCTGTATATAACTAATTTATAAAGATGGATGAAGAACATAAGGAATATAAAACATATATTCCAAAGTCATGAATCATTTAAATTGTAATGAAAAATAATTCTACAGATATAGTTAAGAACAGTGAGAGAACTTGTGATTGAATGAATATTTGTTTTGTATCAATATGATTAACTGAGAATGGGTAAATTCTTTTTTTTTTCGTGCTAGTTAGATTATATTTAAAACTCGCCAATAAAAATTGCACTACTATCATATAAAAGAAAATTCATTTGACAAAATCATAATAGCATCTTTTAAATGATCTTATCGCAAAAAAAGAAAGTCGTATTTTCATATCTTACTTTTCTTCTGTAATTGCAGCTTCTATATTTAATTATATTTTATTTGAAAGATAAAAACAGTTACTCCAAGACACGTTTAGATAAATATCCGAACCACTGAGAGCGAGGCAATCTCATACAGATAATTCATTATTTAAATTGTTATGTATTTCAATTCACAATATAGAAAAAAACATTTTCTTCTGAAAATTATAATCATACACAAGTATTCACTTCAAAACATAATTGTTTCTCTATTCTCTGAAAATAATTTCTATTTCTTTAAAAAAAAAGTCCCATCAAACGTTCTATTAGTAATAACAAAATAAAAATTCATGAATGAGGTGCGATATCGATAAAATTCATTACGATCTGTGTAAAACCAATATTATATATACTGGAATGAGGTCATAATCGAATCGGATGATAAGAAATCCTACGTAGAAATGGAAAAAAACAGAATGCTTCAAACGATTTAAATGATCTTTTTTATCATTTTGTAGAGCATTCTTCAAAGTTTTATTTTGTATAAATTTTTCTGACACATTTTTTTGAAAATGATTAATATCAGCTAAAATGTTTAGATCCATTGTTTTTAAAACATGTGTGAAGATGGTACTTAAAATCTCTTCTGTGAGCGGTACACTTCATCATTATTATATTGTCCTCATATGAACATGATATTTTACACTGAAGTTTATGTTTGGTTGTACGATAGACAAAGATATTATCTACAATATCTCTCTTCACATTATAATTAATAGTTGGCGCTCTATTCGTTTACTATATATAAGATAGTAAGCTAGAATGATCGTTATTTAGAAATAAGGAGGGAATAAAATTGAATTCACATTTAATCAAATTTCTTTTACGAAAAATTTTTAGTTTTTGCTTGGAAAAAATCTATTTCTGCTGGAACATATCCTTCATAAGATGAAAAAAAAATATTTATTTTTTCTATATATGCTTTTCATTTCTGCATGTAAGTCGAGAGACGGATGAACAATTTTTTCTTAAAATTTTAACCATTTCTGCTGGAAAAAATTAATTTCTGCTTGAGCATACCCTTCATAAGATGAAAAAAAAAATTATTTTTTTCTATGCTTTCCATTTCTGCATGTAAGTCGAGAGACGGATGAATAATTTCCTCTTAAAATTTTAACCATTTCTGCTTGTAAGTCGAGAAATAGATGAGCAATTTCTCTTAGAATTTTGGATCAATATAACGGTTGCGAGTGTTTTAAGAAAGTATTTCTGCTGTGAATGGAATAATTTCTCGATTTTCTGAGATATTGTTTAGCCTTCTATTTGTAAGCGCGTAGTCCGAAGAATTCTCAAGGTCAATATAAGAGTTTTTTTTTGTGAGAGAAAAATCATTGAATAAATCGAGCCATTCTTTGTATTTAGTTTTTAGAACATTGCACTGTTAAACGAAATACGTGATGTCGGCCACAAACCATGTCGAATTCGTCTTACATACTATTGATGAAGCATGTCAAGAATGGCAACAAAAGTTTCAAACAATTACTGAAGAACTTTTGCAAGATATTGGACAAATCTTAGATGTCTCTAAAGAATATCTAATTGAACTTTCAAAATCTACTACTGATGACGAGCAATCCAAACAGGATCGGCTGAATGCCGAACGCATTGTACTCAAACTAAAACAATTACAAACCTCTATGGGCAACTTATGGCCAACAAGTATCGATAGTTTTACTAGAGATATATTTGATGTTGGTTCCTATCACATCAAAACTCTCGAATTTTTTCATCCTGTTCAGTTTTATCCAGGTACTCCTTCATTCATAATGAAATTATATCAATGGTCAGTTTATAATACAAATGGAACAATTGTATTTCGTTATTTTTTAGAAAAAAGTCATATAATAGGTAGACCACCATACTATGTTCTAGGAAAAACATTCTTACATGGACGTTCTCAACTTCAACCATATGGATCAACTATACCAGATTATAATCGAATGAAGATCGATGTCATTAAAAATTTAACTGGTCAAGGTCCTCAACCATTAACTACAATGATAGTGCCATCGTACACGCCATGATTGATATAATACTATGGATTATTTATGATGACATAGGATTTCCTAGAAAATCTTGTATTCTTTGATACAATATATAAATCAAATAATACATCATTATTGATAAAGAAGTTAAGAAAGAATATTATCTCATCATGTGTACACGTGACTCATTGATTATTAAATTGTAGGGAAATATCATCCATCGTACAGATAGTGATCATAAGGAGAAAGATTAATGAAAGCACTTTTTCCTATCTTAGATACTTTTGAAAAGAACCTACATTTGTATATAATCGAGTATTTCCATGGGATCTCAACTTTGCGCATTGGAATTGGATTCTAAGTTTAGTTCGACTTTTACTCCAGCTATTCTCGTTGAATAGTTGTGTGAGTCATTTGAACAACAGCAAAAATACCTAGATCATGCCGGTAGGATATTGTTGTTAAATAGAAAAAAAACTAATTACATCAACGATTTACGCCCTGTTTCTGGATTGCAAGAAGTTATTTCATAGTACAGTGATTTTACTGGAGTCATCATCGCATCATTTGATCTTGGTTAAACAAGATAGATGAATCGTTTCATTAGTTAGTTTTGACTGTTTGATTATCGAGAATGATGAAAAAGGAAGATTTGATGCTTGACAGAATTTTGTTCGACAAAGAGCTAAAAGCTATAGCAGACACCTTAGTAACATCGACCCGATCCACTACCAGGGATGGCGACCAACATTGTAGCATTTATTTAGAAGCAAAACAACATGATCATGTCTGACATTTTCCTTCCCCAAATAGATCATGCTAACAGTTTTGCCTCCGTGAAAATCTAAAAGTCTGATCAGTGTCAAAAATAATATTGCTTTAAATTCCATCTCTGAAAATTATTCGCAATATTCGTTCGTAATGGAATAAGAACAGCTCACTTGATTATGAAAGGATAGAATGAAATACGAATAATTATAAGTTTTTCTTTTTTCAAAAGCTTGTAGAAAATCATACAAGTTTTCTTTCAACAATTTAAATAGGAGTATATCGTTCGCACTTTTTCTTAAAATGCCTGGTTCCATTAAAGATTCGTCCACATAGAAAGCAGTATTGTTGTTCACATCCATTACATACTATCCAATTATCTTGGTCAATTTTAATATTTAATTTCTTGCATGATTCCAACGGACAATAGCTCACTCGGTTAATAACCACAGAACCTATCATCGATCGATTATTAATTAAAACTTTCGAATTTTGTTCGTTTTCATCGTTTTGTGTTGGATCAGAATCAGTTCTTTCAGTTCCTTGTTGAGCTGATTTCACTGTAAAAAAAAGAAATTCTAAATATATCCAAAGCAAATCTTTTAATGCAAACCTATCTCTCCTTCGGTATTTAATTCTTCTTTGATAGATTCAATTTGCATAGAATTGTTAGTCGTGTAATTCAGTAATGAAATCTTCTGAGATGTTTCTTCTTTTTGTATAACTTCCCAAGTAAAATGATGATCACATCGTGAACAATGCATATGTGAACAACCACCATTTTTCTCAATTCGTACATGACACTTCGGACAATGTTGTGTATTAAGTGATTCAATTCGTTCAGAAGTTAATATTTCCTCTAATAAAGTGTTCTCTTCCGACATATCGATCAAAATTTGACGATATTGTTGTTGCGCAGTTTTTTTTTCATCGGAAGAGGTTTTCTTCTTAAGTTCTTGCAATTTTCGAAGATCTTGTTCTTGTTCTTTTCGAATTTTTCGATATTCTTCTTCTTCTTCTTGCTCTTTGTTTACTCTTTGGCGTTCGTTTTCTTGTTGTTTTACGATTCTTTGACGTTCGATCTTTTCTTCTTTTTGAATTCTTTGTGGTTCTTTATCTTGAGGCAATTGTCTTCGGACAATGACATCATCTTTCGGACATATTGCTTGATAATGAAATGTCTTTTCACATTTTCTACAAAATGTAAACTGACATGAAGAACAAATACCTAATTTATCATGTACATTTTCCACAATAATAGCATATTGACATCTAAATCAGATCATTTCTGCAAAGATTCATCTTGTCTTTGCATTCTTACCTAGGACACCAAATGATATCGTTCATAAGTTCTAAGCCATGTTGTAATGTTAATCTTTCATATCTGTCGTACAATTGATTATCTTGAAGAATCTGCTTGATTTTCATTGGAAGCAATACTTGTTCACATTGACTCTGTGGACAACGGATTCTGTCACCAAATTGTCCATTTTCTAAGGTCATTTTAACGTAATGATTCAAACATGATTGGCAATAAACATGACCACAACGATGCAGACGTATACAATCTACTCCACAGATAATATTCGTGCATATCAAACATGTCTGAAGTGTATTTTGAAGTTCTTTTTCTCCTTGTTCATCATTATAATTGATCAAATGTCGATAGATTTGATTGATATTGTCTGATAAATAACCATTCAATGCACGTGGATCATTGCTTATTTGTTCCTCGGACTTAACATCTAATATGAGTTCATTTGTTATTTCATGTTTAATTAATTCAATCCAATTATAGACACATACTTCATCTTTAATAAAGTGATAATGATCCAGCTTTTGGCATAGATTTTCTATGGTAAATTGAGAAAAATAAAAACACGAGAGAGTAAATGCGGGAGGATAATGACTCGGATACTTATCATGATAATGAATAAGAAGAATAAATGGTGGTAAACAATGAATGATAGACGTTTGATCATTATATCGAATATGAAATGGAGGAATAAGATCGAAATCAATTAAAATTTCATATTGATTATGATTGAGAGGACGAATTTTTTGATCAAATATGGATTGCAATGCTAAAATTTCATCAGCTTGCTTATCAAGATTTGTCATTGAGTGTAACTGCAGCGGTAAAAAAAATGCTCGAAGTATGTGTGATATTTTGAGAATGCATACTGTCGTTATTCTTGTGTAATTACAACATTCTGACTCAGCATTTCAATGGAAGAACAGAAAAAAAACACGTGGCAATACGGATAAAACGCATCGTGATGAACGCATTTGAAAATTGTTTGTTAGGATTTTTTTGAGAAAACAATGTATTTATCGATAGAATGATGCATCTGAGCACATTCCAATACAAACTTTTTAGAAATTTCTTTTGTGGGTTGTATCGCATAATGAATAATGATTTTAGAACTAAAAGCTATAACATATGAATAATCATAATTCATCTGCTATATTTTCTTTGCCATTCGTCATAGAATCATAATGAATGAGAAAGGAACAGAAGAGAACAATTGAGAAAAAAAAACAGCAATTTTCAGAGTTGTTGTGCAATAACATAAAAAAACATGTTTTCATCGCACACGATCGTTCTTATATCGGAGTTATTTTTGATCACATCATTAAATTTTGACGATACTTATGTTTAAAAATTTCTTTGACTGTAGTCAAGACTTTATTCCCAAGTTAATGGTGTTTATATATTTGTATGCTTGTTCACAGAGTAGTAGTTCGAATCTACAGTCACGCGATCCAGTAAATCGTCTCGATCCTCGTTACTTGTGAATAGATTGAGTTGTGATAAATAACTTAAACCTTAGTATTTTGATATGAGAAAAAAATCACAAAATACACATTTTTTTATTCTGATACGTTCGTGAAGTTAGCGGCAGATTCGAGTTTTTTCATTGAACATTCGCACATTAATCTGTGCCAAAGCAGTTTATCAGTGTGTGTTACATAACTCGACTTCCTCATAGCCAAAACTATGGCTGAGAAAATCTTAAAATACCCTCACCCTCAAGATAAAATTATCATCTACTCCTTCAAGTAAATCAGAGACCATTTTCGAGCTATATGTTAATGTACTTTATTATTAGTATTATATGATCAATGGAAAAAATTAATAATAGATAACTAAAAATGCTAAGCAAATATTACAAAGGACAGAACAAAGGAAATGTTTATTAAAAGTAGACATATTGGTTAGCACGTTTTGAGCAGAATTTCTATATTGTCTGTGCCATAACATGCTATGACAATATCTGTTCGATTATCTTGATTCAAATCAGCAGTAGCAACTGAATAAGGATAATATCCATAGCCTAATTCGTATGACGTATCGTTTCCAAAAGTTCCATTTCCATATCCATAAAGCACAAATATTGTACTAGTGCCAGAATTAGCAATGACAAGATCCAATCTATTATCATTGTTGAAATCACCTGTGGAGACGTAGTATGGAAGAGAACGAAATCCAGTTGAATGTATCTCTCCAATACCAAACGTTTCATTTCCATAACCAAGAAGAATAACAATATTATCAGTTCCAGAATTCGTAACAACAACATCTAATTGATTATCATTATTGAAGTCAGCAATAGCAAGAGAATATGGAGCAGAATTAACTTCAGTTGAATATATTATTTTAGCATCAAAAACTGCATTGCTACGTGCAAAAAAAATCATTACATTATTTGTACCATAATTAGCCACGACAATATCCGACCATTCATCACTGTTCAAATCACTAACAGCAACTGAGTGAGGCTTGGATCCAGTACCAGTAGTATATTTTGTTATGCCTGCAAAAGATTCACTTCTGTATCCAAGAAATACGCCTATATTGTCCGATAAATAATTGGTAACAATCATATCTAATTGTGTATCATTGTTAAAATCACCAATAGTTAACGAACTCGGTCCAGATCCCACACCTGTCGAATATGCTGTACCCAACAAAAAAGATCCATCTCCAAATCCATATAGTACAACAACATTACTTGTCCCATAATTAGCGACAGCGATATCTATTATGTTATCATTGTTGAAATCAGAAGCGCTAACCCATACTGGAGTAGAACCATCCCTAGTTGCATACGTCATGACAGTAGCAAAAGTTCCATTTTCATATCCAAGAAGGATACCTACATTGTTACTATTAAAATTAGCAACAGCAATATCAGATTGATTGTCGT
>JAJEKB010020933.1:1049250-1094916 GCA_022393335.1 Macrotrachela quadricornifera
ATATTTAAAAAATAATTTTCATATCATTTCATTTGGATCTTCATCCACCGAAATTTTTTTTGAAGGGATCCAAGTGAACTGTGATGAGTGAAACTGCAGTTTTTGCATAAGTATTGTGAATCGGCAGAGTTGATTTAGGATAACGATCTCTTCCTAGACTCTCTGCAAATTGTAGCCAAGCTATCGATCAAGAAGCTGCATATTAAAGTTTTAGGAGTCGCACTACCTTAAAATCATCTTGATATGAGAGAATTATCACCAAATAAATTGTTAGAAGGTACATAAAAAATAGTTGGATACTACATCCTATGAGCTTTACGCATTTCTTCACACTCATCTATGTAATACATCAAATCTGTAAAGTAATACTGTCCATTATATATACTCTAGTCATCAAAAACCATATTTTGTCTTGTAGATAACGCAGTTTCCCTTAATAACTTCTATTCACAATAGTAGATAACGATGGATCGTAAGTATAATTAACTTCACACTGTGTGAAATCGTGATTAACTATAAATTGTGTTATGCATTTTAGCCATGCGACATCGCTCTATGTGTTTAATGCGGGGAGGAAATTGTGGTTCTTTGTAATTGATTTACAAAATTTTTCCACTAACATATGAGATTTATTTTATTTGTTTATTATCAAAACATATAAGGTTTGTAAGATTATTTGTTAGTTCGTTTAGACAAATGTAGTTTTGTGGTTTTTTTCTGTTTTTATTACTTTTCTCGTCGATTTTTATTTTTTAGCATTTATATTTTTCTTTTGATATTAGTATGATCAATCAAAGAAACTTTTAAAATTCATAAAAGAGAAGAAGTCATTAATGATGAAATTTAGTTTAATTGCTGATATTCAGCCGAAAACATTTTTGACTATAGGTTAGTAGCTATCAACAATGTTCAATTATATATCAATGTTTTCTATGATCTTTACAAAGCAAACCATAGATAGGACATCATTGGATAAGGTCATAGATTTACTATCCATTAATGTTCATTTTTAATATGATAGAAGGATACAACTTGAAATTATACACATTTCTGTATATTTAGTTTTGTTTTTTATTGAACAGAAAGAAATTTTTCAAAGATCATTTAGTCTTGGAAGTCAAAGTCTTTTATAGACTTTTCTAATGTTTTAGGTGATAATTGTAATCGTTATATTTTTTTTTCTCTAAGTAATCTCAATATCAAAACTAATAACACAATTCGATACAGTTTTCCAAGTCGTACAAAAGTACATATTATTCGTAATTCTTAATAGCTATTCTTCTTCACATAATAAAGGATTGATATTGGATTAGAATGACTCAAAAGTACTGTTTATGATAAAAAAATTGCATTGTCTCACGTTCTACACAAATCTATATAATTTCTGAAAGAATCTATTCTATCTTACGATTCGTTTTGATTGAAACATTGTAAGAAGGTGCCCATTTTATGAATACTTTAGAATCAGCATAAAAAATCATATCATACGATGCGCATTTCAGTAAAAATAATTTCTTATATAAAAACTTGATGAATTCCTTCTCAGTAGTTGTTTTTGCAAACCTTTTTCTGTTATTGTTTTAGGTGCATTTTTGAAAAATGATTGTTGCTAAAATGCATATTATACAAGGTAGTTTTGTATACTGATTTTGAATGCCATATTTATTTTGCTTTGAACTTAAAATTATATAAAGACTCAGTACAAAATGCTGGATATTGGTCTTAAAGTATTCATAAAATGGTTCCTTTCTTACAATGTTTCGATCAAAACGAATCGTAAGATAGAATAGATTCTTTTGGAAATTATATAGATTTGTGTAGAGCGTCAGACATTGCAATTTTTGATCACAAAGAGATATAATATTAATTTCATTTTTGATTTCAATAATGTTTTACAAGAATATGTAAAAATCACTCGTAGTACATCTAAACAGTACTTTTTGAGTCATTCCAATCCAATATCAATCCTATATTATGTAAAGAAGAATAGCTAATGAGAAATATGAATAAAATGTAATTTTCTACAACTTAGAAAACAAGACTAAATGATCTTTGAAAAATTTCTTTCTGTTCAATAAAAAAACAAAACTAAATATACAGAAATGTGTATAATTTCAAATTGTGTCTTTTTATCATATTAATAATGAACATTAATGGATAGTAAATCTATGAACTTACTCAATGATGTTTTTTACAGTTTCAAAATTTAAGTATAAGACGAAGCTCTCGGATATTTCAAAGCAGATTTCAGGGTTCCATCTTTCCTTATATCTTAAAATATACAATATAGTTACATTTCTAAAAGAAATTTTAACTGCAAAAGTTATGACCATTAAGAATTTTAAAACAATAACTTCACCTCTGATAAAAAATTAAATAAATTGGCAGTCTAAAGATTAATGATTTCAATGCAGTAGAAATTCATCAAAACTTAATTTATTTTATTTAAAGTTTGCTTTGTATAGTCTATACTAAATTAAGACGAAATTATCTATTCGTAAATATCCATTAATGAATTAAATTATATTTTTTATAATTAAAACGATAAGTCAGATTGCTTTACGTCAAATTGAAAAGTTTTTATTATTCAAAATAAAATGTATTTTAGATTTAAATTCCCCTTAAAAACTTCATAAATAAATAAATACTTAAATAACCGTATTATTTATATAAATAAGAAATGAAGAACATACTTGGTTTTGGAGAAGTAAAATAAACTATTAATATGCCAACAGTTATTGCAATGCTAGCGAATAACACAAATGTTATGGCACCCGTAGTAGATGATTTTATGCATGAACAAAACCTTTTTCTATCAATGACAAATATTAAATTAGATTGATATTGCTAAGAAAAATACAGACTTTGATTTTAAATACGGGTTGAATATCTTCCAACTGTGTTTGCGTTTAGACCGATTGCTTTCAATGGATGATGATTTTGAGGTAATACTTGTTGTCTCAGAATGCATTTATCCACTAGATAAATCTTCGACTGATATAAGTTCAGAATTTATAAAATATATCTACTGAATCTATAAGAGAAAAATATTGAACAAAAATAAGCTTATAACAATATTACATAAAACAGATATTTCGGTTTAATTTAATCACTAATGAGCACAACTATCTATTCATAAATAACTTGACTAAGTATATTGCTATAATGTTTGGAGTAGAGAAAGACTGAGAGAATTACAATTATTATAAATATGTTTAAGATTAATTCCTCGTGTTGATTGAATACTAAAACATTGATTTTCAGATTAGATATTTCATCTACCTTTGATAGATTTAGCCCAGTTATTTTCAGGTTTATAAAATTTTAACTGTTATAACAATGCAAAATTTAATTCAAAGAGTATAATAAACTCTTCGAAAGGTTAAGTTTATTGATTCTTGTGATATTGAATGATGCACGATTTTCTAAAATCTCTATCCTATTCGAACATCTTATAAGCATAAGTCTTGATCAAGACGTAAGACATACTAAAATTCATAAATCTTGAAAATTCTACAAAGATCTGTAATGAGATCTTGGATACAGATGTATCTGACGCGAATAGGATATATGAACGTGACACTTCTTAACCAAGTTCTTCGTTGTGTGATATTTTTTAAAGATTATTTTTCCATTACATGAAACCTTTATTCATTTAGAGTTGAATAGATGCAGGCATTTCTGGATAAATTTTGATTGGTTCAGGCTATGAAACTGGAGATTTCTGCATGGGAAAGAACGATCATTGATGCATCTATCTATATAACATTTACTAGGAGCTAAGACATTTTTCAAAACTATTTGTGCGAAGTGACACGACCGTTTGAACTTTGGGGTGTAAAAGAGTTTCACACCAGATGGCATTCAAAATAGTAGCAGAGTTCTAGTTTCCTTTTCAGTACTTTTTATTGCATGTAAAATACAGTTCAAATGAGGGAGAGTCCCGTCACAAACTAACTTTTTATTTTTCAATAGAATTTGACCAAAATTCCAGAGTGTTAGTCTTGACTAGAAAAGATTATTGTTAAAATATCTCCCTAAATCTGCGAGATGCTCACGAGTTACGGCCCATTCATTGGTCGGAAATATCTCTTATGTAGGCAAGGTTTTCAAAGTAAGGACTGGTGCTAAGTATGTCAGATAGAGGCCAATTTTTGATTTTCCTTTATTCACTTTAAAAAAAAACTTTCAAACTTGTAGCCAAGAAATTGCCAATTAGAATAAAAGATGTAAGTTTTTTATTTATACAAAGGAGAAATTCAAAAACTGGAGTCTGATACGATCTAGCCCTTAGTGTATTCTAAAATTTAAAAATCAGCTCAGCATGCTTAGCACCAGCCCTTACATTGAAAAACTTTCCCGCATAAAAAAGCTTCGTGAATTTTTAGCATAGGAAGGTTCGGCACTAGGAATATTCTGCACGTGAACGTTCATCATGAAAAATATAATGGGACTCTTGGTGCAGGTAGCAACGTGGCTGTAGGCACTGGATAGATGTTGTTCTGGTACTGGGCATCCTTCTCGATGTGCGAGGTAGTAGAATGTATTTCTAACTTTTTTTCGTCCATACCCACACCTAGATTCACACTCAGATGGGTACCACAGCCTCAGAAATACCTCAATCCCATATATGACTTCACGCACGACGATGTTCACACCTACAGTTGCACCTACACAAAGTTCCTTACAGTGTAGTTTTTTATAATTCGAAAAAGTTTCTCGGTACTACTAACGCTGAACCTGTTTACGGTATTAACAACTAGTCGAAGCCATGCTTTACGAAAAGCACAATGAATTAGCATTTCGCAGAATTAAGATTTCAATCAGTACAAATCTATTACCCAAGTAAATTTTTTTATTATTTCTCGGAACAATAATTTTGTTCTGATTGATTAGAAATTTTATTGTTCTGAGTCGTTTCTTTCCTAAAACTAGTACATTATCGGATAAAAACTAAGAAATCTCTTACCAACTTTTGCCGCCAAATGCAGTCACTCTCGTCATAACTTTTCAATAACCAAGGTCTTTAGGCTTAAAAGTCATTATAATATATCTCTAAAACAAAAGATTAGGCATTTCTTGGATCTCCTACCATTGCATAGTAGTTATTTTTTCGCGAAGCAAAATGCTGGTGATTTTTTAGTTTATAACTGCCTCGAGAAAAACTTGACAAATATTCTACCGCATGCTTGCTTTTCAACCTCTCAATTCCAAAAATAACAAAATTTCAATTATTAAAGATTGTGAGATCTATATAGAGGCAAAATTTCGCCTTGAAACTCCATTATTTAACATCTCTGTAAGTACCTTCATATTACTAGAAAAACCAATTACATGGCCTTAACTCAGCTCTAAAGAGCCATGAGTAGGAACCCTTTTAGGATTTTAATTATCTCATAAAAACCTATTGTGGACCTAATATGAGCTGAAGCAGTGCGCGGCACTTTGAATATTTTCTTTATGAGACAAGAGATGCTTTTTCATGGGAGCCTTTCAATTGACATGGTTTTGGCATATTTTCGTAAATTTCTACCATAATCTCGTCTCAAATTACGTGCTCCGATTCGGCAAGGAGCTTGCTCGAAGACTCTTGTTCTTGTTTTAAGTAGGATTCGATGTGCTGTATCCAATAGTATGATTAGATTTCTCATAGCTTAAATCATGTGATCGAAGTTCCAAATACTGGCCTCTCACCATAAGATCCATGCAATAAAGCGTGATCCGATTCATCTAGTAACTCATTCGAAAGCTTCTATTTTCGTTCCAAATATAACTTCCCACCTAGGACTAGAGGTACAGAATCATCCTTATGTGCCCTCGCGCAGGGGGAGGGGCAAACTTTTGTTTTTTCGAGGAAATTTTTAGAGTATTATTGCCTGAACCTCTTAATTTGCTACTTTTCAAAAGGGAAACATTGGCGAATAAATTTCCCCGGGGGCGCAAACTCAATCGTCTCACGGAAGAATCTGCACCTCTGCTCAGGACCATCATTCGAGTCGTCTGAAACGACGCCTTAAAATGCCTTAAATGGTGAAGAAACGACGTAATTAGTGCCTTCAACAATGAAAAACAGTCATCATTTTACACCGTTTTATGTGCGCTCGGATTGATGGTCATTTTTTCACCGGAAAGTACACGATGCCGTTTAAGGTGGTATCCAATGAAAAACGGCAAAGTATAAAAAAAAATCCTATTCTAATAATCACTCGTCCGAATCACACGATTTTACGCAGTTTAAGGCTAAACTTGCATACCTATAATAGAGAAAAATATATTTTAACTTTAAATAAATCGATAAAAATTTTTAAATGGAAATAATGCTTACGATTTATTTATGACAATAAGATCTATCTAAATAAATAGATAAAAAAGTTTAAATAAATAGAATACTTACTAGCTACTTTAATACTTTATTCAATCCAAAATAAAGGAAAAAAATATAATTATAAACGAATAACTGAGGTAGTTTAAAACTAAATAGTACTTACGGTTCATGTGAAACAATAATATCTACCTAAATAATACCAAAGAATAGGATTTATTCTATAAGTATGTTGTAGTTTTCTACGAGAAAAAAGTGATGGAAGAGTGTGCTCAAAGGATACTTTTCGAGATTACTTGATAATCAAAATAGTATTGATTATCATACAATATGATATAAAGATCGATTCAAAGGATATATGGAATGCCATTGAATGGATCTCAATAGCAATTATCAATCGGTGTATAAAATAGTTGAAAAAACTCCATTCGGAACGCACATTAATAACATATAACATAAAAAAAGACAGGAAATGCGCTGCAAGAGCAAGAAGGCGCTCTATAGAAATGTGTCAAGATAGTAACCTTTTAATCATAGATAAAGATCAATAAGAGATGTTGCTAATTGATCATCTGACAATGTCAACTCACAAGTTTCCGTGTCTTTTATAATCGATGTGAAAATGCTGTAAAACGATCATCGTAACGGCACCCTTTTCTCTTCGTTTTGCATCGTTTACGACGCTGTTCTCTTTGACATGGGTTGATAAGCTCTATCCATTAGAATAATTGGATTTTTTAAACCCAAAAAAATTTGATCCAAACGTTCAAAATATTTATTTTTCACCGTTTGACTTACGGACTCACTTTCTCAGATCCTACCTTACTTTACTCAGAAACTTGTTCCAATTATAACTCGACGAGCTTTATTCAATCGTATGCTGAGATTTGCCTTAGCTCAAAATATGATTTTTCAGATTCTTACTAGCATCATCTGTCTCTGTCTCCAGAAAAGTCAGTTTGAGATATTAAAAATATAACTATACTCTTAGGTAGAGCTCTTTGAGTTGTACTTAGAAGAAGAATAAGAGCTTTGGAAAAAAATCTCTAAGTGAATTGAGACATGATTCACTTGAATCAGAAGCTAAGTTTTTGCATAATATGAGACGAGATTATTGTAGAAATTTATAAAAATACACAAAAAAGGAATGTCAATTGAATAGCTCCTATGAAAAAGTATCTTTCATCTTAAAGAGTATTATAGGAACCGATGGTCTAAACATAACTCTTTCAAATGTGAAAATTACAGGTCTATATCTTATTCCTAGCAAAAATTATTCACAATAAAAGAGTATTGAATAGTTTACGGATGACCTCGTATAGGAACTCGAAATTCTATAAAACTAAAACTTTACTTTTTTTCTTAAACTAACAGAACATTCCATATTTCTATATTTGAATGCATAGATGTATATGCCCGTGTAGCATTCTATGTAAAAACTACATTTTCTTTTGATGGTCAGTTTGGCCGTAGCCTGAAATTTGAAACTTTGAATAATTGTTGAAATTGAAGGAGATATATATTCAGATTACCTGTTTTTTTTTATACTTTTTTATCTAAATGCTCGATATGCATTAGTATTACCTTTTATTTTCATTTAATTGTATATTGTAGACCTACGATTTTAATATTCGATGGTGATATAATGTATGTTTTGCAGCAAGACAAAATAATAGTAGAGAGAATATATTTCCTTCATATTTTTTTTAAAATGATTTATCGATATTATTTCACGCCGCCAGCGCATGTACAGATTTTATTTTGTATAGAAGCATATGATACAAACATAAAAGGAAAGATTAGTCTAGGTAAGACAAGAAAAGAGAATAATGTTATTGATATACTAATCAGTTGTTTTTTATCATTAGCTATCACATGCCGATCACATTTTAAATATGTTTTTACCTTTTCTTTTGCACTTAATTACAAAGTATGATTTAACGATCAAGCAGAAATAAATCGAATGATTTTTCAACTGTATTTATGAAAAATTTGAAAAGTAAATATAAAAGAAAAGTAGAAATTGCAGATTCAGGTTATATTCACAAATCACTGGAGACATTGAAAATATGAATTATTCGATCATGTCTTATACTAAGTAGAAAACTGTTTGCTCCATAACATCCACTGCTTCGAGAACTTGTGAGTCTCTTATTTGCCCGATTAAACATTTCTCTTATAAAAAGTTGCAAAATTTTATTTTCAATTTCATCACATATTTCGTATTAACTAAGCAAAATCTATATTTTTATAGAATGATCAAAGTATTATCCGAAATAGATGCAATCAACAGGTGTGAACCAACTCCAGTCCTGATTGGTGAACTGAGCATTCATTTATTTGATCTTTATTCCTTCGACCGGATAGTATTTTCCTCTTTTTGGATATGTTGAAATGAATTGATTGCCGTGCTGTTAAAATACTTATTTGAGGTATAACATCGAATTAATTCACTATTCTTGTTCTACAAAAACCATTCTGATCAATATTTGGTCACTATGTTGACTAGATTTGTCCCAAATCAAAATACGACTTCAAATTCGCTATCAGCACGAAAAATTGAATATAAAAATGTTGTCCATTAGAGAAAGTATGAGATTGCTTCTGAGTGCATATTTATAGATATCTTTGCATACCTTTCTAAATTTTACTGAGAGGTGAGAATTAATATTATATCATATTTTATTTTCTTACATGTTGTCATATTGTCGAGAAAATCGAATTTTTTCACATACTAATGCGAAAGCTGTAGAAAACTGAAAATTAACGTCACTATCTGGCAGTTTTTATAATCATAGCTCGGTTTGAGAAAAAAACAAAATACCATATTTGGAATGAACGCAAAAAGCTACATCAGCTGCAGTATTTTTTTTAACAAAAGCTGTTTTACAAAAAATTCCTCCAGAGGGTGTCGAGGGCAAAATTTTGAGAGAAGTGTTGCAGAGAAGTGCAGATTAATTTCTCATGGAAAACATTTTTCTGTTAAAAAAAATACCGCATTTGATGTTTTTTTTTCTCTTAAGTTGAGTTGCAATAGGGAAAACTTACAGATACGATCTCAGGTTTTAACAGTTTTCTATGGTTTTCTCATTGATATGGAAAAATATTGAGTTTTCTGAAAAAATGAGATAAAATATTGAAACTTAGCTGATCTTAGAAAAACTGCAAAGATATCTAAAAATATGCGTTTTGAGACACTCTCAAACTATCTTCAATGAACAACATCTTTTCCAAAGTTATCAACTTTACACACAGCCGAATAATGTTTTTATGCTCAATTTTTTATGTTGATCACGTATACAAAGTTACATTTTGTTTACCTTCAAATCTAGTCAACTTAATGGTCAGATATCGGCCAAAATGCCTATTCAAAACCATCACAGTGCGCCAAGTGTGATCTCTTGTAAAAATCTTCTTGAGATTTTTTGCCTTTTGAATAATATACTAAAAAATGTGGAATTGCACGGAATTTCCACAACTAAAATCATTTTTTAGGGGCAGCAAGACTTATCAAGGTTAGATACAAACTACTGACAAGATGACACACATAAACGTATATACACTCCTTTATATTGCATGGCATTGACTGCTGACTAGAAATTATTTCCATTATTATTTGCCTAGTGTATTTTGTAGAAAACTCTTTTTTACATCTTTGAAATATTCCTCAATTCTACACAATGAACAAAAGCTGAGGAAATCTCAAAATGCTGCTGAAACATGAAAAATCTTTTTTTTT
This sequence comes from Macrotrachela quadricornifera, assembly GCA_022393335.1. NCBI lineage: Eukaryota > Metazoa > Rotifera > Eurotatoria > Philodinida > Philodinidae > Macrotrachela > Macrotrachela quadricornifera. The sequence goes on from JAJEKB010020933.1 coordinate 1,059,312, forward strand.
GTGAGTTTCTTTGATCTGGCTCCAAAAAATGGAGCATTGTAGGCTTTGGTATTTTTTACAAATACGTCAGGAGAATTTAATGTTTTCAATTTAGAAGTGCCTTAATAAGATCTTTGATTTTAAGTAAAAAACATCCAAAAAAGCTGTTAGCGCAATTCCTGCGGGATTAAAATGTGAAACATGATCTAACTATCATTAACCCTTTGACGAATGGTGGTCCATATATGAACCAACTTTTTACTCGTTGTTATAGAAATAGAATAAAACAGACACAATGACTCCGCTAGGAAGGAAAACATCACTGCATATATAATATAAAATTGATTGTTAGATATGTAACTTTTGGTTTCAATCTTTATGCTCTCCCTCTACAATTAAATATAAAAATGTGCGCCTCTCATTTTTACTTTTAAAAAGAGACAGGAAAGATCTGACCAACATGAAAGTTTGGTTATTTCTCAACACAGGAGTGTATTTTTGTTCCTCTTCTAAAGCCGTATCGCTTTTACTAAATAGAAGTTTGTTACATCCGACTTTCATTTTGTTGACAGAGTAAAATTGAAGGTATTGCAGAACAGAACTAATTAATTTTTCTAACTTTACAGAAATTTTACATAAAAATGCTTATCTTGATCGCAATAAATAGCCTCATCACACGTGAAGTAATTCGATATTGTTGATCCTATCTTTGCGCGTTATAATGTGGATCAAGACCAGCTGATAAGATATCTGTCATGTCTATGAAGGTCAGGATGTGGAATCCAAATTCCTACCCCTATATGCTTCAACACTATTTTTGATCATGTTTCATAAAAGATATACATAGAATAGCAGCTGGAACGACCTACTAGCTTACAGTTGGTAACAGCTTAATGCGGAACAAACATTTTTCTTCTCGGGAAATAGGTGTTACAAACCTTGTACCACCGTCCTCAAGGAATTAAATAGCTACAAGTCAGTAAAATGTCACTTAGTGATTAAAAAATGCTCAAGCTAGTGTCTTAAAGTGAGATTTTTGAAAGCACACGAGTGTAAACATGAATTGCATCTCCCTTGATAATGAGCCTCACTGGCACGTCAAGTATTCAGCCAAGTATGTTGATCTGGATCGATCGTTTCTGTCATTTTCCTATCTATTTTCTAGTGTAACACATTTAAACAGCGATTGTTCATATTAGCACGTACATTGATCGATTCAAACAGTGTCCTCGATCATGCAACTATGGTCTCCTCCAGATGTAATCTGGAAGGGTGTAACCATATAAATCTTTGTACCTTAATTATCAAGTGAAGTCAATTATCCTCAAGTATCAACTGGTACGGATGTCTAGCTCAAGCGGTCATTATTATCAAAATGCAATCACAAAAAGCAGAAAAAGTGATATCTCCATGATAGTGACAGTAATTTTTTTCCCTGTGAAATTTGATTCATAGGAATAGTTTCATTTTCTTCTTGTTTACAAAAATCGACGGATAAATGTTCTTTTGATGTTTCTCATTCCATTCTTGCATTCCTTGAAGTAGGTTTTCGATGGAACGATGAAGACCACGAAAGTCAATACTGGTGGCAAGGATGAAAGGAAATAACCCACGAGAAAGAGAATTACTGAATCACGAGGTGATTTGACACATTCTAGGATAAAGTAAAGAACTAAACGAGGTACGGCTAAGATAACGAGAAGAATTTGACTGATCACGAGATACTTGTGCCTATTGAATTGTTGACGAAGATGACTTCGATAAGCAAGTTTATGTTCAATAACTGCACGATTTCGAGCAGCTGTAATGATGATTGAGAAAGGTGAAACGATATTAGTTGTGAATGGTGCAATGAAATGAAAAATGTTCATCACTAATGTATATTTCGTGAGCAAGACCTGGTGAGACGATGGGTAACGAACGATGCACCAAATTCGTTTCTCGTCGGGATCATCGATCAATGTGCGATTGAGTGGTTCATGAACCGATGAGCCAATGACAAAGAGAAAAATTCCACTGATGACCCACTTAGTCATTCGTCGACTGAGAACTTTTTGAAAGTAGGTGCCTTTGATGACGCTCACTAATCGTTCCGCAGCGACGCAAGCATATAACCAATCACCAATGTATAAGCAAATCTTGACTAAAAAATCGAACCACATACATTGATGGATCAACACTGTTCGATTGGTTACAATGAGCAATTGAATCATAGTAAAGAGAAGAAATTTTAAGCTAACTATTGTTCCAGTAAAAAGAGAGATTATCGAGGCAATTAGTAAATAAATTCCACAGCCTACTTCACGACATTGCGGTCTGATAAACGTCAAAATACAAAGAAATCCATTGACCAAACAGATCACGAATAAAATAACAGTAAGAATAAGACTGATTTTCAATTCAAATGGCTGGAATTGCATTGAATGTCCTGGTCGAATTCGATAGCCTAAAATGGCATCAAGTGGAATACTGAAACCTTGCGTCGACAGTTGACAACGAACACCAAAAAAACATTTTGAGCATATACATTCCACGGATGCTGGACACGTAAGATGATCTTGAATACATTGTCCACCATTTTGACAATAAGCTGTGTCCTGACAAAGATGTTTCTTATTTTGATCAAAGGAAAAACAATTGGCACGACGATCGAAAGTGCACAAGCACATAAAATGACCACGATCATGAAAACATGATAGATCTGTTCTTCTTTGACATGCAGTATGGTAATATTTAGCACGGCGAAGAATAGGCCAGGACAGCATTGTTCTATTGAATAATTCACTTGCCATTAGACAACGTTGACCAGGATGAATAGTGATGTTCAGTTGAGGCTGATAAGCATAATTCACTCGAAGATATATCAAATAGATTTGCTCATCCCATTCGGTGAAAATCAAATGAAATTTTCGATGCCAATAAGTCGTACCAGTTTGACGCTCAAAAGGAATTTTGACGAACGTTGTTGTACGTTCAGGAGGTTCCCATGTCGAAGTAGGGTACCATGGAATTAAAGAACGTTCAATTCCAACAGTGATAAAATGAACGAATAGTGTCACAGGAATATACGAGCTTGGAAACGATTGGAATGTCAAATCGATACGTGTTGCACTGTATTCACATGTTTTACCATAGAATTCTGGGGGACAAACACATACGCTTTCATCACCCACTGTAATTCGAATATCACGCGAAATACAAAGACCACCATTCATACATTTCCTTGAGTTTCTTCCTTGACACACATTGTTGGACAGGTAACATCGTTGACCAAACTTGTGCAGAGGACATAGACAAACAGATCTATTTTTCCATGAATTCAAACAAATTGAATCTACTGAACAATCACATTTGATGACTTTTGAACAAGATAATCCATACCAACCAGGTTTACATCGACAGAAAAATTTGTTCGTATTGACATAGCGAGTACAATGACCATTAGATTGATGGCATTGGATTGGACAAGCAGTTTCCTGCAAAGAAATGTAATATGGTATGGTCAACTGGACTGACAATCGATAAACAGGAAGAAAGACAAATTTCAATGAATACCACCAACTTATTTGATACTGAAATGCTAACATATCATATGCATCGATTCGTATCGAATATGTTGAATTAATTGCTTTTGATCGATTGGAGTAGAGTAAATGAAATCTTTGTTTGATCGAACAATCACTTATAGGTAAATAGTTGACTTCATGATATGATTGAACAATATGTTCAGCATCATCTAGCAGATAAATCAAAAGACGAAATGGTTTACGTGATTCGTATGGTACGATTTGTAGAGTAATGCTGACACGTTGATTTTGATATTGACACTGACTACCGTAAAATGTCGCTGGGCATAAACATTTCTGTTCTATGTTATTGGATGATGTTCTGGTTTGATTGCGCCATAGATGAATGAGAATACCACCATGACAGTAAAATGTCATCGGTGCAGTTTGCTTCGAATTAGGATCGATAGTGTGCATTGAATTCAGTGGAATCTGGTTGGAAACAATATGCCTTCCGAGAGGTTGCATCATAATATTGAACGGACGTAGACTAGAATTGTACAGATGAAAATGAGGTACATATCTTTTATGGGCCATCTCTAGCATCTTCAGCCCATCATCAAGACTACAGAACAGTGTTTCTATAGTTAATGTGAGAAGGGTGATCCAAAAGCGTTCGCGACATTCTTTTACCGGATAACGAAGTTTTTTGCATATCAAATCCGATTCATCATCACCGTACAATCTACAATCAGTGTGTCCATCACATATGCGATTAATATCCACACACTGTTGTGTCGAATTTTGGTAGGTAGTCCTAGAATAAATAAATTCAGCAGAGAATTGGTTGCAAACTGACAGATCTTCACACTTTTCTTTAACATATGTCACTACGTTGATTATACCTACTTGTTCGTAACCGATTCATGGTTAGTATAGTTATTCCAGCATCGATATGCTAAATCATTTCCATTTGCCCGACATAAATGTTTTTCATCCGTAGCACCTAAACAATCAACTCTGTCATCACCGGCATAAACAATCGGTAAACAAATAAATTGACTTGTATTCCCTAACAAACATGGATGTCCTATCATACCCTCACAAACAGGATGAGAACATTGAGTTTCATCGACTCCATTACGACAATTCCAGACTCCATTACATCTAGTGTACTGATTATCACATTGCCATTCTTCGCAATCTGTTTCATCTGTTTCATTTTTCGCGCCGATCGTTTGTCGATATTCGACGTAACTATCACAGAGAGTGGAAAATTGAATGTTATTACTTTGTTCTTCACATTCAAAATTGTCTCCAAAAGAGGACATGACAAACACAGGTAGCATACAGCGAATTCCAAATCTGTTATGACCAAAGTCTGTTTTTGGTGTACAATTTACACGTTTTGGATCATTCAATAGACAACTATCTTTGAATAATTCATCACTTTTATCATGACAATCAATCATGAGATCTGCTAAGCGATGTTTTGAAAGACATTTTTGTCCGCATCGAAATAGACTACTTTGAGAACAAGAATTTTCTTCATTATTCATAGGTGTTGCACAATGATTGTATAGAATTGTTCTGACTGCTTCAAATGTCTCCCACCAGGTTCTCCATTTGAGTAGGTCACCAAAGATGTCCGAAAGTACAGGCTCGCAAGTGAGCGTTACTTGGGGTTCACTAACCTTAGTTAAATGAATCGGCGATGAAAACGAGAAGGAACTACAGAATTGTTTATTGTAACATAGATAAGCTGGTTTTGTACTATCGATACTTGTTTGATTCGAGACATAAAATAGATGAAGATAGGCCCAAGCAATAGATTGTGCAGGAAATTCAAACACTGCAGGGCAGTATTGGCGGATTTTCGTCTCACAAGAGGAAATGAATCTGTCACAAATATTTTCACATGAGACGTTGAAGATTGCCTCTAACGATAAATCCTGTTCAATAGAATCAAACATGTAACACAGGTGGTATAACAATCAAAACTCCTCTTTCGCTAGTCTGTTGGATAAGAAATTCGATTTTTACGATCTTGAATATTGCAAAAAATCTCTAATTTTTATCGACTGTTCAAAAGGTAGAAAGACGACTTACCTGTGAGGGATCATTACTGAGACAGATCATAGCAGCCCAACATTTATCATTCAAATGATTGTTAGCAGCACGAGATAAAATAGAGTTGTAGAATTTGGTTTGTCGTTTATCAGGACAGGAAAGAGTTTTAGAACAAGATGAAAGGTCGCTATCGACTATTCTTTGCTGCTGTGATGTTGTATCTTCGCATCTGAATGAAGGATCACCTTGGCCACAGAAGTCTAAATAAGTATACACTTCAAATCCTAGGAATGGTTCGTCAGACCCATCGATACAATCTGGCTCTATCCGACCATCCTGAACAAAAACGCTCGAAATACATTGACCATTACGACATCGATATTCATGCAAATCACATTCGTTTTTTTCTAGTTCATCACAATGTTTTTCATCGAGAGGTTCAGGCCAACAATCGACATGTCCATCACATATCTCTCGCCAATCAAGACACCAAGCAACGTTGTCACGCATACATGATAAATGTACATAGCAATTTCGACCGGCTCGTATCGAAGAATTCACTTGTAATGCTGATGTTGCAATCTCATGAAAATTCCGAGGGCTCTGCGATAACTAAAATTAAGAAAGAAACAAGTCATTTACGAAGATGAATATCGTGAAAGACATACAATATCTTGAAAAGAATACTGACAAAATCGACCGAATCGATTGACAGATGAACAGTTGTAAACTCGTAGATCGGCGTCTATATGTGTTAGCGTCCTATTCGACAGTTCGAGAAACGATTGGTACCGTTCAGTAAGTTCCATTGGAACTGACCATGCGAGTAAGTCCAAACTTGTGACGTTCAATTGACTTAATTGAATGAACGTGAACGAAATAAGATTATTGACGATGGTTCGATCATTCAGTTGATCACGCCGACAAAAAGGCAATATTTGATGATGCTGTTTATATAAATTGAGAATACGTACAGGGTCAAAGAATAGCGGTTCAGTTATATAATAATCTATGCAATCATGATCTTCATTCACAATGTTGGTTTCATCTGCACTTCGATAGATGTAAAATTGAGATTTTACATTCATAGTGATCGAAATGATAAGCAGAATACCATTGAAAAGTCGAAACCACAACATCTTTCCGCATCAAATAATTCGTTTCAACCAACAGCTATGATATTTCAAGGGAGAATGTCAGTGCATTTATATTCCTTGAGCGATGATTACCGTCTCGATGCTGACATCAGTATTATGAATGTATTATTGATCGATCTATTGTGATGACGTTCATGCTCTATCATCAATAATAAAATTCTCTGCAATACTGCATGGTAGAGAAACGACAAGATAAATATGCAGTTATCGATTCTAATTAATATTATCAATCTTTTCAAGTCATTTTTATTTGAGCAATATCAATTGTATATGAACATCAAGCATTGTATTAAAAAACATGGCAAAAGAATAGGAGAGAGAAAGCAAAAGCGTTACTTTAATGTAAAGAAAACGGGTGAAAAGCTTTGAATTTCGATGCGATCGTCTGTTTTTCAGAAATAGATGACATAAAGGCTCCGTTTAAAAGGCAAATATGTTAAAAAGACCGAACAAAACAAGCATTCGGAGTGGAATAAGATGGGATGCAGCATTGAATGACTTGCTAGGTACAGTTGTAGTCATTTCAGGAAGGTGATTAGTCATAGTACTAGAGAGGCTGGTACTTCCTGTTGTTGTCGATTTTTGATTGTCTTTTGTTTTGCTAGCCACGGCACCAGTCGATTTACTATATTCATTGTGTATACTTGAAACACTTGGAGTAGTGCTCCGTGTTGATGAAGATTTCGTTTTCTCAAGTGCATCTAGATCAAGGTCATCTCTAAATAAAATTATTGAGTCATTTCTTTGTCATCGAAAGGTGATGTATCTGCATCATCTGAACATTTCTGGCATCAAAACAAACTCAATGATGATACGTCTTGGAAGAAAAAAAATCACTTTCACACTACTCACACCATCTTAAACACTGTATCATAATTGATTGTGCCTATAAGATTGTCCATTGAAGATGAAGTAGACTCTATCACTTCTTTTACTTTCTTCGATGTTTCCTTGCTATTGCATCGATCGATGTTACAAGTGTAGAATGTATGAATTTTAACCGTCGATGATTGAGCATTTTCAGACATCGATTTCGAAACGACTCGCACTTGGTTTGGTTTAGCATCACGAATGCATGTTTGTTTGTTTGAATCAGAATCTTCTACGGCACACAAGAAACATTCGTCTTCTGTTGTTTGTTCTAAGTGATCGGTAAAACAACGGATAGATTTTGTCCCGTTATTATTGTCTTGATCATTTAAAAGTAACTGACGAAGTAGAGTAATATTGGTTTGCAGCCGAATATTCTGCTTAAAGATAAACTGACCAATTATTGGACAGATCAACGGTTCGTAACTTTTGCATCCTAACATAGGTGGTATCTTGAGAATCAATTGGGAGTAGTAGTGCGCACCACCTTTGGGAACTAATGGATCATGATTGAATGTGAGTATTGAGGTAGCTTGAGCGAGATAATTTTTATTATCAGCTTCATTGTTCATCGAAGAAGAGCATCTCGCCAAACACTTGTTTGTAGTCAAATCAATTTCCATGATTGCGTAAAATTCGTCAGTATTGATCAATTGTCGTTGAATACGATTTGCACGGGAAGTTGAGAGGGTCATTCTCTGATTCCTACTGAAATCAGCAGTAATGGCAGCCTCGAATCCATCAATAGAACTCATTGTCCATAGACAAGAAAGCAGCAATAGAAACGTCACATAGAGCATAGCCATTGATTCAAAGAATTTTAATGATTGATAAGTTATTAACTAACAACTAAGGAGACTATACTCAGACGTATACTGACGCAGTTGCTTTATGATTCTGTCAAAAATGTTGAAGAAGTCAGGCCTGTTTAAGCGACAAGATTTATTAAAGTTGATTCATTACTACATAAGCATAAAATCAGCCGCTATTGTAAAACATAGAAAATGCAAAAGGGTGAGAATGGTGGTGATACTCTTCTCTTCATTCTCATCCTCAAGACATTTGACATATCGTCCAAACTAAAGAAAGCAAAGAACATAGGAAGAAATTGAATATTCTATTAGAAGAATCGTTAATCACCTAATATTTTCTGCCAAATTCTTACTAGCATACTTGAACATAAGTTTTTAAATGAAAACTGTTTACCATTGAATCTCTCCTACCAAATCTTTGCTCATTCATTTTAAAATAAGATTTCGCGAAAAACCTCTTTTTATCGTTGTATCTCTGGAAGTTCTTACATTTTATCCAAATGAAGAAGCAAACACCGAAACATAAATCAATTATTGTCTCCTAGCCCATAATAAAAAGGAAACCAAAAACAGTATTCAAAACTAATTCTTTTACATCCGTCTGACTTTTCCATCACGAAATATGATACTAGAGAAAGGAAAAAATCGCGATCATAGATTTTTCGGTACACATCTCATACCCACATCCACCTGCCATATTTTTCTACAGATTTCCCTAATCGAAGTAATCACCAAGAGAGTACTACTTGAATACTCTAGTTAAAAAAGGCCGTGGGTACTCATAAATACTTGATAAATTCCGATGTCTATGGTTTGGGATTTGATTCAATACTGAACACATTTATCATCCAGTTATACTCTAGATGCAAAAGAAATTCCGTGATTGTCTTATCTATTCAATTCACTATGATCAGAGACCACAAAAACTGATACTGTGTGAATCCATGGTGACTCAATCACTTTTTGGAAAGGTTTTTCTTCAATTTTTTTCCTCTAAAATGCCGGTATGGTCTAGAATATATTTTTGAAAAAAAAATCAAATTCTTCCTAATGAGAATGTCGAGTTTTGAAGCATTATTTTGGAACTCTTACGATATATTTTACAGATAGAAAAAATCTGAAGAAGACGCCTAGAATTTCTTCGAAGGTATTTTTTTTTGAATTTTTTCGTGCTCAAAAATATTTAAAAAGATTAGAAATATTAGACCCTTCATATTGAAAGTTCTAAGTGCTAAGTCAACGTGAGTTACAATCAATTAATTTGAAGAATCTTCATCTTCTCTTTTTCGTAGAGTTACGGACAGTTGATGATATCGAATTTTGACATAGAACTCACCTTAAACCATGTCCTAATCTGTGTTGATCAAGATGTCGAACGATATTGAACCATTGAGTGGCTAATCGGTTTGAATTCCCGCATAGTTCGGATTCCTTGTATTGTACCTAAGCCAACATAAACATAAAGGAATAAAAGTAAAGGTCTTTCTCACGTGTTGTTTGAAGTTTTTCGCTTTTAGATAATTGTTCTTAACTTTTTCTACTTCACCTGCTTCAAGATAAAAAAAGCTGTTAGCCCAATCTCTACAGGATTAAAATGTGAAACACGATATAACTGTTTTCCCTGTCGGCCACGGTCTGTGAGAGAGACAGGAGGGGAATGGATCCAAATTTCTACCCCTAAACACTTCAGCACTCTCTTTCAGATCGTGTTTCATATGAGGTCCGTTAATCTTCTGATGGTTCCTTTCTCAACAGTTTGAGAGTTACTTTATTGCAATATAATTGAAAAAAGGAAAGTACTCTCCAGTTGATGGAATCAAGAACAAATGGTTGAATACTCAGTCCCACTAATTTCAGTTAACTAGAATTGATGCGTACCTATATATTATGATATTACGGAAAACTATCTAAGTTATCACATCAAAGAGAAAAGACTACAGAGGAAAAACATTGGACAGAATGAAAGAAAAGAGCTAACTATTTGTTGATAGTATCTGTAAAGAAAGAAAGAACGAACAAACGAACATATATCAGTAAAACCATTAGGGCATGTCTAAACACATACCATAACAAGTATTGATTGAATAATTATTAAATTAATAGTAAATATCTTCTATAGATACATAAAAATGAATAGATAATTATGGATGACTCGAAGAAAAAAACAAGTTTATTGTTGAGAAATAGATATATATTGTAAAATGAATTATTATAGTTCATTTGTTTGAATATTATTCAAATTCATCTTCATCAATAGATGCATTGAGGAGAACATATCCTTGATGAGTAAGAGAATATGTTGATTATTCAATTATAAAATAATTCGGTTTCAGATTACACCCTGAGTGGTCCTAATAAATCAAAGAAAATCCAATGTCCATTGCTTTATTTCCTTTTCTAAAACAATAATGTGTGTTAGTGCATTGATGTAGAATTTATCAAAGAAAAAATTTTTTTGATAAATTTTGTGTTAATATTTCCAAAATCAGTAAAAACAATTGTATTTGATTATATTCTTCACATACGAGAAAAATTTTTATGAACTGTTAAATCAAGATTTTTAGTATAAAGAGCAAAAAACGAGTCAATAACATCAATCTTAGCTTATTTTCATTTGATACCAGGTAAAATACGTTGAAATTTTACTTTTTACCACATGATGACTGATGATGATTAGAAACCAATTGATTGATCGAAACAAATACCCATATAAATACTACTCAAGTATTTCGACAATCCGATTTCATAGGTTTTTTTATATATTTATGGCAGAGATGGACGGAGCAGCAAAAAAGTCGCACCGCCATCCTCTCTTCCCGTCCCGTGTAATTCTAAATCCGTTTTCAGAGACCATTTATTTTCAAACATTTTAGCAGATGTTCAGGGTCATTATTTTATTTCACCACATAAAAATACATATTTCAGACAGATAACCACAATTTCCAAATAATTATTAATTTGTTCAGGAGTTAATTTAGTCCCTTGTGAATAGAAATCTGCATGACCACGGATTTTAGTCACATTCGTGACTCATAGCTATGAAAAGTATATGGATTCCAAGACATTTAGGATCGTTGGTATAAAACACAGTTTTGCGAAGTGACAAGATATATTGCTGTTTACTGCCAGATGCTAGAATTAATAATTTGAAATAAAGATTTCAAAATCAGCAATAGTCTCCTCTGGATCGGGAAAAAATTTGCGGGGTTGCTCCATGGATAGTCAACCACACAAAAACAAAATATTCAGAAATTTTTCTTTTGTAATAGAGTTTTGTAGCACTTTTTTCGCTGATCAGCTTGGCATAAAAAGCTGCGAAGTTCATTAAGGAATGACGATGGTTTAGTCAAAATATTAAACATAGTAAAATAGCATCAAATTCCATTTCTCCTGATAAAACATCAGAAAAAATCCGATCAGCAGATATTCTGCAGAAATATAACATAGTAGATTTTGTAAAGAAAAATTTGCTCTACAAAATCCTACTAGCGATTTCTCAGACAAAGTCGAAGAGTATGAACAAATTTTAATGGAACATTGTACATGGTATTTATCATAAAAGTGTAGTACTTCTGTTAAGAATATTGTATTGAAATTTATTCATACTCTTCGACTTTATCTGAGAAATCACTAATAGGATTTTGCAGAGCAAATTTTCTTTACAAAATCTACTATGTCATATTTCTACAGAATATCTGCTGATCGGATTTTTTCTAATGTCTTATCAAGAGAAATGGAATTTTATACTATTTTACTGTTTAGTATTTTGGCTATAGTATCGCCATTTCTTAATGAACTTCGCAACTTTTTTTACGAAAATGACCAGAAAAAATCTCTGTAGAATGTAGCAGAACAAAAAACTATGCTGAATCCTTTGCTTTTGTGATTGACTTCCTATGAAACAACTGTAAAAAGATTTTGAAAATTAGTTTTTAATAGTTAAAGCAAGTTTTTCTCGATCAGATTCCCAATAATGTTATTCTTTATTTTTATAAAATCGAAGAAGAAACTAACAAGAGAAGGCTTCGACTGTTCCCTCACTTTTGAGCTAAAACTTAGTGTACAGTAGATAATCGAGTATGCTGATTTTGAATATCACAAAGGTTTGATGATACGAACCTTCAAAGAGCAAATTTTCTGAAAAATCAGGTTGTCAAGCCAAAAGTTATGTTGTGACAAAGAATTTTCTTGATCCATCTATGCGAAAGAGCGTGCCACAAAACCTACAGAAAACTATTTTGGGAAGTGCTTTGACGTATGATTGAGCTTTTCTATTGGAAATGAAAAGTGTCTTTCATACTAGAACAAAAAATGCGTCGAAACAGTGTGAACTCTTAGACCGAAAGTTTCATATGAATGGATCAAGAAAACTTTTTGTCACAACGTAGCTTTTTGCTTGACAACCTGATTTTTCAGAAAAGCCGTTCTTTGAAGTCTCGTATGCTTAAACCCTTGTGGCATTCAGAATCAGCATACTTGATTACCAACTGTACACTAAATTTTAGCTGAAAAACAAGAGGACAGTTGGAACCTTCTCTCGTGAGTCTATGCTGAATCATGAATATTTTTTGATAAATATGAAGAAGCAAGTTAAACATAATTCAGATAGAAGCATCGGAAATTCGAAAACCGGAGAGATCACGAAAAAACTTGCAGGAAATTCAGAATTTTTCTGAAAAATCTGAACGATCTCGAGCTGTTGGTTTCCATAATTAGAGACTTCTTTAAAGAACTGTATTAGCTTCTGAAAACCGAATCAATACTATCAATACTTTGTAAGCCTATTCGTCGGTCATGATCACAATTACGCAAGAGCATGACCATTTTGCAGATCTCTAATTAATATGTCTCTAAAATTTTCATTGTACTAAAATAATAGAGTAGTATCAAGAGGCAGTGTGGCATCGCGGCTCGTTCATCTCTGGTACAGATGTTTGTTTATTAACGATCGAGCATAGATTATAACAAATTGAAATAAACATTATATTTAGTACCAAGAAGAGTACTGATCAAATTTATGGATAAGAAATTAATTTATTTCATGTTATTCGTTTACAAATCGTGGACACCTTATGGACATTTTACGATAGTCTTTTTTATCAGATTCTATAGTAAAATTAATCTTTAACGACAGAGAATGTCTACTATGGTAATGATTGTGTTTTAATTAAATATTTTCAATGAAAAATGGTTATATGTTGATTTGTAGTTAAACAATTGGATGTATGCATTGATAGTAGATGAATCTCGAGATCAAATATTTTCATAATTGACGCAGTAAATAAGGATAGTTTTTACTCGAATATGCTGTCAGAATTTTAGTAAGAAAATACAGTATTTTGAGATTTTTTGAGTCATATTTTGGTCTATGGAAAATTTGATTGCACCATCGTATAGATTTGGTCGAGTTGTATAAGACATACTGAAGAATTACTTAGGCACAAGTTTATAGGTGGATGTTTGTTTAAAAAAAAATTCGAATTCACCTTTATCTAACGTCGTTGTAATATAAATAATAACTTACATATTCTATCTCACTGCTTAATTCACAATGATGTAATACTTAAGATACATTGAATAAAAAATCGTGCATTTTCTGAGTACATGAATAAAACGAAAAATAAACTATTGTGAGACACTTTTATAAAATATTTTTTTGTTTGTTGATATCATAATACTTTCATGTAATATTGGCATAATATAATTCACACACAAAATTATGATATTGAAATATTCAGAAAAGAGTACAATTTTTGAAATGGTTTTCTTTTCAACCAAGATTTTTATAAATAAATTATTTAGTAGAGAAAGACCTATTAAAATTTGCATGAATTAACTCGTCATGTGAGATAAATATGATTATTTCAAATACATTATCTTTTTTGTCCATCTATCAAAGCAAAACGGAGAAATATTAAATACACAAAAAGGTGAGTATGAAGTATCCATGAATTATATATGTACAGATTATATCGAAATTTTTCTTTGCTTGGAAAATTAATTTCATTCCAAAATTAAATGAAAATTCTTAGAACATCATGTCAACAATAACTGATATATAAACATCGTAATTTAGATATTTCATTTAGTGAACATGCAGTTTTCTTTAATGTTGATAACGCATATATAATTTATGTTACACATCTTGAACATTGTAATCTGCTGGGTAACAATAAAAGGAAGTAATTCTTTTTCATTACTTATGTTAGATTATAAATAAAACTTATTTTTAATAATATATCTGATGTCTCTTTGTCTTCCTTTCTTTTATTTCAACATATCATCTCTTTTCTATATATATATTTATGAGAACTTTTATACGATAGTTATATCCTTGTTTTTTAATTAAAAATAATTTTTTTTTTTAGTTTAAAAAAAAGATTTAATCTGAAAAAAAATTCTTAATTGATATTCTATTTTCTACAACATTTCCACTTTGTAAAATTAATTTTAATACATTAAAAAAAAAGTTTATTTTAAATAAATATTTATTATAGAGAAAATAAAATTTTATTGTTATATTTATGTTAAATGTTTCTAGAATCTCATTCGCTATTTTATATAATGTAAATTCTGTTACCATAGATACCTCAACTCTAAAAACATAATGTAGAATAATTATAGAAATAGAAAAACGTCACTGAGCTGTAGCATAAAAAGATATAAAAGATTAAAAGACTAAATTAAAGAGTAAGAATGTGATAAACATGTAATTCATTGTTGAATTAAACATATGCACACTACTGTTTCCGTATTCAAAGAATAAATCTCTTCTTTTATCATAAAAAATGCACAAATTAATGAGTATCTCGCCTACATATCACCATGTGAAGATAACTAGTCGTGCATATTAATGATATCTATGTTTTTTAATAATGCCTAGCATTAGATGGTATATAAATATATAGATAAAATCGAGATAATAGTAGACATCTAAAAAAAGTGAAATTCAGAAACAAAATGTCATCATCACTCGTTTTTGTTGGACAACAAATAACAATTTATATAGGTACATTAACTCTTATTGCTGGTGTTATTGGTGGACTTTTGAATATAGTTGTTTTTCTTAGTCTTCATACTTTTCGACAAAATCCATGCGCATTTTATTTAACTATTATGTCAATTGTTAATGTAGGCCAGATGCTTACAGGATTACTTAGTCGTATTTTGGATACTGGTTTTGATATTGATTGGTCAGAAATGTCAATATTCTTTTGTAAATTTCGATTTTATTGTTATCAAGTATGTGCATTAACATCAATGACTTGCTTATGTTTATCAACAATTGATCAATATTTGACCACTTGTTCTCGTCCACAATGGCAACAATGGAGTAATATTAAAGTAGCTCGTAGATTATCAGCAATATTTGTTGTTATTTGGATTATTCATAATATTCCTTTTCTAATCTATTTCAGTCATTTAACATCAAGCACAACGGGTTCTATCGCTTGTAGAAATACAAATAATATCTTTCAACAGTATTTTATCTATAGTATCAATCTCATTCTTGGAAAATTTTTACCTATTTTTATTACATTCTTCTTTGGATTTTTGGCTTATAGAAATGTACGACAATTGGCTCATCGAACAGTTCCTCTTGTTCGACGTGAATTAGATAAACAGTTAACAATCATGGTCTTATTGCTAGTTATCTTTGCTTTTTTTACTATTTTACCATATTCCATTGCATACCTTCTATCAACGATACCAGGTGTTAACAAAGATCCTATCATAACAGCTGGACTACAGTTTACAAATCTTTTCACTACATATTTGTCATATATATTTTTTGCAGTGAGTGATATAAATTGTATTTATCTAACAAATAAGATTGCTTTTTCTCTTTAGAGTCCATTTTATATATTTTTGTGTGCATCTGATCGATTTCGTCGACAATTGATCTACGTACTGTTTAATATTTATCTTAAACAAGGTCGGGAACGAAGAATGGCAATAAACCAAGTAATGCCACAAATTACATAAGCGTCCAGTAGTTCTAACGTGTTGAAAAAAAAATGACTTTTTCTCTGTGTTTTAATTGCTTTCTAGTATTTCTTTTTTTTTGAGTGTTGTAACTTCATTGTAATCAGTCAAAATTCGTAAACATTAAAAATTAACAATAGACATCTTTAAGTTCACTTATATAATCGATGCATATTACAAACGAATATCTTTTATCAAATAAAAAGAATGATTTACTTAGCTATGCGATAGACTTCTGAATTGAATGGAACTATGTTCGATTGTACTTCTTCGATTCAAGTTTATTTAATAAAAAAATGGTTATAATAGATTTTATTAGATCCATTCGCGATCTATAGAATTATTCTGTGCATTAAACTAACTTTTATTCAGAAGCTTTTAGTCATTTTCAGATAAAACATACAAGAAAGTCTATTTTTTCATGAGATCAACTAACAAGTAACTTCAGCTGACTGTTAATGGAGGATAATGATCTGTTGTTACACGGCGTAATGAGAAGACAGGAATTAGCTCATATTGTGATTAATATAAACCCCCTATTCATTTGATAAGCAACCTAATGACAAAATATTAATTTTTTACTTTCAATTTATTCAAGCACAAACATTTCCTTCTCTTGATATTTATCACAATTTTCACGCTATAGATTTCTTCAAAAGTACTCCTGATAGTGTTATCATACTGAGCTTTACAAAGTTGCTTTGCTTTTGGTATTCGATTGAAAATATTTTCACGGAATCATTGTATATTCAATACGTGAATTTATTTGATCAATTAACTTTTTCATTTTTAGTCGAATGTTTTTCTTGTAAATGATTTTTGAGATTGATATAGTTGAGCAGATTTTACGTATTTTTACGGCTAACTACCCATGTGTTCGTGTACATTTTAATTCGAGTTAGTTATATGTAGATTTTTCATATTTTCATGTCATGAAACAACATATAATTACAGCATTGTGGGTGAGAGTATATATACTGTTAGCGTCTGTCATCTTTTAGAGTATCATATATTTCAGATACAATATTTTACCTACTCTTCTAATAATAGGACAGTATGACGTGTTTGTTATCATGAAGGACGGTAAATATTGTTGTAATTTTTAATGAAAGACACCAAATGTGAAAATTCTGACGAATAATTACGGTCGTATATTAACCATAAAGTAGTTTCTTGGTATGCATTTTGTTTTGATTGTATGTCATACACTACATACAGTGAACTACGAACATCGTTTATTATGACATTCGTACAAATGTTAGCCATGTTCACATCTTAGTTTTTGTCTAACTTATTAACTAAAATCTTAGTGCTATAGGTATTTTCCAATCTAATTCGGTAAAAATTTATCGTACAATGAATGAAGTGTCATCATGGGATTTTTAAGCAAAAAAAGCTGTGATTTCTCTCCAAAACACTTGAAATAATATCGGAATATATCTGCATATATGAGCGATATAAAATCATACATTCGTCATACTTTATTTTCGAATAGAATTCTGTTTAAAAATATCATAAAAACGCTTTAACTTGTCGAACAAGTTCTATGTATGTTTGCTCAATCCGAGTGAGTCGCAGTGATTTGTTTTCTAAAACTCTGTAACACTTTCAAACGATGATCATCTTACAGAGCAATATATTGCTACTCTTACGTTGTTTAAATGCCAGTTAGAATTGGCTGATTCGAAATTGACATTTAGATAGTTTCTTAATGAAATTACTTTTGTTTAACATTAGCGTTTGATTTTTTAATAAGAACAAAATAATTAATAAAGAAAGAGAACTAATTGAAGTTTATAAGTCTTTAAAAGAAAATTTTCGTGCCGTCCGTCCTATTTTTTAAAGCAGGATGTATTGAATTCGAGCAATTCCTGGTATAGAAGCGCAATAATCAGAGCAATCTGTTTTCGCATATACTTTTCTAAATGTTGCAAAGAGTATGAAAACATAAAACAACACACGAAGGCATCAGTTTTAATTCAAAAATAAATCAATGTTTGAATAATGCATAGTAACGTGTGAAATAAAGAAATCCATTAGCGGCTTCTATTATCAACAAAAAAACATTCATGATGAAACAGAACAAAAACTATTTCTCTCTGTCAATATACACAAAACAGAAACGTAGAGCTATAACAGTTCTAAATGAGATCAGTTCATGAGAACTAGAACTAATTTATAAGATTCATTTGGGATGAACATCATTAATAGTGAATGCAATTGGTAGCTTTCCACTATGACAAGATACTCCGACAATTGTATTGATTCAAGTAAGTAATTGTTTATTCTTCAAACATTAGAATATGTATAAGCAGACTCTATCGAAACGATAGACTTTATTCTTTGTATAAAAGCTGTTAGATAGTATCAACAAACCTTGCGAATCTTTCTCTTCCATATTTGTATCACATTTTCTATATGATAATTGATAAACTGATGTTTTATCTTACTTTTACCTCCCTGTTGCAATTCACAGGAATAATATGAATTTCACAGTGAATTTTTGATAATTGTCAAGTTTTATAATAAACTGTTGATAAAATCTTTTAATTGACTACCTTATTGCGAGACTTACACCAATGACTACTTTAACGTTACTAAAAGTCCGATAATGAGAAGTTTTTAAAATTTTGTGTGATGTTTTCTGCTATTAATACAAATTTCTTGTGATTCGATAAACATATCATGCAGTTTGAATGCTTTTTATACAGATTGTTTGTTGTCGACAGTGTCAACTTTAACACTGGAATATAATTACTGAAGATTGTTTCAAATATTCAGATAATCCTTATTGACTAACATCCTCAGTATATTTTTGTAACACTGTCATCGAATGAGATCTCATATGTGTATTTCTAGGTTAGCTCAATATTTGAATATCTGACCTCATTAATTAAATGGTTGAAGATTTGATCACTTGAATTTTAGATGTTCCGATATAAAATATTTTACCATTGAATTTAGTTTAAAGAATTATCATATATACTGATCGCATAAATTGCTTATTATTAGATGTTTGCGGGGTTAATATTTCTGATTGCTATTACTCTATTTATCATACGGACCGCTTGATGAGCAGAGATGCAACAATGATAGTGTACCTTAGCACTGGTGGTCTCATTCGAAACCTATGGTGATGAACAATTTTCTCTATTGTTCAGGCATTTATCTATTAGAAGAATCCACCTATGCTAATAAACCGATCGCCATCATAGGTTTCTAATGAGACCACCAGTGCTAAGGTGCGCCGCACCTACGGTATGCAAATTGACTGGTGGATCACCGTCACTATTGCATTCCTATTGATGAGTCTGCCGACGGAAGGCATTGCTAATCGGATATAAATTTTTGTTTTCAAGCTATCAACTTTGATAAGAATAACTAAAACATTCGCTGCCTAAACTCTAGTAATTAAAGCGTGGTATTGTTGAAAGATTGATTTCACAAACATCATTCATTGATGTGTTTTCAATCGAAACCCAACTTTCAACAATTGTTAAGGGCTTCCTGAAAAATTCAATATTATGATTTTTTTATTTCCTTTAAAATTGTAAATGCTCGTATTAAAATTCCTGTAAATATATGAGGATTGTATTATTTGAAAGCTTGCAATTTTCTCTATTCTTATAAATATAATTAAGCATTATAAAACAATAGGTGTATTAAAATCAAACCTTTTATAATGGTCTGGGTAAAAAGCATTTTGCGCACTTTCATGTATTCTCACCATAGGCAACTTGGATGCAAAAATAAATCAAAGTTTGAATCATTCGCCGAGTGATGTACATTAATGTGTGAAACAGAGAAATCCATTAACCGATTCCATACGAACACTTATGATCAAACAAAAAAAAAGTTCTCACTAGTAAAATGAGTGTTTGTTAATGTCAATGCACACAAAATATTTTACAGTTACATTTCAACTGAAAACAAACATCAATATTGAAGTTTAGACAGACATGCATGTAAGTGAACATTGACGGTAGTGAACTCAGATGAGAACTTTTTCATAGTTATATAGAAAGACATGAAAAATATCTCAACAAATCATTCGGTTCAAGTGAATAAATCTTAGTTCTTCATGTACTCGAATTCTAATGTTTTCATATATTTTATCTCCTAACAATTGAATCACATCACAGTTTAGATGTATCATAGTATATATGCTAAGCATCGATTCATCATCTGTTTCACATGTATAGCTAAATATAATGGAATCCATTGGGCATACTTACCTCATATATTTTCCTTTGCCACTTGTTCTAGAATATTTTTTGACTTTTTTTTATTTGAGAATATACTAAAAGACTACGAGATGGTCAAACGGTTTACTAATAGGTGTTACTAATTAGAATTGCACTGAAAAATAGTAGTTATATCTATTTTCAAAATAAAAATCGCCCATATGTTGGAAAAGGATTTAATTTATATTCTAAAAATATGTCGCAAAATACGACATATTTTATCCTTCCGTATGTGGCGAAGATTGTAAAAATTTCTTCATGTACACACGGTATCATTATTATCATTTGCTTCAAAAGTAGCATCTTCAGAAGGTGTTAACAAATCTTATGGACCTTTCTCTTCTATATTTGTAACACATTTTACGTATTTGTCCTTTGACATCATTGAAGGCAATATTTCAATTTTGTTCCTGATATCATCAACTAATCCAATCGTTATAGACTCATCTTTCTTCTTTTTCATTCAAGATTTCGTTTCTCTCTTCTATTATTTCAATTAGAATTCCATTTTTTTGCCATTCTCTATTCGCATGCATTAATTCTCTTGTTATTGTTTGCTTTCTTCTATTTGAAAAAGAAAACAAGAATAGACGACAACATGAAAAGAATGCAATGTAGATTAGCAAGAATGTGATTTATATAACTGAAAAATTTACCCGATTAAAAGTCCATGAGGTAAACGAATTAAAAAAGTAATATAAAGTATCTATTCACTTTCTATCGATGCTATTGAAATTTTGACGATAATAAAATCAAACGTATCACACACAATAATAAAGTGTTTACAGAGCAGCAATACGGTTCCGATAACAATAGAACTCATGGACTCACAAGATCTATGGATTGAATCAGTATTCAGTGGCACACTCATTCGATACACTGTCGTTTGTGATTTATAAATTTCAAAATTTCCCCAATATCAAATAGTACGTATTCAGTTCAACGCCCGCGAAAATGGGGAGGGGTGTGTGCAGAAGGGTGTACACCCCCCAACAATTGAAAATTTTTGTTTTTTTCTCAGCGACGGGAACAGATTTGGGGGAAATTTTCCTGTCAATACCCTATTACATCCCTTAAAAACCCACTACACCCTGCTCCATCCCAATCTAAGGTCCGTTACACGGCCACCGATTCAGTTTAACACAAATTTCTTATTTCTTTTTATGAGTGATTTTATATTTGATTTATATCACGCATTGCAATTTCTTAACCCATTAAAGGTGGAGTTTTTTAAAAAATGAAATAAAACTATAATGTCCTGATTATTTAGGCTGCGAAAATTATTAACTACCATAATTATCATACTTATTCTTGTTTCTAAGATACGAATAGAGAATTCTTAGATGGGAAAAGAAACAAAATATTCAAAGAGTTAAACACTGCGTAATCTAGACAAAAACGGTCGAATTATTGTGTCTTGATAAATATATAATGATAAGTCAGATTTCATTACAAAATTAATTGAATGCCATAGATGAAAATGTTTATCCTTACAGTTCCGCATCTGCAAGTAATATTTTCAATAAATATCTTCTTAATGACTCGATATAAAAGTACAACCGATGGTTTTGATCTGAAAAAAGGGAAGCCTGCCAGATACCATTGTATCGCATTCTTCATTCTAGTCTGATGAACTCCTATAACACGTTCGACGCGACGAATCTTACCCGCAGAACTCACCATATTTTAGTAAGAACACTTTCTTTTTCTCGAACTTGTGGTAAGCGAGTTTCTGCTTCGAATAGTTTGTTGAGTAATGTTACAAACTGCAAAGAGAAAATAATGAGCACATTTATTGAGAGAAGAATACATACAAAAAAAGATCTGTTAGAACTGTTCTCTAATAAAGTCGAATTGCGTCTTCGACATTTGTCACTATGTTTTAATTATTCTAAAGAAAAATCCTCAAATGTTAGATACGAGCTTTATACTCGTTATAGAAGCTTGATACTTTAAAACACAAAAGGAATTTCATTAAATATTTTATGTTTAGGGTAATGTAAGTCCTTCAATTATCAACGTAGACACTGACGAACTAGCGTCAATTGCTTCAAAAAATGCTGCAAAGTTTATATAAAATTATTTTAGAGACAATTTTCATTACATAATTTTTTATTTTAAGCAAAGGATCCAGTGGAATAATAGTAATGATAATTATTCTGCTAAGTCTTGCGGGAGCATGCCTTGTAGCTGCAGCCATTGTTATACCTGTCTTGTTCACTTATACCACTACAACAACAACAACATCATCATCATCAGTAGCAACAACAACATTGGCGTCAACAACAAGTATGTTTGCACGGAGAAACACTCTAACATCTAGTATTAATAAGTTCAACACCCCGAAGATACTCAATGATAACAAATATTGCGATAGTTAAGCGATTTCTTAAAAATAAAGCATGACTTATGTATTTCATGCATGCACTTTTATCTAAGAAAAAGTTTGAATAACTGATAGAATATCTTACCGGAAGTAGTTTATCTGAGGATCCCATAAAATATAGAAGAAACATGTTCTCTATCGAGCTAAGACTATAAAGCAAGCATAACTGCATTCAACTTTAAAAAACAATCTTGGGTGATCTTGAGGGTGTGAGGGTGAGAGTATGGCAACGGAAAACAATACTTATATAATTTTTGGAAAGCTTTATATGCCGATGATGTTGAAAGAATTGGTCACAGATTCGACTACTTTGTGATGATATTCGGTCAGAAATCTATCTATATATGCAAAGCTTTCAGTGCATTTCGTATATATAATAAAATATATGAAAAGGGACGAAGATGTATTAAAAAAAACCATTTTGGACCACATTTCATTTGCTGGTATTTTATTGACAGTACTACACAAAAAAAAATCTGGCGAGTCTTTTGATACTAATTTCAGTCATAGGCATTCTACAGGAAGAAATCGCATAGGTTAATACTTTAAGATCTCAAAGCTACTCAAAATTCGTGAAATTTGATTGGAATCCAATCATAAACTATGTTAATTAGAAAGAAATTTTCGTTCAACATTATATCTTATAAGAGTCTCTCCTTCTTTAGGAAAACACTGAATTCTTGTATAGATCATTCTTGGCCAATGCCTCAGCTTACTCACAATGACTCGGCGCTAATCTTGTTGATATTCTACGTCATATAATTTTCTATATAAAAAAAAAGAGTCCTGACAATTTTTTGAATGAATTCTGATAAGAACAAGTAATAGAACTGTAGTTTTCATCATTCAAAACATCAGTGTTTAGATTATGATTCTATATCTTGTTTCTATTTAAAACTTATTCGAAAAATAATCAGGCGTTGTCTTCTTTGAAATGAATATTAGAGAACAATGCTTCTATGAATCGAAAAAAAAGGCAGATATTTAAATTTTTCAACAGTTCAACGTGTGCTCAAGAGATACTACAAAAGCCCAGTAAAATTTCAAATCTACTTCCCTGTAGGTAAATTGATCTTTTCTCGCCCTTCAGATTGCATCATTATCATCATAGCCGAGTATTACGGTTCTCTATAATAATCTCATGTTACTAATTTTTCTCTTACAGCTACTATTCCAACACTCAGATGGAATGCGACAGGAACCACTCTAGCTGGTGTCGTTAGTACGACTGGTTCAGCTGCTAATCAGCTAACCACTCCTTTTGGTCTGTTTGTGGATTCATCCTATTCAGTCTATATTGCTGATTATGGCAACAACCGTATTCAAAAATGGCTGACGGGCGCATCATCTGGTACGACAGTAGCCGGTCAAGCAAGTGGAGTCGGTGGTTCAAATTCAAGCCAACTAAGCGGTCCTGGTGGGGTTTATGTTGATTCGAGTGGTAATATATATGTGGCTGATACATTGAACTCGAGAATTCAGTTTTGGGCTAGTGGTGCAAGTTCGGGCACGACTGTCGCTGGCACTACAGGTAAGCGAGCAGAGATATTATTAAACAATCTCTTGTGTATGTGAGAATGTATATTTTTAACGTTTTGGTTACAAGGTTTTTTAGATGAATTTTCTTTTTTCGTTCCAAAACAGTCTCGAATTACTTGTATGACTATAAAAAATACAAGATCTTCATGCAGTTTTTCTTGATGCTATTGCTGAAACTATAGATGGAAAATGACTTGCAGTGAGATATACAGAGCTATCTCTGATAGTCTGAACAAGCAATTGGATCTTTGGACTGAGTGTATCTTTCAGTAGATTGTTAAATCGATCGTTTTGAAAAATCCTCACTTAGGATAAAGTCGAAGATAAGAAACTCTCATTTTAGAAAACAAGAAACACAGGATGATGGTGTATTAACGTGATGAAATAAGAGAAAAAGAGGTATGTTTCCTGCATCAAGTCTGAATGCGGATTCCAATGATGATAATATGTGCAACAGTTCAACATACATATATACGTGCCCCATAACCAAAGGATTAATAGTAAATATTCTCTATAGCGAATAAATTATTTTGAGAGTTTCACCTCAATTTCTAGTGACGAAGAAAAGTTTGATAGATGAAGAATATAACTGTTCCTCTATAATACCTCATAAGATCGAACTCTTAAGATTTTCCTCATAATAATTGTTAATGAAAATATTTACAGGCACATCCGGTTCTGCAAACAATCAATTGAACTATCCGTACAGCGTCACACGTGATTCCAGTTCGGGTACACTTTATATATCAGACTTTAACAATCATCGTGTCATGCGCTATCTATCGGGTGCATCCTCAGGTACAGTGGTTGCTGGTGGGTATGGACCGGGAACTAATTCTTCACAGCTGTATTATCCTATTGCTATTTGTTTTGATTCATCATCAAACAGCGTTGTGATTGCTAATTATATGGGCAACAATATTGTTCGTTGGGTAATAGGTGCTAGTAGTTGGATAATTGTCGCTGGCAGTGCCAGTGCAACAAGTGGTAGTACGTCGACACTACTCGCTTCACCTGTAGGTATGGCACTTGACTCTCTGGGCAATGTATACGTTGCTGATGCGCAGAATTATCGAATACAATTTTTCTTAGCTGGTCAAACTAATGGTACAACGATTGCTGGTGTCACTGGTGTCACTGGCACAAATTCAACACTTTTGGGTATGCCTTATGGAGTGGCAGTTGATAGTCAATTTAATGTGTATGTAGCGGATACATTTAATGCTCGAGTAGTAAAGTTCTCGCGCTATTGAAGAAAAGTCTTACCTATCATCATAATGTACGCGGATCCTGACCTTTTTCACATTTTTTATTCGCATCGATATTTACAATATTCAATAATCACAGCAACAATGACTGAAAATAAACACAAAATAATAGCAAAAACAAGTGTTACTGATTCATTCTTTTAAAAATAAAATTTCAATCTTATACGTATAATAACAAATATTAATTAGTTTCTCCATAAATATATCTCATTTGTAGAATGAATTGTTCATATAAATATCTTCTATAATAAGATAATTAATGTTTAAAAAAATTGTCTAAAAGTTATTCATAAACTAAAACACAAAATACATTGGGTAAACACATAAAGATCTAAATCTGAAACTTTCAGTCTACATTGTAAACATCTAAATTCATAGCATAGTAGCTGTCTTATTGTAGATGGTCCCCTCATAAAAGTTAGTATCATTTTATGATCGAATCCAAATGAAGACGAATAGTGGAGAATGTCAACGAACATATTTTGAAATCTACTATTTAAAAATAAAATCTATTTGAATTAGATTTTAAAGTTGGAATGATGCTATCAAGAATAACAAATTTTGAACATTCTATTTCATCCTGAAATGCAGTTATTGCTCGCAATATATACTAGCACTGCTAACGTGACACTTTTTCTGAATTCGGCCGAAACTTACTTGCACATCAAGCTATGTCATAGAAAAATAACATACGGTAAGGATTGTTTTATCAGCGAGCAGGAAGAATAAACATCATTCTCTCCTCAATGTAAATTATTAGGAAAATTTCATAAAAAATCAAAATCGAATAATCATTCTGTATATAATGAGAATTATGACAAAAAAAGGAACTATGAAGTGTTAAATTCGTATCATCTCTCATTTTATTATATATTATCTAGTGAGATTCGGAAGATAGGTGTCAGAACAGTATCATCTTACGCTTTTATGGTGAAAGACTTTTCTTTATAGAGAGAAAATATTTATCGGTTTGATATTGGAATTTCTGCTCTATATATATACATGTTAAACACAAAATAGAATGTATATATAAGACACTGTAAATTCAAGATTGTAGCATTGTTTTGAGTATGACAAATCAAACGAACATGATAGAATTGGAATTATACAATTGATTGGAAATTAAAAGGTCATTATGATATGAAATCAATTCAAGATGTGGATAATGCAAGAGATTTATCAATGACAAAAATAAAATGAAGATGAAACTGCTGTAAGAAACATTATTAACAAGGTAATTGTTGAGTTCATAAAAACAAATGATTACGTTAGAACAACAGATTTAAGATGTTTTCAGGGCTTGTAAAAAATACCATCGACATAACAATTGATACTATGAGAAATAAAAATTCAATAAATCATTTAAATTCTCATCATTCTTTTTTTCGTATGTAATTTCCAACAGATCTCCAAATTCTTTATCTAAACAATTTACACAATTTTTCTTATTCTTTATTTTATTTTTTCATTCGTCTTTTGTTTTTAACTCAGATTTTGATACGAAAAGTTTCTCTTCTAATTTTTTCACTCGTATGAATAAATATATTTTTTGTGTTTTAAATTATTCTCATTATATTATGTAATACATCTCCTTTCAAATTTAGAATATTCAAATTCAGGAAAACTCGTTCAATGTTTACTCCAAGTATGCGGTTACTTTATGTGTTCGTCATATTTTGAATGATTATATTTTTATTGTGAATAATCAATGTGCAGATAGAATGCTGAGAGTTGTATCACCCTCACCCTCAAGATTGTTGTTATAATCTTTAATAAATTTAATTATAGACGAGAAATGATAACATTTGATTTTCGAAAATTCAAATAAATTTTTATTACTTTTTTCAGTATTATTGATTAAATATATAAGGTAAAATTCTGAAAATAATGATATGAGAATTAAAGTTAATAAAAGATTTTTTTGTTACATGAGTTTTCTTTATTTTTTTTGCAAGATTTGACAAAGTTGTTAATTATCTCCATTCTCTAGAAAAGAAAACTTGCAAAAACATAATTTTCATTACTATAAATTTCCGCTGTAAAAAGCTTTCTTTTATATTTCATAAATTGTCCAGACACTTGCCAAGAAGATATAAATAAAATCAATTAAAACAACTGCAGAACACAGTTATTTGTCTAGGTTGCGAATAAATTATAAATAATAAAGGCCTATAAATCAATGAGATTTTAATAGATGAAAAAACTAAATACCATTTAAATTCACAAAACAACATTTATAGAATAGATAAAAAAAAAGTTCAAATTAAATAAAATTTTGTTGAAATATGGCAAGAAATTGTCGTTTAATACGATGATAAATTGTTAAACATACTTTTCGAAATTCTTCTGATGCTAATGTATACAAATAGAATGTAATCTAAAATATTTATTAAATTATTGAATTTATTTTATATTTTATTATAAAGTAAAACATACTGCAGAATGTGTATAAACAAGACTACTACTCATTGAATTAATAAATGAATCGATAATTAATTGTTCAATAGTTTTTCCATTTGTTTTTGTAATAAATTGATAAAGTGTATATCCTGCATTACATATATTTAATAGAATAAAAACAATAATTTGAATAAACGATAAACGAATTAATTGCCAATCTTTATTTTTATGTCTTTGATAAACAAATGTATTTTGTAAAAATCTTCCATGAGATATACCTTGTGATATATCATTTGGAATATTCATTTCTGGATGAATTCTTGCAACCTGTCGATTACTATTCTTAATAATATTGAATTTTAATACATTACGTAAAGTTAAAATACTAAATAAAATTAAAATAATAAATGGAACTAAAGTAGCAAATAAATCAATAATTGTATACATAAGTAAATAAAATGTATCTGATCTTGGTATACAATTATTTATTTCAGATTGAAATCCTATTGGAATAAAAAGATTAATTACAAGCCAAATAATTGTACTAATTATAATCATTTGTCGAGCTTTATGAGGATTACTTTGACGACGAAGAAATGCATTTGATGATGTTATCATCCATCGATCAATTGATATAACACATAAAAAATGACGTGAAAGTATATAACTGTTAAAGACAAAATAAGTTCGAATTTTACAAAAAATTGGAGATACATTAGAAAAATCAAGATTTGAAAGCATAATAATCATTCGTATAAGACAACCAAATGTCAATACAATAAGATGAACAAATGAAACACTTATAAAATACCAAGAACATCCATTTATTCGAAGTAAACGTTGAGAAAATACAATCATATTTAAAATATTACCAATAACTCCTAAGATAAATATTGGAGTTAGATAATATTGTGTAGTTAGATATATTATCTGTATTAATCGAGTTTCTAATGTTGACATCAATTATTTGTTCGTATTGTAAAAAATGTAAATATTCTTTCTTTGATAATCTGATATAATGAACTATTTTATAATAGTCTGCTTTATTTTTTATTTATTTAATTATCTAATTTAACAGATCTTTGAAGCAAAAATATATGTCATGCAAACTATATTGGATGAAACTAAATATCTACCACTTAGTTTACTTCATATATCAATGCAGTCACGTATACTATTGATGTAATTATTAATCGCAGTAGAAAATAACGAATAATTTATTTTTAATGAGTGAAAATAAAACACAGAAAAAAAAATATAAATTTTATTGTTGGATTAAATCTCATTTGTTTGTCATTGAAGAATATCTAGATACTACTTTATTTACATACTTCATCTTTTTCTTTCTTTCACTTGAAAAAAAGACAAATAAAGTAGCAATAGCATCAGAAGTCATATATATGTAAGATTTTTAGAGACATATCTATGTTGATGTACTCGAAAATTTCGTGTTCAGATAAGATTTCAAATTAGACATTTTACGAATCAACTTTAGTTTAAGTTTTATAATTTTAATTGAAATGAATCAATAAATACTCATTATATATGCATAGTGAATTGTTTTTCAACCTGATCAAGTCAATTCCTATCGATTTTAGTCTCTGACAAATGTAAAGAAACTCTGTATTGACATAAATGACTAAAGTATCGATGCATTCACAATACAAAATCTATTCAAGTACAATGATAATTTCGTCGATTATGCATAGACTAAATTCTTATATGGAAATACTCTTGTTTGCCAACTAAGTTCTAGTATGATTTCTTAATTGAAAGATGGATTCGATACGAAAGAGAAAAAAAAACAAAAAGAGTTGGAAAGAAACAGATTGTTTATTGATTATTTTTTAATTTCTTTTTCTTGTAACCAGTTTAGAGAATAGTAGGAATTTTTTATGCTATTATATTCATGAAGAAAGAAAAAAAATAATTTCATGTTTCTCGGTTTTTTCCAACAAAGAAAGGTATAAAAATAAGTGTATAGTAGTTTTCGTTCATTTTTTCGTCATGGGTGCATGCTGCTGTCATTTGCCGATACTTTACAAAGCATTACCACTAATACACGCTTTTATTGCCATTGTTGAGTTAATCTGTGGAATCATTCGTCTAGTTCTATATTTTTCACCATTGCCAAATAAAAATACAGCACAAACCTATGATTCAAAATATGTGACTGCATTTGCGATTGACTGGATTAGTTCCATTATTCCCACGTTAATGGGACTATTCATAGCTCTACTTATCATTATTGTTATAGTTAAAATACTTATTTACTTATATCAAAATCGTTCAAATAGACAATCACATTCATCCGTAGATGATATTGACACAACTGGATGGTTAAGAAAAGCTTGGCTTAATAAGGCACTTCGCCGCATTGTTGCCCTGGACTGCAATTGTCCATGCTATAAACCTCGACCCAAATTACGTTTTTTTGTACGTTTTGGATTCCTATGTATTCTTCTGATTCTAAAATTAGTAGCTATCGCTTTGTATGCATCAAATATTAATTCAACCAACCGTGCTGGCGACTTAGCAGGTGTTTGTGCCTTTACTATCGTATGTCTCTTTAGTACATTTTTACTGGATCTATATCATTATTGTGTTTGGTGGCACTACACTCCCTATGGTGATACAACTTGTTGTTGCTGTCGCTCACGTAAACATCGACGTTATTTACCGTACATTCTGCTTGCTGAGTATCGAAGTGAGCAACATTGGGGAGATCGCTCATGCACACGACATCCATGTTCTAAACGAAGCCTTGAGCATATCGCTACTTTTCATTACAGCAGGTATAAACCACAACCACGTTGGTCTGATCTCCCCAAACCAAAATTACCAACAGATCCAGCTAAGAAATCGAAGCCTGCCATAACCTATATTGGTTTTCATCAGACAACGCCAGAAAATGCGGTGAAAATTGTTCAGAGTGAATTTATACCCAGCGAAACTGGTATGTTAGGGCCTGGTACCTATTTTGCTCGATCAGTAGATGCCACTAAAGTGAAAGTAGGTCTACATGGTGGCTTCGGTGCTTGGTTCATTGCTGAAATAGACATGGGCAAAGTATACGCAACAGAGAAACGTTTTTATCATCCAGTGGGAAATCCATCTTATAAGGCTGAAGAACATCGATTTGTTGGTAATGGTGAATGGCATACTGATTTCGATACGTGCTATTCCATTCATGCTGATGACAATTTAGATGAATTTTGTATCAAAGATCCTGCCAAACAAATTCTTCAATGGGTAATTGTCATTGAAGAGCCTTTTGATCGAAAAGTGAAACTCTATGAATTAGATACTGAATTCGATTCAACGGCATGTGGCTGCTTTTAATAATAGACTTTCGTAACCATATGATTTTTGTGATTTAGGAGAAAATATAATATTTCAGTTTTATAATAATATCGTCTTCAGAATAAGATATTTTGTTGTTGTATTTGAAATAAAAAATACCTATTATAACTTCTATTAGAAAAAGAATTGAGCACTATCCTAGAATAGAAATGCTTTTCGTCAATATTTGAGATTAAAAGTCATTTAATAGCTGACATCCTTTGAATTATCACGAAAAGAAAGTGTGATTGAAGACCTAAGTCAACAAACCATTGAATAGTACTGACGAGTTTATTTCAGTCCATTATCTATAAATGAAAATTCTCGCCGAAATTGTTGATGATGAAATTAACAGTAATACAATCGATCCTAAAAGCATGACACTATTATTACTTATTTCAACACTTACATTACTCCTGATCTAGTGCTGTATACCGAACAGATCGACTTGTATTCATGAATATTTTCATTTCTACTTTATATACCTAATCATGTTGTTGTGGTTGTTGAGGATTGATGTATATATATTGTTATAGATTAAGATCTATATTATTTTCGCCTTCTTCCGTAACGCAGAACGATGATAATAGTGATACATTGAGATAATTTTATGTGAAAGCGTACAAAAAACAACAAATCTTCGTTCATTGTTTCCTTTATGGTTCATCTATATGACTATTGTCGACGTTAGAATTAAAGAGGACTGTGCATAAGACAAATATTTCCAAAAAAGGATAATAGCTACCATTCTATGTTTTTCATCAATTGAAAGCAGTTGAAACAGATGATGGTTTGATATGATATGATGTACGATGAAGAGGATGAGTCAAAAGTTTTTGCACCTCTCAGAAGAGTTGCTGTTTCTCCATTATTACAGATCTAGAGGCGTTCAAAGTTTGATATTTGATTTATTCAATATGAAGACAATGTATATGTCTATTTGATAAACAAAAATATCTGATCAATAGAGACGATTGTATTAATGCGAAAATACAAAATGCTGTATTGTTTATGACTATATTTAGAACGAAATTCAATAAATGTGAACACTACATCAAAATAAAAATGTTGATTTTTCCATTATATACTCGAGATAAAAACAACGCCTCTACAATATAAACTATGTATTTTCATTATTATTGAGACTAGAGACACAGAAATTTAGGATAATACTCTTTTGACTCATCCAAAGGGGAAAGAGCGGAATCTGGTGTCTTAGATTCCATAGGACTCCGATGATTCTTTGGGATTCCTAAGGATTCTCTATGACTTTTTAAAATTTTTTTAATGAAAAATTGTAACATTTTGGGATCTTGGAATCCTCTAGTAGTTGTTAGTTTTTTGGATTCTATTCACTTCTAGGATTCTGTTTGATTCTTTAGAATTCCATTAAATTATTTTGGATTCCGGATTCCAGGATTCCGCTCTTTACTCCTTGCGTTATTCGAAAGAGTTTCAAGCAAAGTCATGTAAAACTGAATAAATAATTTTTTTCAGAAAGGAAATTCAAAGTTTAGCCGTCTTCGGCGGCTGTCCTTGTCAGAAGTCATAAGCCATGCTACAGTTACGTCGAACAACACCAAGAAGAATGAGTAAAGGGATAAAATTTGAAATTTTTTTTCTTTTCTCCAACTCAGACAGAGACGAAACAAAAAATAAGTGCTGTGAGACATAAAAACTCACATTTTAACATATAAAAAAAAATTTTTCTTCTAAAATAAACAAGTTTGAAAGTATTGATTCTGATCGATTAGTTCATTTTTTTCGCTCAATATAATTTTTTTCTATCTGTTAAAATGTTTGGCTTTTATGCGTAAAACATCGACACTTTGTTACGCGCATGACTGAAACATTTTTGCTCAATATTTGAAAGTTTTGTAACGTTGCAGCGCCAAGTAAGGTAAGAAATCTTTCTTAGTGCCTTTTAATTCATAATTTTTCGGTAAATAGTATTATACATATCTTGCTAGCTTATTGTACAAAATCAAAAATTTTCCAAGGAACTCTTATGAGAGAACACATTCTATTCGGCGATGTTGAACATTTTGGAATCAATTCCACTGATTCTGGAACCGGATTAAACCCCAATTTCAATAAATTTCGTAATTGTTGGAATCGATTTCGTAATTACTGGTATTCATTCCCGATTTGCGCACTGCCATTCCTCTTAGTCCTCACCATCACATTCACTATTGTGCTTAGAATAAATCAGTGATTCCAAAATAACTTCATCGATTCCGGTTTCAAAATCCTTCATGGGCATTCTCTCTTACCCTTACTCTCACATTCGCTATTGTCCTTAGAATAAGACAGCGATTTCGGAATGACTGACCTCGATTACAGAATTGCTGGAATCGATTTCGCGATGTTCAACGACACGGAATAGGATGATTGCTCATATAGCAAAGGACCTGAGGTTTTGTCAAAATGTTATATCTCTCATAACAATTACTTAATCACATAATTTTAAGTGTTAAGCGAACACTTAACATTTAATATTAAATTACTGTAGATTATCGATCCCCAGACTCGACACTAGGTCTGCTGTATTGGTGCCAGAGAATAGAAGATTAGAAACTTTGAAAATCTGTAGAGACTTTTAAACAGTTTTTTGCACCCAAAACCACCCAGGAGATTCAATTGCGAAGAAGATTTACTAATGTTTGGATTTTGAAGCTCTTCGGAGTTCAGAAATCACAAAATTCGACCGCTTCCGTGGTTATACATGCTTTTATTCATGACATTTGACTCTTAGTGTTCCACTGTTTTCAAAAATTTTGATTTGTTTCTTCCACCATCATATCACTCTTTTTAATGCGAGAATCAAAGAGCTAAGAAGCGTGAAGTGAATTTCTCATAGTCATTAGAGAGAAATGAAAAATTACAAGGCAAACAATTCAAAGCTTTACATAAAATCTAAAGAAAAACGATGATGGGCTTTTATAAAACCTTCCTATTGGATTGTTCTGCTTACACCACTGCAGTTCTATGTATAAGAGAGACATTTTATCCTCACGGAAAATTCTATGACATATACAAAAGAATACTTAAAAGATAATTGAATGACTTAAAACAAACATATTTCAGTGAAACACACATTCTGAAAAAAAAACAATGTCAACATCAAACAAAATGGATTTAACACTGCTTACACTACCCGTCGAGTTGATGTATAGAATTCTTGACAAGTTGGATAATTTTACAATTCTTGTGTCATGCCGAAATGTTTGTCAAAGACTCAATGCCATCACGGACACGTATCCCAGATACCAGGTAATGTGAACTTTTTGTATGGAATCATATTTTCATCATCTTTCAAACGCATCTTTCTTTTCGTGAATTTATTAGTAGGATTAATTTCGGCTATCATTGAAAAGAATGCAGAGGATTGGTCAGAGACATTATTAGGAATACCTTTAAAAAAACTGAAAAGAGGAACTTTCTGGGATCAATCAATCTGTAATAATTTGAATGCAGCTTTTCTTCTAACTACAGTACTTACATGTAGGTCAAGTTACTACTATATTTAAGTCTTTACAATTCAGATTAGTTTTTTATAACCTGATTTGGTTTTTTAATCGATTACTTGAGATACAAAATTAAATTCTGCATCGAATGGTGCCATTTTCAACTGAGATCGGTGAACAAAAAGTGCCACCTGCACCCAAATACTGGCTTTCTAGCTTTCTAACGTGGATTTTTGAGTATTTGCTATTCAGATTGGACTTTGCGACTTGAGTTATGTCTCTAGTCGTCTGAATTAAATGCAAAATCAAATTTTGAATAGGATGATTGTATTTTTATATGGATCAACCAACAAAAAACACCACTTGTACCAAAACGCCGATTTTACAAGAGAATTTTTCCAGTATTTGTTGTTTGAATTCGCTCAACGGCTTCAGTGGGTTTTCTAACCGCTTAAGCTACGTTTATAATTCAACTCTGAATTTAACCAATCGGTTGGAAATTCAACACAAATTATAGAGCAAATCTGGGCACCAAATACTGGAAAAAGCCTCTCGAAAAACCAATATTTTGGATGCAGG